>JAKJXN010000062.1:0-184534 GCA_022225945.1 Didymella pomorum | reverse complement strand
TGAGCGTCTCCACCGCTGCCCACACGCTCGATTACGCGAGGTCACATGATCTCAAAATCTCCTTTGTATATAAGCAACGTAGCATATAGAATTAACAAAACACTGATCATTACAATCGATCACCTGAGTATAGTCTCGCAAGCTCGTCACAACTAAGCATAGATTATACTAATTATTGCTAAGACTTGTCTACTTAGTATCATGTAACATAACCTTAATTAGCAATGGCTGTGTCCTATCATATCCTTCCTGCATATAATTACCCCTATTAGTAATTTTTGCCGTGCTACACTAGGGTGTAATTCTCGTCGTGCTCCTTCGTGTTCTGAGGATCGTAACAACCAACCCCTAGTAAATGTCTTATCTATAATGTATGTTATTATACTTTCTACGTCTGCAAGTATATGTCTATACTCAATCTTGTTTTCTTTTGTATGCTAACTTTTCAAGAGGATCTTGAGATATTGAATCATTCAGCTAGCTGTATAACCTCGCTAACCTAGGCAGTGAAGTGGCGCGGGGAGATTCCAAGATGCTCGGAGGACGGCTGCAGCACTGCTAATCTTAGAGCGAACTCAACGAGGTGCCGACACGGCGACTCGTAATCGTTTCGTAGACCTTGTGACGTACAAGAGCTACCCTTTGTGTGTAGACTGACATCGTGTCGAGCCGCTCTGGCCGACTGCTAAGGTCAGGTTGTCGAAATTCATGGGGAGATCACATACTACTCGAGTCAAGCGGTCACCATACCTTCGGATCAGGATCATCATCCCACAACGCAGCCATCTCTGAACACATACCCCGAACACACTTTCCGCAAGAATGCTGAAGGTACGGATCTTGACAAGGAGTCTCTCGAGCGTTTAACCTCCGTGAGACATGTGAAGGCTAGGGAGTCTTTCGAGATGCAGCTGATAATGCAATCATGTCGACAAATCCAACGAGCGTTAGTGAGTCTGACATGCGCAGATGGGGAAACTACCGTTCCATGTCCTTCGACGATGCCTACAAGGCCACATCTTGGAAGCAGGGGAATATCGACGAGTTCATCGAGGCATCGATGGAGGATCTCGCCAAGGGCTCCGGCTTCATGTGCATCCTGCATCGCATCATCGGCGCTTCAGTGGACATTAACCCACAGCTCACACGCGCTGTTTGCAAGATGACGATGACGATCACATGCCGCTTCACCTTCAACAAGATTGAGATGGACAACGAAGCGGACTATCGATTCTTCTTCTCCTTGCTTGAGGAGCGTGATAGGCGTTGAGGTGTTGTCTTTTACACACTGCAGTTCGACAAGCACAAGTTTGTTCCGGTCAATCCCGAGATGGTCTTCCACATTCTTGAAGATGAGATGGAGAAGTGCCCTTCTGGGTATCGCTATCTTGCCTGGGCCGAGTCGAAGATCGGAAGCACTCCAAAAATGAACCTCAATAGCCACGGGCCAAGAGAGATGTGTTGTATGAGAAATTCAAAACGTGGCTGTAAGGACAGAAGGGCATCCCCGACTTGAATGGTGATAACATTGCGGACTGGAGCGGTTAGGTGTCCGTGTATCTAATTGCGCGATGCGTTCCATGATCCAATGTTCGCGCCTTATTTGCAAGGCGAGTGGCTATGCGGTGAGGCATTTTTGTAAAGCATCTGTTTTAGTAAGAGCTCCTTGTAGCAGAAATAGCTCAAGACTAATACAACAAGGGAGGTAGTTATGATAGCTCAGGAGCTCTATTGTAAGCCTAGGACTTCCCTAGCAGCTACAAAGTTTCTTCACAGCAATGCCTCCCCAACTAGATTTCTGGCCTCACCAAACAGTGCGACCCAACTCCAAGAATATTGTTTCAGGAGACCTATCATGGCTTGGTCGCGTTGCAACGTCGTATGCTCAAACGCTTTGCTCCACCATGGTCTTTCGTTGAGCACAGCTTTGTCAAAATCAATGAGCCCAGCCTCAACGATGGCGTGAAGATGTTGACGTCAGACCAGTTCGGCACTTCGCGTGAGTCTTACTAGATTGACAGCCAAAGTTTCGTCCCGCCGACTGCATCTACAATACTGTACTGGTATAAATGCGAGGATTCACTGAAGACTCGCTGCATGATTTCACTGAAGGCTGAGTGGGCCACTTTGCAGTCGGCTGACCAAACACTTCAGTCGACGAGTCGCCTCCGCTGCTCTGATCGAGATATAGCGATGGCTTGCTGCAGGCGCAGTACCCGTCTTTATACCTTTGGCCTGGGGGCATAGGCGTTGAAAAAACGTATGCGCAAACAATCGTTGATCTGGTGCTCAGGCGTGCAAGCGTGAGTCGCCAAGCGAACGCCCGCCGCCGGCGCCGGATCCCAGACAGCTCTCGTGCAGCAGGCCGCAGCCGCGCCTCTCAAAACCAATCTCACCAGCTAACGCCGAGTAGGCAAAATGCCCGGCACCTACGGTTGCTAATATTTTGTAGCCGTTCAGCGCGCGTGACCTAGAGACTTTACAATCCTCGACAATGCATCTTCGCCCTGCTCAACCTTCAGACGAGCCTGCAATTGCGCGCATCTGCGCCCGCGCATTCTTCAATGAAGATCTCTTTGGCAGAGTGATACATCCCCACCGCTACGAGTTCCCCGACGACGTGGAAATCTTCTGGCACGAACAAGTTCGAGCCGATTGGTCAGATGCCCGCAACAGAGTCATTGTCGCTGTTGAGTACGACAAGAATCAGCAAGAGAAGGTGATAAGTCTAGCGATCTGGCAGAGGCAAGGTGACGATGCCGGCGCGCAGAAGATCAAGTCAGAATGGGTCGATCCCAGTCCGTGGCCAGCCTTGCCCTCAACTAAAAACCGTGCCTTGGAACCTTCGAGAAAGACGATCTTGCAAGAGTCTGCTCCGTACACAAAACACTACTGGGCTGGTGCAAATGCAACGAATTGGTACCTGTCGCTATGCTGCGTCGATCCAGACTTCAAAGGACAGGGTGTTGGACGGCTTCTGGTACAGTGGGGCTTGGATCGCGCCCGGGACGAAGGAGTCAAAGTCAGCGTAATAGCGAGCGACGGGTCAGATGTTTTCTACCTGAAATGTGGTTTCGACGAGGTGGTCGGCAATGCAAACGAAGGAGACAGAAACCCATTGAGGAAGGAGAATGTGAAGGGTGGTCATATTCTGTTCAAATGGAATAAGCCATGAGAATAGGACGCTTTATAGAAAATCGAAAAATGCATTGACACGTGAGTATACAGTACGGCCAATTCCCAATGCCCTTCGCGCACGCGTGTGCGTGGAGGTCATGAAAGCGTCGGTCAAATCTTGGTCTTATACTGGCAGGAAGGTCCAGTTGTTGTCCAGGTCCTTTGCAGCGACCAAGTCGCCTAGAGCCTCTCGCAATTATTTCGATAATGTCCAAAGGAACGTGATGTGGCACCATGGCCGTCCGTGTTACATAACCCTATGTGAGGCGAGCTTCTATTGGCCGCAAGAATCACAAGCGAGCCGCGTCTGGACGGTACCTAATGTTTGAGGGGTACCGCGAAGGAATCAGATGGATGAAGTCTATCGGTTGAATCGCTGTTTTCGCCAGCGGATGACCCAGCGAACTGGGCGCATCTGGTGGCACTAGCCTCCCGCAGCCTTCAGCCGGGCCGTCCCCTGCCCGGAAGCTTCTTTCCGCCAGTTGTACTGTCGGGAACGCTCCGTACAGTCCAAGGCTTAACTTTCAGGTGGTACTATTGCAATTGTGGCCTGACAGAAGTATGCCGGCGGCTCGGCCGTCGCCATCAAAATTGGCATTGCAGCCGTTTCTTCAAGACAGCCAAGACTGCAAGGCTACGGTTCGACGCATCGAATCAGTGCCATCAGTAGGTACATGCCTGAAGGTTGCAGGATTCCAAAGATGTAGTAATGGTACAAATCTGCCATTCAGACGATCAGCAAAGGATGTCCTGGCAAATTTGTGCTCGCCGTCAGGCGAACCAACTTTCTTGATTGGCGCGCGAATATGCAAGCCGTCGTGCCGCAGGCTAGTCAGATCTGTGTAGGGGCAGCTTACTTCCCCTCTCAGTCTTGGGTGGGTCAAGTTTTCTTCCTTATATAGGCCTCGTACACACTCTGCTGGTTGAAATCGACGCCCTCGTACACTCGACGCTTAGCATTAGCACTTTCATCCACAGCTTGTACCATGACCGACCTGAAGCAGGAAGCTCAGGCCGTTGCGCAGATGCGCGACAGCGAATCCCAGAAGGACAACGTGTTTATTGAAAAAAAAGGTACTGCGGGCGACCAGAATGACATGTACCGTATGGGAAAGCAACAAGAGCTGAGACGCAACTTCCGTTTCATGTCGATATTCAGCTACAGCATGGTCCTCATGGCAACTTGGGAGACTGTTTTAACGTCAGTACCCAGACGGTGTCGTGCGAACGCTGAGGCAGCTGACTCCCACCAGGACGTTAACTATCCCACTGACTAATGGCGGCACTGGAGGTGCAATCGTCATGTTCCTTGTCACCGCAGTATGTATGGGCTTCGTCATAGTCTCAATGGCCGAAATGGCGTCGATGTAAGTAGAGACGCACTTCGTACACACGGGCGATTGAGCAAGCTGGAACGTGCAAAGGGAGAGACTGACTGCTGCTTCAGGGCGCCAACATCCGGCGGACAGTACCACTGGGTGTCGGAATTCGCTCCAAAGAAGTACCAAAAATTCTTGTCGTACATCGTGGGTTGGCTGTGCGTCCTTGGTTGGCAGACTGGCATTGCTTCCATCGCCTATCTTGCTGGTGGCCAGATTCAGGGGCTCGTCATTCTTAACAGTGGCACTTATGTGCCTGAGAGATGGCATGGAAGTCTCCTAGTCATTGCCGTGGCCACCTTCGCAATCCTGTTCAACACCGTACTGGCAAGGAAGCTCCCTCTTATTGAGGGAATAGTTTTGGCCTTGCACATCTTCGGCTTTTTCGCTGTTTTCATCACCATGTGAGTGAACCCCCACATCTTGTGACGAATTATGAATCACTGACCACAGGAAGGTGGGCTCTGGGCCCAAGGAGTCCACCCAAAGAAGTCTTTGGTGGCTTTCAAAATAACGCCGGATGGGGTAGCGTCGGGCTGTCCGTCCTCGTTGGACAGCTCGCTCCGATCTTTTCCCTGCTCGGCGCTGATGCAGTAAGTCCAATCTTCAAGCGCAAGAAGGCGAGCACTTCTGACTTCGGAGGCTACACACATGTCTGAAGAGCTGAAAGACGCTTCTTACACGCTTCCCCGGGCCATGATTTGGACTGCAGTCGTGAACAGCAGTCTGGGATTCCTCATGCTGGTGACCTTCTGCTTCTGCCTGGGAGACGTGGAAAGCGCAATTATGTCGCCAACTGGGCAACCTCACATCCAGATCATGTTCAACGCAACGCAGAGTGTTCCAGGGGCCACAGCGTTGGCATCTATCACGACGATGATGGCTGTCTTTGGATGTGTGAACAACGTAGCCACATGCTCTCGGCAATTGTTCGCCTTCGCCCGCGACCAAGGAGTCCCTTTTAGCGGTTTCTTATCGCGGGTCCGACCTGGATGGGATATTCCTCTCAATTCCGTCATCGTTTCGTTCGTTATCGCTATCACTCTCTCGCTGATCAACATCGGTTCATCGGTCGCATTCAACTCGATCGCATCGCTGGGAACATGTGCTCTGCTATCGTCCTACGTCATTAGTATTACTTGCATGTTCGTCAAGAGATGGAACGCAGAGCATCTGCTGCCGTGCAAGTTCTCCCTCGGTCGCGCAGGAATCTGGATCAACGGCATCTCTGTTGTGTACCTGTGCGTGGCGTTGGTGTTCGCCTTCTTCCCTACGTTTCCCCGTCCAACACCTGACCTGATGAACTGGAACATCTTGATCTATGGTGTCGTGGTCGTTTTCTCGGTCGCATATTTCTATCTTAAAGGCCGCAAGGTATACGTCGGACCTGTTGAATATGTCAACAAGGACATCTGAAGCGGCATGGTGGCAAGATTGTTGGCAGATAGTGTTCGAAAGGCGCGTGCACATAATGTTCGAAAGGCGTGTGCAGAACGCGACTTCGCCATGGGACGCGTTTTCGCGCTAGCCCCCACACATCCTTGGTACCCTTCACAACAATGACACTGTCACCCTTTCTCAATCAGAATAAGTTTTGATGCACCCGCATTTCCATGCTCAAACATGATGCTTCATATGATGTATCGAAGTTCCTGCCCCTTCTGGACAGGTGCCAGTCACTTGCTGTCGAGCATTGACTGCCGACAAGCCTTTATCTTTTGATCTTGAACCGACTACTCTGTTACCCAGGAAACCTCAGCTGACTTGCGTCAACGTTAATCACCTCCATGAAGTCCACTTTCACTCGCCGCAAGAAGGTTTGACACACTCGGAGCTCCCTCTCATCCACATATGGATACGCTGCCAGAATTATGCGCTGTTTTTCTCCTGAACATCATGTGGCCGTTAACATGGATGTCAGCTTTGCCCAAATGAAGGTCACTTGTCTTGCTGCATCCTGCCTACTTCAAGAAAGCGACAGTGCAGTGGTCATAGGTGCATGGTAGTCGCTTCTCCAGTGACGACCGTGATGGGCAGAGATGCTAGGTTTAGCATCTGCCTTGGCGGTGTGCTCGTTGCCTGCAAGATACAGGCCACTGTGACATTTTCGGCCTTTGTGATTGACATCGCGACTATCTCGCGCACAAGTTCAACGAGATTATCACTGACTGTAGGTGTGTATTGCAGGGGATTATCTGTCAATCCCTAGACTCGGGCGGAGCCGGATCCAAACACAGTGTCCTGGAAGGGTGCACCCATAAGCTCGACTAGTATCAAGCCTTTGACGAGGTTCGGTCCCGCATCAGCAATGTGCAAAGGCATTAAATCTCCTTGGCTGTGACCTAGAAGCCACGCGGGAGCTCTGAGTAAGTCCAAAAGCCGAGCGCTTGCTGCCTGCATTCTGCGCTCCTGATAGGTGGCGTTCAGAACGAATTGGATGTCAGAAGAATAAGAGGCACCGAAGACCAGGGCGTCTATTACTCCTAAGCTGGGCCACTGAGTGTGGAGCTCAGCTTAAGGACAGAGATGAGATCGTTCGGCGGCGATAAGAGTTGCTTTATGTACTCCGCTGAGAACGTTGTCGGAGATACTACACTGCTACGCGGCGCCCATGTCAATCGACAACGGAAATTCTGGTCTACGATGTAGACTGTGTGACCGGCTTCGATGAATTGCGACGACCACGAGAGGTCATCGTCCTGCTTCTTCAGAAAACTCGTTCCTGTATGGGCCTGGCCGTGTATCATGACGATGGATCCTGAGCTGTTGACGGAGGCAATTACTGGCTCGAGCTTCTCCACGTACATTTGACCTTTGAAAATATGGCCACCGCCTCCATCTTCAACGTAGCCACTGCCTGCATAAAATTACGTGCGAACAGCTGCCACCACGGCGGTTGTGGTGAACAGACCCCACGCGGCGACATGGCTCGCGAAAAGCATCGCTTGGAAGGCCAACATTGCAGGAGTCACTGTGAGAGCGCTTCGGAATACGGATGGACTAGATGCCTTGATGATGGCACTGTATACATACATGAGGAAATGCGTGTGCTTCAAGCAGTAGAGAAAGATCGGCGTTCGATGTTCGGGCACCTTGCTGCAGGTCCATCTTCTACCCCACAACTTCTGGGGCGATACAGAAACCCATCCAATGTCTCCCAATCATCTAGACTGCCAGAGCAGCAAATGCAATGGGATCTGGAGAGGAGCGATCGAACTACCAATCCCTCAAGTAAGCACAACTAGCGCTACGTTCTCCGAAGCTTACCCCGCAGCTAGTGTGCTTATTCACTCCTGCTTATTCACCAGAGACAACGCGGTACGACGAATCAGCAGCTTATACACAATGATAACGACAAGCCACTCTGCCGCAACAGGCCCGAACTCGGATATTGCTACATTTTCGCGAGATGCACGTGATTTTTGTCTCGAATAGAAAGAGCAGATGGGCGCGTACCTACCTGCGTCCAGTCTGATCATCGTTGCGATGTCTTCCACACCGGCAACCCTCATCGGCGGCGTTGAGACGCCGGCTGGTGCGACCCCTGGCCACCACCACCATCATCATCACCACCTGCACGGCGCTGGAAGAACGATAAAGCACCTACTTCGTCCGGATGGTAGGCAAGTGCACATTGCGAAGAATCCAGATGAGGCGCGCCGTATGAGCCAGACCTTGCGCCTGAATGAGAAGGATGACTTCGACTTGGTCATTCATGGAAGCCCCGAACATGTATGTTTGCAGCTCGTACTCATGGATGACGGGCTCGGGCTAATACGTTCGAATCAAGATTGAAGCCCTTCGCCACAACCATACCCATTACGAAGAGAGACATCGCCAGCTCAGGGAAGATAACCCAGACCTCGTTGCTGAGTTCGAGCGCGTGCTCCGTCAGCTCGACGCACTCTCGTCAGAACTTCACATGATCAGCGAGCACGCCGTGCAGCTTGACGCCAACTTCTCCAAATACGGCTATTCTGCGCACTTACGTACCAGGGATTCGGGCGACGAGGACGGCGGTTCCATTCGCGACTCAACTTTCGACAAAGAGACATGGCATGCAGGTCGCAAGTTGGGCGAAACAATGCGCTTCTATCAAAAGCCCATTGTTCGTCAATACTTCCACAAAGGATTGCTGTGGCGCGCGCGAGAGGCGCAAGAGGTGGCCAGTTATGAGCTGTTCATCGATCTGTTTTATGTCGGCATCATTGCAGTCACGGGTGACACCGCAGCAGAGCATCCCGATGGACAGTCGTTGCTTCGCTTTGTCATCACTTTCATCATGGGCTGGAAGTTCTGGACCGACATCAGTCTACTTATCTCGTGGTTCGACAGCGATGATGTGCTGCGGCGCTGTAGTGTGCTTTTCATTCTCACGTGCCTGCTAGGCTTTACGACGAACATGGTTGATGCTTTCGAGCACACTTATACGCCACTGGTAGCCTTCTATGTTACCGCAAGGCTATACCTCATCGTCAGTCTGTTCTGGTACTCCTACCAGATACCCATGGTGCGCGCGTCCATGATCGGTAATGGTGCCATTGCGCTCATTCCAGTCGCTCTTTGGATCGGCAGTATCCATGTCGAGGAGCCCAGCCGCCAGGGTCTCATATGGATAGCAATAGTGTTCGACCTCTTCGGAGGCTTCCTATTGATCATGGCTCGGATGCCGGGGATCGAGCGTCAGCTACCCGCTAGCTGGAAGGAACGCCTCGAATTCTACCCAGGAGTCAACATCGAGCACAGAATCGAGCGAACAAACGCATTTGTAACCCTGGTTTTCGGGTCCTGCGTACTGGGCATACTGTATCAAAGCTCCTCGGCAATGGGTGTGAACGCGTTCTTTGGCAAGGCTGTACTTGGTCTAGTCCAGGCGTTCATATTTAACTGGATCTACTTCGAGATTGACTCCTTCAATCTGCACACGCATGCTATCAGGCGGCACGTCTGGACAGGTAGGCATCTAGTACGATTGACCCCGATCAAGCTGACGTGTGGCACAGCGATGGCTTGGTACTGTGTTCACCTGCCGTTCATTATGTCTTTCGTCTTGAGCGCTGGTGCACTTGCTGTCCTTGTTCGGGCACACGACTGTCCCAACGCAGAAGTCGATACGCTGTACGAGACCTTCGTTGGTCGATCTGAAGACCACATTTCCCAAGGTCTGGTTTGGTATTACTGTGGCGGTCTGGGAGTATCTCTGATTTGCCTCGCCCTCATTGCGTGGTCGCACACCCACCGAAAGATCCCAAACCAACGCATCAAGAAGAACTTCCGCCTCCTGTTCCGCGTTGTAGTCGCTGTCGTTATAATCTGCCTTCCATTGGCGCATCTGGACAGCTTGGAACTAGTCGCTACCACGACGGCTTTGATTGCATGTGTGCTTGTGCTGGAACTAGTCGGCAGCACATGTTGGGGCGAGAGTTTCTGGTGGAACACAAACTGCGGCAGAAACAAGTGCACCTACAGCGCTAAATGCGGTGTGAAGAAAGAGGAGATTGAGGAGTCGCTCAAAAACGGAACTGTGCTGAACGTAGAGGAGATCGCGCGAAGAGAGGCAGGTGAGAAAGGCAGCGTTGGCGCTGTGTAGTACAGTGAGCACATGAAGCGGCTGCACCGCGCTGAGCGCTGGTTGTGATCTGCCGAGGCAGCCTTCCTTGTAATTCAAAACATCGTGGACTCGAAGAAACATGTTTCCCATGTCGCTGTCGCGATCGAGAGTTGAACAATGTAAGGCGCACCTAGGCAAGGCGCATCATAGGGGCGTGGCCCTGGGCGCAACAGAATTTAGCACGCGTCGCTCCTGACGGGAATCAAACAATATCACACACGCAATTTGCTTGTCTGCGTCATGCTCACAATGTTCTTAGATGGGTTCTGTGTCCGATTACACTATTACTGCCGCCAGAGCGATGCTTTGTCACTCTTACCCGCAACAAAGCCCTCGCACGGCGCGCACCCCTTTGTCTGCCTGCTGGCGCGATAAAGCATATATCAGTGGTCGATCCACCCGCAGGGTTTCACGACGTTCTGATTACATCCAGCATCTACAGTCCTTACACTCCAATCTAAACGAAGTGAGCTAAACATAGTCATGTTTACATGATGTCTCCACGACGCCCACAGTGACGACGTGTCAACAAGCACGTCAGAACCCTACATTGAGAGTGTGGAAGAGGCTACACCCGAGCTGACTTTTATGAGCGCCATCTCCATATGACTAGACACAACAGTGGGTTTGTAGCCGCATCTCATCCGATACCAGGACCCGCTTTTGAGTCACGTCATTTCTACTGTTCCTGCAGCATCGACTACACTGCCGCACACGCTTTCCATGCACACTGCAGGAGAACCGGTCACGTTGGCAGCTGGCTACGTTCAAAGTACGAATCAAAAGGCCACGGGTCCACGATTGCTGGTGCAATCCTGCCGAGTACCTCCCACGAGCTAATTCCTGTAGCTGAGCATGCTGTCTCAAATGAGGATTCCCCAGAGCTTTCGAAGTTGTACGATCTTCTACTCAACGCTGGACCGTTCATTTCTGACGATAGCGGTTTAGGGCCTCCCATCGACAGTGAGGAGGCCGATGCGATCGACGAAGCTGACATCCCGGCGATCCTATTGACCAAGGAAAACCATGACAGCAGTGACAATGGCCATGATGACGTGAACATAGACCACACTCAGGTGATTCCGAGCGACTCGATAACAGCATCTCCTCTCGAGGCTCGTGCAACGTCGATTGTCGAAAGTACGAGTCTGACGGAGACAATCATCGGCACGAATCGTAGCGACGTGAGCAGTCGAGTCGACAAAGACAATCCCACCAGTACCAGAAATGTTTACATTGGCAGTTGAAGTCCTGTGCTGAGTTCAGACATTCGATGCACGTGCAGCATAACAAAGGCCGCATCATCAAGTCGGATCCAATACAGGCTTTCGGTGCTGATAGAGCACAAATCCCAGTGACAGTGACATCAGGTAGGCGTCAAGGCACGCGCGATCGATCGTCAGGCGACCATTCTCGTAGAATGCTGGATCAACTGCGAAAGCCGTTCGACACCGGCGTCAGAAAGATTCGCACGTCAGCTCGTAAGTTTGGCAAGTCCGTTTTCAAGCACAAGGGTAAGCTGGGCGCCTAACTTCTCTTCACTGCCGTTGGTGCAGCAGCCTTTCGCTTTCTGCAGAATCAATCAAGCTCGTTCGATGTGGTACCCACTTGTCAACAAGGCTGGCTTCTTGACCTCAATACCTCCGCGCATGTGGTCAAAGAGAGCGGATATTACAGCAACGTACACTCAGTGTTCAGATTTGATGACCAGATTACTAATAGCAGCACCTGGACCGGCACCGTCCAATTGTACTTGAACGGCGGCAGCATGCTACTGCTTGAAGACGTGCTGTACGACGCTGGTGCCCACACAAGCGTTGTATCGTTGCTAAAGCTGAACGAAGCTAGTATGTTCACCGACTTCAACGGCGCTGGAGCGACCATCTACAATGCAGTCGACAACAGGCCTGTTAGTCATGCGATAATGCAGGATATTGTAAATTGTCTTGAGGATCTCGCTCCGCCACCGCCAGCCATGAAGTACCCGTCGAGGCCAACTGTAGAGGTGGCACCACCAGCGACGACTCCGCAAGTTCACTCACCGATAGATACAACTTCGTCCGGCTCGCGTTCTGGTATATCTGATTTTATCGGTTCGGCGTGGGCGTCGCACTCCAATCTGCCCCACCTTCCCGCAACAACGTCGAAGTTAACTTATCCGCCCTTTGAGTCTGCAACGAAAAGCACACCAACAGTGCCGAAGGAGATCAATGAGGTAGTAGCAACAGGCACACTTTCACCTACTATTTCGTAGTCCGTTCCTTCCGCATCTTCTATCATGCTGCCTTCGAACGCAAGCTCCCGGGACTCGAGCTTCAAGCTGGCTCCATCTACTCTGCCTATTACTACGCCGGAGCGCAAAAGCAGCGATGACCTTAGTGATTGCGCGGAAGTTCCAGCAAAGTGCATTCGTTCCGAGACAGGCGTTCAGGATCGTATGGGCCGTCGATTGTTCGAGCTGCACGAGAAACTCGCAGACGTCACTAAAGCACCTTTGTCGTGGTTCCTGCCGCAAGTACCTGAAATGACGTACATGCCATATAACTTTGCTTGGATTCCTCACGAGGTTCCCAATAGCACTTCGACGCCTTCATCTGACAAGTATTCGCCGTCGGCGGTCACCTCAGCGGAAGAAGTGACTGCGGCAACCGCCTATAGCTTTGAAGAGAGTGTTTCAACAGGTTCAACGCAGTGGAGCCTACCGAACAAGCTCCCAGGCTTGGGCACACAAGTCGATGCCTGCGACTACGTCCTGAAGAAACACGCCAAAAAGCATGAGGCTGAATCGCGTTTGGACTTGGAAAAAATGACAAAGGAAGCCGAGGACCGCGCATGTTCCCCGTGCGCTCAGTGTGAGAAGTGTTGGCTATTTTAATTTGTATGCTACAACCATAGACTCCAGAACAAATGGTTCTTGAATCCTTCGTTCCTTGAACTTTGTCGAGCTGCTGCAATTGTGATTGTATCAACAAATTGCGCGTCCCCGGACTGATCAATTGGCAACTCCCGGGGTCACCAGACGCATGCGCCACTGAGGTGAAAGTGAAGAATAAACACTGAAAATTAAACTTGGTATGTCTCGTCCGTGCTGCTATATCGAAGGGCTTTCCCACTTCTACCAGAGTCCTCCTTGCTCTTCGAGCTTCTTTCCACCACCTCCAAAGAACAACCACCATGTCGCGGCCTCGATCTGACGTATCGCCCACGCCAACGCCAACAAAGCATCGCAGTGGTTTCATTCGAGCGTTATCGGGCATTTCAAAGCCTGTGGAGGAATGGGGCGTTAGCAGCGTACCAGTCCTGTCCATATCGGTCACACCTCGGAGGGAGCGTCCTTCAGCCACACGGTCTCGACGAGGCAGCAATAGCAGCAGGAGTACCACTTCTTCACCGCGTATACCAGACAGCTTCGGTGCCTCTGAGTCACCTACGCATGTACGATCAATGCGACCCTTGAGTATTGCGACTGTGTCGACATTTGGTGGCTGGATGGAAGAGCGCGTCGATGAAGAAGACGACAAGGCGGAAGACGCCTTCACTTCACAGAATGGCAGTACTCTGACTTTGAAGCCTTCAATAAACACCTATGGCCAGCATGCACGACCCGTCGCGCCCATTCAACATGAACATACAGTTCCAAAGTCGCCATCCGTCAGCCCTGATGAGAGCTTCCGTCGTGTTCGTGGTCGTGACACCGGCATACATCCACTGCGTATGCATCCACCCTCGCCCTCGCCGTTGCCCTCGCTGTCTGCGCGACCTATCGCCTTACAAAGCCAAGACACATCTTCGCTTTCACAGAGCCCCAGCAAAACACCGCTGTCGTCGACACCGAGCTTTGACGACACAGCCTTAAAAGCATCTCGAGATACAATCAGCACTCGCCGCATTCGACGTACACTGCCGGAACTGAACACCAAGGTCGCCAACAGTGACGTCAAGGCCTACGAACAAGGGTTGGGATACCATGACCGCAAACAGATCGAAGTCATTCAGAGTGGTGCGGACCCAACTGACAAGCACTCTTTGCTTCCTCGAGATGTTGGGTACGTGGAGACTGTGCGTCTTTGGTACGAAGAAAAGGAGAGTGAAGCATCTGACAACCGTCAGCGTGAGCGCAAGGCGATGAGGGGGGCGGGATCAGCTGGTTTTGCTCTGGCGAGTGTCAACGCAAACCAGCGACTGTGATTGGGCCGCGTATGCGAAGATTGGAGCTGAATAAGGATTGAGGACTTGTGAGCTCTTTACATGCCTTGCAGCTGACGGAAGCTTCTTCCGAAGCAACGAAATCGCTCAAGCATCGTGTAGTCAGGCACGAAGGGACGGAACGAGGTCTGTTGCTGTACTAAGCTCTCCTCAATGTATTGTGAATGGTGATCGCGTCTTCTTTTGCAGTGAAAGTGCAAAACCACAGCTCTTGTGTTGCGGCAGACAGATGACTAGGGTCATTGTAGCCGACAGAAGTTCTATCAATGTAGTCTCCAACTGTCCTAAAAATAGGATGCTTTCGTCTGGTCTTTCATACATCAAGGCAATGGGAGGACCAAGCAGGGAAGTTTTCATGAACACACCTGCCGCCGGTTTGACATGATCATATCGACACATGATTGCGAAACAAGGGCAGATTGAACCAGAACAACGCAAAAACAAAAAATTTGACCTAACCAGGGGTCGAACCTGGAATCTCTTGATGTCAGATATTTCCAGGTTCAAACCCTGGTTATCGTAGTCAAGCGCCTTGCCATTGGGCCATTAGGCCAGATGCTGTTGCTCTGATTGATGAAATGATAGTGAACATTTGGCACTATATAGCCGTTAGCAAGTCAATCATCCTCTTGAAGGCGTCTGGAAGACAACTCGACTTCAACATCTGGCAGCGGACGACGTTCTGATTGAAGGTGCAGAAATTTTCGCCGAATTTGCAGCTAGCGTACTGTGGGGCTTGGTACGGGAAAGGCTTCATGGTCTGTGAACATCGAAGTCGGACTGTTCGATGTGGTCAGCGTGAATCTCCGGAGAGTTGTCCGTCCTCTTCTGCAAGACCTTTGTCAATTTTCTGAAGGAACAGAGGCTGCGCAAGAAGGCTCCATGGCAGATGTGGGGGAGTGCTTGCAGACGCAAGCCGCAGTCGTTCTGATCCGGAGAACGGTATCATATTCTGTAGGGTTATGCGTACGCCGCTATGTCGCTGAACGTGATTCGTAACAATTCGCAAGCATTCTCTACATGGTGATAGGTGTTAGCAAAGACGCAGATGCTGCAACGTGGAAGCTGTCTCAATGACATCAACGCGATCCAAACGCGCTAGCTGAATTTAGATTGCAGGTAGAGCGATTTCGAGAGGCACGACATCGGCAACACTGCCCAACTCTTATGTACCATCTATCGCCTCCTGCCATTCAATAATTTGCCCTCGGTCATGTAACCGAATGCTAGTCGGCTGCCAGTAATTCTCCGATCTGCTGGAAAAAGGGAGGCAGTTTTAGCGTCCGTCGAAGCATGCCTTGACTGCTAAGAACTCTTCTGGTGTCTACAATACAATACATCTGTTGTCACATGCGCCTAGTCAACATCCGCCTCATGTTCCTCCATATCACCCTCTGCATCCTCCCAATCCGAATCGATCTCCTCCTCCGCATCTACAAAATCCTCGTCCCCATCCTCCTCATCCTCTTCGTCGTCAGAACCCATCTGGATCTCAATTCCCTGCTGCTGCATATGCTCAATGAATTGTAAAAACGCATTCTCATCGCCATCGTTCTGCAAATCCGCAATCATAGCCTCGAAATCACTATCCGTCTCTTCATCTGTACCCGAGAAGTCATCGTCGAGGTCAGAGAAGTCGTCGTTGAGATCGGGGTCCAAAGGGTTTATGTAATTCTGGGAGATTCCATAGTGCCGCGTGAACCGCTCTTTCATGCGGTCCAGCAGGCGCGCGCACTCGTTGCTGAGGCGGGCAACGTCGGTGTTGCTTAGTTGATCGGTCTCTGGTAAGTCGGGGTCTGTGGACGTGGATGGGGCCGCTGGCGACCGATCTGACGGCTCGAGCGTGATGTGTCGCGGGCTGAAGGGATGGAATGGCGTTAAAAAATGCCTTGGCTCGTACTGAGGATCATTGTGAACCAGAGGCTCGTTGTTGATTCGCCGCCTGAAACCTACTTGCGAGGCGTCATATATGCAGCGTACTTCTGGCACAGGCTCACCGTGCAGGTACGGCGGGATGAGCGAGGAGCCGCGACCGAGTTCGATGCTGACCTTGAAGTTAATGCCCATGTTCGACAGCGCGTAGCCGTATGCGTGTCGGTTGCGCAGGCGGTCGGGCTCGCAGATGTACTCGGCTTCTGACATACTATTGAACGAGACGGCTGACTGCTTGAGGTCGAGGATGTTGAGCGATGGGAGGGCGTTGTAGATGCCAATGTCTGGCAGATAGTCGAAGAAGTTCTCGGCGATCTCGAAATGGCGGCGTACGAGCAGGGTGTCCAGGTTTGGCGGACAAAGGTCGTGGTTCATCACGATTGCTTCGTGCAGAAAGGAGCCCGTGTCGCATTCCATCGTTTTGAGCGAGTGAAACTGACGCATCCCATCACCTGCGATACGTTGACGAGCGATGTGATGGTTCGATGGGTTGAGCCGCCATTTCGAGTCGAGATGGATCAACGTTTCGAGCGAATGCGCGACAGGCGCAATAGCCTCGAGTGCTTCCTTAGGATGCGGAGATAACCTGGGACACAAGTCGTGGCTGTGATGGATGTTGAATACATTCTCGCCGAGCGTGAGGTGTTTCAGCTTCTCCGGTGTGCTCAAAATCTGCCGCAAGCTCTTGGTTTCCAGGTAGCACTCGTCGAAGATCAGCGTCGCGAGTGGGGTTGACTTTTCGTGTGCTTCGAGTATCTCCAGAGTCTTTGGAAACGTAACGCAGGAGACGTGCAAGTACCGCAGACTGGGATGGCGGAAGAGGCAATGGAAGCCATCCAGATCCCAGAAGTCAGCACGTGCGCCGTGCGAGTGTATCGTGAGCGACTCCAGCTGTGCCAACCCCACGGTCCGCTGCAGACTCCGGTGCAGACTGCGGTCTTGTGTGAATCGCTCCTTCTCCTGCGCGCCGTCCACACAGGCCTTCTCCAGTGCCTGCCTGAAGCGCTCCATGTCGCCCTCAACCCATTCATGGCCGCCCTTCGCCCACTTGAAGTTGTCGTACGGGCTCTCGATGTGCCATTCCCGCAAGTTGACCATGAGCGCGACGCAATCGTTGAATTTCTTGCGCCGCTCCAAGCTCACTGTTAGGTTCTCATTATGTCGATACAATATCTTGAGTGTGTGGACGGCACGGACTCGTTCAGGGCGGGCGATGAAGGCGGTAATGATACGCTGGAGGTCCTTCACAGATCGCAGCTTGATCGTCTTGTAGAGGTGTTCTTCGGCGAGATGCTGGAAGCCGCGGCATGTCTGCGCGAGGGTGCATAGTGTACGGTTATCGCTGGCGAGTTGCTGGACGACGGCGAGGGTCAGCTCATTGGGCAGCCGATGATCGATGCTGCCAAGCAGTGTTGAGGCCATGGCAGCTGAGTTCAGTCCTTTGCGGTTGCTATTATACTGCAGCGAAAGTCAGTCATGTCCAAACTAGTGTAGCCGACACAGAACCTACCTGCTCTTGAACAGCGCGTAGTCAGCTGTTGACTCGCGCCTGGCTTTCTGGATAGCCGAGCTTGATTTCGGGTTTCTCTGCGGCGCGAGGGGGTTGTTGTCGCGTTGGCGGTTCGAAGGGTCGTGGAGTGGTGGGGCGGAACTTTTCATGTGGGGAGGGTGCAGGTGCTTGGACCAATGACGTTTGCTGCGAGTTCGTGATCTGCGCCAGCAAGCAGTGAAGCAGCTCGTACACGGCTGCACCGGGCGGCATCAGGCAGCAGTATTCCCTCCATCATCATACGTTCCGAGTGCCGACAGTGCAGTGACAAACAGCCTTCACGTTGCAGGGAAGCCGGCCGCAACACCTAACTTGTTGTAGTCTTCAGAGATCTTGTCGTGTTGCAGATGCTTTGCTGACGCTCTCTGACTACCTCCCATTTTCCAAGAGGTCTCCTGTTATGGCCGGGCTTCTGTGCGACTCGAGAGGCATGATGAAGTTGAAGAGGAGAGCAAGTACACATTGCTACATACAATAGGGTCGAGCCTGCATGCTGCATACCCACGAGCCCAGAAACGCCAACTATGCGGCTCCGAAGGGACTTGCAAACGCCGAAATCCAAATGTCAAACGCCGGGTATGATTGAACGAACGATGCTGAAATTTGAGGAAGTGAGGAAATCGAGCCGAGCCTAAACGCAAAGCCTACGGAGCAACATTAGCACGGGCACGACTGAAGAACCGCAGGATTCACTTACTTGAGCATTGCTCATCGAGCACACTGGTGGAACTGACTCGAGCAATACACGTTCTCCCTACGAGGCATCAGCCCTATTCCTGCATCTCGAAGCGTAGCTCGGCATGATTGGTTTAATAAGTGTTCTTCCGAAGAAGTAGCCTACACTTCCAGCTCCACACGATGCGAGATCGCGGTACTCACCTCGTCATATAGGTTCCATCTGCCTTCGCTCGCCGGGTTTCCAGCAGCGGCGGCACGAATGGCAACGCAAGCGCCGACACAACATAGCCTGTCGCAAGAGTGGCTTTGAGTCGATAGTGGGGGTCGCGTGGGAGGGATGTGGAGTACCGGCGAATGGAGGAGAGGGCGTGTGCCGAAAGTGCCATTGTTGCTGCTTGAAGTTCTTCTGTTGTAGTGGTTCAAGGCGGTCTTGCTTTGGGCACCCGAGCCCTCTTGTAGTGCGTCGGCGGTGGGGCTAGGCAGATGTGTTCAGAGTGGAGGGCTGAACGGGCTGTGGCTTCGCAGTCAGCTACCTAGGCAAAGAGGCTGAATAGATATGAATAACTTCACATCACGGCAGGAGCGTGCTTTATGTCAAGAGCAAGGGTACTCACATTCTAGCGTGGGCGATGATGCAAAGTGGTCCTTGAGTCAGGCGATCGTAGGGCTGCACCGCTCTCACAGATGTTGGGAGGAGCTCCTCTATAAGACTGCACCGTCTTTGTTTACCTCGCTCTGCCGACCTCTAAACCCGATGTACTAGTAAACGCCGCGCTGTTTGATCGCTTGGAAAGCTTCTGACAAACTGGTTTCGGGAGAAAGTTCCACGAGATCACTTGCATTGCGCAGAGGCTCAAGGTAATTGTATGCTCGGAATATGTGGGGTAGACCCCTAGGTAGGTAGAGCGCAACATGTGGGCGCCCACTTCCGCAAGGAACAATTCCCGCTTGTGCGTCGGATCAGCCCACTGTCGGGCGATCGTGCCTCCAGCGCTTGTCAACGGCAGAGGAAAAGCCCGCCGCCACCTGCTGCACCTGGCCGTTGAACGTCAGATGGAAGCGCGATTTGGGCGCTGCGTTAGTGCATTAGTGAGCAGGCGATCACGACATTGCTTGCGAGCGATTGCGTGCCTGCTGATGGCTGTGTTTCAGGGCATGCGGCTGTGTCAGCAGCATCATTGAGTTTGTGATTGGAGGTAGCGACCCTGGGACGGATTCACTGTCTCTGAGACATGGTCCCTGGCAATCTCATAGTACTCATAGTACTCATAGTACTCATAGTACTCATAGTACTCATAGTACTCATAGTACTCAAGGTGCTCAAGAAGCTTGAATTGGCATCACGACGTGAGGCTTTTCAAACCACACGGGGCAATCCCCACTGGTGTTTGTCTAGCGTCAATCATGAGTGACGGTAAATCCACCTTGTCCCCACCCTGCCTGAGACGATCTTCGAATACACGACGCAGCTTAAAGCATCGCCGGACACACGACGTGCGCACAAGTTGAATTCTGGCGTATGGATGTACATTCAGGAGGATCAAGCGCTATCCAAAAGGTTCATTAAAGGGGATACTCGTCAATGTGTGACACACATCCTCTGGGCGTCAATAGTCGACCTCCATCTCGTCAAGACCAGCTGTCTTCTGAGCTGCCGCCAACGCCCTCAAGCTCACCAGTGCCTCCTGTCTCTCCCGCTTACTCGGCCAGCGCATATCCACGGTCTTCGCAGCGCTCCTGTGTCCCAGCGTGCGTGGTATAGGCAAATTGTCGCCCTCCTCATCGATGAATCCGCAGAGCACAAAGTCTAGGTAGTACTTCTGCACATCCAGCTCTCTCCTGATACCTTCCGTAATCACCATGTCCACAGCGCTCTCCATTCTCTTCCCGTCCATATGCCAACCTTCTCTCGACATCAGACCCCAACATTCCTCCGGCACTCCATTATCGATCTCATCGTCGAGCCACGGGTGCGTGTCTAGATCTAGGTCGTCACTTAGGTAGGTGCGCACCAGCAGATCTGTCACCTTGTCATAATCCAGCTTCATCTCGCCCGTCAACACCTTGTACAACATACCGAGTCCCTTCTGCGTAAGCAGCATATGACTCAGCTCTCCAACCCCGTTCCCCAATATCGGGTCCGAGAAGCGCATATCCAGCTTAACCAAGAAAAGTTGAAACCCCAAAACCTCCTCATCACTCCAAATCGCCTTGTCCTGGAGGAACGACTCCCGGAGCTTCGTCGTCTTGCACTCCATCACGCCCCAGAACTTGCACAGCACCGCGAATGCGGAACGCGGCACACGATGACCCTCGACAGCGAGACAAGTCAGTATACCCCGCACGACTCTCTGCCGGTGCAGAACCATGCCTACCCACCGGAACCCAGGCACATCGCGCGCCAGCCACGCGCGCCCGTCCATCGGCCTGAGCATGGGGTCTGAGATGCAGAGCTCGGGGTACAGGATCCACGCAAAGATCTTGCTCGCGATAGGCGCACGGTACAGCGCGTATTCGTGGATCAGGCCGACGCTGTATTTGTTCAGGCGGTAGTGGAACTCTTTGTCTATTGCGTAGAGCGAGACGATTGAGGCATAGGGCAGCCGAATGCAGAATTGGAAGAACAGGTTTGGGTGCCGCAGGAGCGACTTGTAAATGTTGAATGCGGCGCGTGGGCCGCTGAAGAAGCGATAGGCTCCGGGCAGGCCGCCATGAGGTGCTGGCGGCTGGGAGGGTGTAGATGGTGGAGGAGCGGCTTCAACGCCCCAGACGGTTGCCGCGATGTTGCGACGGCGGTGGTGATGGCGGCGCACAATTTGCGGGCCATTGTCGTCTTGCGCAGGAGGTGGCATGCGATGAGACGGTACTGTGGGCGAGAACTTCGCGGTGCGTTTCTGGCCGTGAGGGTAGTCCATGGTAATCCAAACGATGTGGGTTGTTGGCTGGAGTTAGCTGTTTGCTGCGTCGTGTTGCGGCAAAGCTGTAGGTAGAGAATGCGAGTCAGCATTGAGGAGCAAACGGGCGCAGGTCGAGGGATCTAGGCAGCGAGTCGGATCAGAGGTGAAAGAAGGGAGAAATTCATGGGCTATGCGATGGCGTCTTGCAGCTTGAGAGATCTTCTGATGGCTACAAATCTCTTTATTCTTCCTGGTCTTTACGACAGGTTTTACTGAATGAGCTCCTCACTTCGATCAAAACCCTAGGTCTCAGCTCTGAGAGTAGTAAGACTTGAGACGCGTAAAAGAAGCAGAATGGCAGCGAGGTAAGTATTGTGTCTCCGTTCTCTGGGTTCATTATTGCAAAACATGCTAATCGTTATCGTGTCTCCATAGATGCCTTTACTCCCTACAATGCCTCCGTCTGGATCCCCGAAGCTACTCATTTACGAGTAAGACCCCAGGCTGAGCATCTTCAAAAAAAAAAAAGGAGGCCGGATAGTCGAACAGCGCTTGGGGTTCGTCGGTGCAGTACTTGTGCCCGTCTATGATGACTCTCGAGGCACGCTTGAAGGCGCCTTGCCAGTCTGGCAGCAGTCCCAGGAGGCCGTTCTTGTATCTGTCGATCGCTGCGTCCACCCACTTGCGAGTCTTGCAGGGATGAAACGCGTCCGTGATGGTAAAGGGAAACTGCTTGAATTCGCCCCAACCCCATGTCTGAATATGCATGAAGTTGCCTAGGCGCTCAGGGTAAAAGGTAACGTGTTCATGGGGGGATAGTCTCCAACTTAGCTTGTCTGGACGTTGACCTAAAGCACTTTAGTATCGCGGTTCCTATGCATGCATACAAACCAGAGCGGGAGAAGACTTACGCGCACAAGCTCGGGCATGTTGCAGTAGATGCCGTCCCAGTTCTGGTTCTTGACCTCAGGAACATCGTAGGATTTGTACCCGTTGTCCTTCCGTGGATAGGCTCGCAGCGTATCAGCGGCCAGCTGCATCAGCACGATTCGAATGCCCTCGGTAGCCCAGCACGCCTGTACAGGTCGCACCCACTTCTGGCGAGAGACCGTCCACTTGGGGTCGCCCTCGATGAGCACGTTGGTCCAGAGGGTGCCCCACAGACCGTCGTCGTTGTCGGCGACACAACAGCCAGCGCCGGTCGAATAGCGGTTGCTTTGAGGGCACTTCTCGTTGAGGATGTTGAATGCCGGGTCAGAAAGGTTTGTGCCGCGTGCGTCTCCGAAGTTCACAGGCTGGCGGCCGTGACCGCCGGTCCAGATCTCCACCGTTGAGCCTCCCTGCCAACTCAACGAGGCATCCCACCCCAGGATAGTAACGAAGTCATTGAGAGACGAGTTTGCTGCTCTGTCAGCTAGATTCCGTGACGAACAAGTGCGATGAGCCTACTAGGAGGACCGATATCGTCGAAGGCACCAGGAGTCTGGACAATCTCAATGGGTGGCGAACGCAGCAAGACACGTGGCGACACCACTGAACTCGAGAAGCTTCATGCTGGAAGTGCTGGGTGCGCGTAGTAGGGCTGTCTTGATCAAGACTGGCGCCGTTGTGAGGAAGAAAGAGCCAACCTGAGGCGGGTACTGCATTAAGTAGCGAGAGAAGGCGGCCACGTCGGGGAGGTGCGTAGTGAAGAAGGAACCAGGGAGATCCTGGAGGGAACAAACATTACGAAGGTAATGTACAGACCTTGCGCCGGAGCCGAGTGAAGGTGGTGAAAGAGAAAGAGTGCACTCAATATCTCTACCCAGGAGCAGCATGAAGCTACGTGCAGTGTTTTCGGCGTCCATTGCAGGTGACAGAGGATGACGTTACTTACACGCTTCATCCAAAGGAGTAACTTTGAAGTCGACTGAAGGTCTTGACTGGGGAGCAATGTAAGTTGTGGCAAGTTCTGCAAGCGTGCTTAACGTCACATGCGCGATCTGACATTGAGCATGCTTTTCGCAGAGCCCGACGACATCATCGACCTACATCTCATGAAAACCTCATGGGATCCACCTCGTTCTCAGGGGGGGACTTCCTGACTACTCGTCTTCTCAAAATCGCTCTTCGCCAGGATTCTCTGCAACACCTCCGTTTTTCCCGCCCCATAATGCCCAATGCTTTCAAACTCGCCCTTTGCAAGATTCCGCTTTACTTCAGCGTATTCGTGTCGTAATTCCGTGTGGCTCAGCAACACCTGCCTGACAGCTAAATGATTTCGATACGACTCAGCAGTCGGCATGACGAGGTACACAGCGCGCCTAATATCCCCGTCTTCTGTAGGTTTCGTCGCTCCCGAGTCGAGCTTGTGAGCAGCGTAGCGAAAAGACATGCGATCCATACCACCCGGCTCGGGCTTGAACACGTAGCCGCCGTAACCTATAGTTGGCGTCAGCACTGCGGTTTCGAATTGCCCTTCCAACTTACTCAATGCTGATGCTGCGACTGCATAGTGTTCGGGAGCCACGACCACGTCGATGTCGATGATGGGCTTGGCAGCAAGCCCGGGCACAGAAGTGCTTCCGACATGCTCCACCGTGACGATGGGGACTTTTGCCAGGGCTGTCAGAAGCTCAGCTTTGATGCGCACAAAGTGTTCAGCCCATAGAGGGTCGTAGTCAAGAATAGCTATCCGTAAGACCATGTTGTCTAAGGCAGAAACCGTGCATACAAGGGTTGGAAGGGAGAGCAAGGATCGAAGACCGTATGCGTGATCGACGAGGGATGTATGGAGGACTGGCGATTGCAGTCTGTAATCACGTAAGCCTCGCGTATCTCGGCCGTAGTCATGGGCTGTTCCATCCAGAAACTCGACTTACAATGTAGCCATCTTAGGATCTATCGGCAATTAAGCCGTGTTCGGATACACTGACTGCCTCCCATTTCTCGCGGCTGAGGATCTATGTCCGAGTCTTTCGGCAGCTCGGGAGGGCGGCACCTCTGGTCTCTTCACGATGCACCACTTTTCACGTCATGACAAAGCACGTTCCAGCACAGTAAAGTAGCTCGACTTAGTGCATTGACTACACTATCAACTCCCTCAAACATAGGCCAACGTGTGGTCTTCACGGAACGTCGCATTAAAGCCCAGCTCCGCCTCGCCTCCAGCAACAGACGACCCAATAACAACCAGCTCGCCAACCGACTGCTCCTCGGTCGTCTTCAGAGTCGGTGTATCCTTGACCTTGACCTCCAGACTGCTCAGCGGAACGCCGAAGTGGCTGTGCTGGCTCGACGACGCTCCCGGTCTGTAATCGTAGATGTTCGTCTGCGCAACGGCGCCTGCTACCTTGGCGGCTGTCAAGGCGTAGACAACACGCGCTTGCGTGTAGATGCGCAGATCAGACAGATCCTTCGAGCTGAGCGGCGGAGTGTTAAGGCCGGCGCGCTCGGAGGTGAAGACTAGGCGCAGTTTGCCGGGAGCGCTGCCAATTGTTGCGCGTGCGGGCGTTAGGAGACTGCTGGTGGGGAGGCGACCGGAAAGCAGGACGCGGGACTCGAGATAGTGGGCGAGCTGCTTCAAACCGCCGACTGCAGACGCAGCGGTGGTGCTTTGGACCTTTGCGGCGGTTTCGGCGGAGACGACGACGATTGTGGGAGCCAGGGAACGGGTGGCCAGGGTCAGGTCGACGCCAGGACCTGCGACCGAGTTGATTATGACGGTGGAGTGGGAGAAGAGCGCCGCAAGGGTGAGACAGAGGCAGTAGGAATTCGTGAACGCATCAGCGGGTAAGAAAGTGTCCGAAGCCGAGAAGCGCTGCACGGTGGGCAAAGAAGTGATGAGTGAGCCAACGGCAGCAGCGATGTTCTAGAGAAGTCAGTATGCGCGCTGTAACTCGACAAGAAAAGCTTACCTGTTGGGTGAACTCGACAATCTCAGCTGGCTTCCCCACAGCCTCCTGCCAGAGGAAGACCACGCCAGGTGGTTTGCCGCCGTCGGAGGGCAGCACGTCCTCTGTGTGCTTCGAGTCTTGCACAAGCTCGTGCCAGACCGAAACGTCGACCTTGCCTCCAATGCCCTCTGGAACCTCACTCCAGTCCATGTGCCTGCTTGTCTTCTCTACCGTCCACACGATCTGGCGCAGACCGGGCACGCTCCGGGTGACATCTGCCAAAGGAATCGAGCCAGCTTGCGCGACGAGGGAGTCGGCCCCTGTGGCCTGGAGCAGCTCAACAAGGGTAGGATGCGGCTGGTTGTAGGGGATGAGAATGGGCGTGAAGCCGTAGAAAGCACCGGCAAACAGCACGGCCAGGAACTCGAGGCTGTTCGGCAGATAGACGGCCACTCGTTTGGCGTTGTGCTCCTGCAAGTGCCTGCCGATGATTGCAATCTCCTTGGATACTCCGGGAATGCTGTGTTCGGAGATCTCTTCCTTGCCCAGGACGGTCATGACGGTCGCGGTGCCGCTCGAGCTGGCCTTCTTCTCCAGCGGGATCTCGCCCGTCACACGGCGCCAGATATCTCTGAGGTCGCCATCCTTGCCGGCCGAGTACATGGGAGCGCCCGGAGGCTTGACGGCGAGTCCTGTCCGCAGAGGGTCTGGCTTGATCAGCTGAGTTCCTACACATGATTCTCCAGTATACCTACAGCCATGCGGCGTCTCGGGCGACCTGAAGACTGCAGACTCGCCGGGCTGCCTCACGTACGAAGCCTGGGCCTGGCGAGCAAGCAGCAGCGGGTGCGTGTCAGCATCAGCGTTGCTGGCGACCACCCAGCCGACGAAGCCCAGAATGCCGACGAGCAGTACGGTCGAGTACATATTCCAGCCCTGGAACAGGTCGGAGATGGCTCCGTCCAGCTGCTCCAAGAGACTGGCCATCTTGGAACAAAGTGCTTAAAGCGGAGACACAGAAGTGTTGTATGTAGAGAAGCTGTGGCGCCGGCTGACAGCTGCAATGATGGACCCCGCGGGAGCTAGCCTAGCACCATGGCACTGCGGTGCTGCTGTTAAGGTGGAGCCGGCGGGCGAGAAAGCTCCGACCGACGTGCATCGATTGTTTTGACAACCGTCACCGCGACCATCATCAGCAACACGCCCAGCGGCCGGCAATGCGATAGCCACGCCTTCCTCCAGGACCCGGGACATCGAGTACTAACCACAGGAAACCGACAGCCTGCTCAATTGCAGCATTCTCAAAAAATGTCCCTCATGGCCGCGCCCGCGACTCCCCAGGCGCAAACACCGCAGGCACCGCAGCTGCACACGCCCAACGGCACCTGGAAGCACCCCAAGTTTGACGAGATCACGCGCCGCCAGTACGCGACCACCTTCGACGAGAGCAATGTGCGCATCATCGTCGCCAACGGTGCTCTCCTGACGGCCTCCTTCTTCGCCGACGCAGTCACATCCAAGGTCAAGCTGCTGGAATACGCCGCGTACGTGCCTTGACAACCACACCACGATTTCAGAGCTAATTGTGGCAGCACTCCCGTCAACGCGCTCATCCACCACACGCCCTACAGCGCCTGGGCCATCCTCGCCATCCGCCTCCTGTTCTGCTTCAACATCGTCACCGCCCTGGCACCCCTCGTGCGCCGCTACTACCCCGACGACCTCCTCGACATCCCCCTCACGCCCTCGCAGCGCACTTCCATGGGCCTGAAGCCCAGCGCCGACCGCTCCGCCTACGCCTCGCCCGCCTCCGCATACGTTACCCCGCCGCGCTACAACCGCTCCACCCCGCGCAGCAGCTTCAGCACCACGGGCGAGCGCCCACTGCTAGGCTCGGGGAGTCCCGGGCTTGCGCAGAGCCTGATCCGCAGCGCGAGCGGCACAGGGTACTCGCCGGGTCTGAGCAGCAGCGCGAACAAGCGCGCTAGCTTTGGTGGTGGGAGCCCGTTTGACAGCAGTTTGTTCAGGGAGAGCGGGAGCAGTGCGCCGGGGACGCCGACGCCGGCGACGGGGAAGGCGAGCGTGGGACTGAACAACAAGTGGTTGTATGAGAAGCGGAGGGACAGTCCGAGGAGCGGCATGTTTGCGTAGGGGACGTTGGTTGGTGTAGACGCTATATACCCTGATATATTGCGAGGCGTTTGGGTCGGGTTTTGATGAGGGATAATGCATATACTACATACACCACTTGAGCTTGTGATTCGACGCTCATCAGTCCATTGTGGGAGCCAGAAGTGATCTAGCCATGTCCTTCTCTCTAGGTATGCTCTCGAACAGCAGAAAAAGCCGGCTGCAAATCATACATATCGGGGATCTTGGAGTCAGATTCTTGCAACTGAACAATTGTCCTAGCGACCACAGTATTCTGAATATTGCCGCTGGCTTCCCCTGCTCCCTGGCGGACATGTCCAATGCTGTCGCCTGTGCAATCTGGTGCTCAGCGATACAATTCTGGTACACACTCACGGACTGACTATCGAGACTATTGACACTAATCAACTCACGCAACTTTTTTTCTCCTACATCAATGAATCATGAACTTTGCAGTGCGTCCTCGCAATTCCCCATTACGGGTTCCGTCAAGTGTCGTGTTATCGTTGTGTTGCTATGAATTTCTTGACAGATTCAAGCTGTCAGAAGCAGTTCCGATATGGGAGGGAACTGTACTTGGGACCCTTACTGGCGTGAGCAGACTCAGATCGAGCCTTGTGTCCAATTGTATGTACCTGAAGATGTTCGCCAATGAGTGCGCCCTGTCCCATCGAGTAGCTAGACGTAGCCGGTTCACGTAGTGCTGTTCAAAGCTGAGATAAGCCTCGGACAGTACGGCGTCCTGCGTTTTCGTATCATGAGAGGTAGGGGGCTTCTTGTACAAAGAGATACATGAGCGTGTGTAAGTGGGCTGTGGCGCAGTATGTGGGTAGTGTTAGTCTTAACTGCGGGAGCACTGGGGCACAAGAGTGCTGTGCATTGGTCTGGGATTGTTGGAATCGCAGCTATGAACAGCAGTACAAGGTGGGTATCATGCGTTGCGTCGTTCGTCAATGAGGAGACTCTGCTTTGTGAAAGGTTGGAATGATTGGTTGTGTTGTGACACCACGTGGGTAGTAAAGTCGAAAATGACTCTAAGAGTCGGACTGCAAAGCTTGAGCTGATTATGGACGCAGGTTGGAAGCTCACCGGACTCCGTTGTATTATACAATCTGAACGCCTAGAACTGCCCATACACAGGGTGCTCGTACAGGCGAGGTCATGTACGAAACCGTATTGATCTCGTCCTCAGTGTCACCGTCGTCCCGCCTCAATGCAGCTCTACGAGAAGCGATCGCCCTTCCTACTCCTAAACACAGCACTCGCCTCGTACTTGCTCTTCTCTGCACCCTCCGTTTCGGGCGCATGCCGCGTCGCAGCCGGATCCTGGCTGGCTTGCAAGCTCGGATTTCCACTTTCCTCGTGCGCCCTATCCTCGCGCCTAATTTCACCTGCCAAAGCGCCCTTGTCACTTGTACTCCGCGGCGCGGTTGTGCTCGAGCTGACGACCGCGTTGGGACTGACTGTGGGGTTGGACGAGGTGGCGCCGTGCAGGCCGTGTGTCTGCTCGAGCTGGTACTGTCGCTGTCGCTTTAAGCGGTCGGCTTCGGCTTTTTGTGCGCGGTCTGCGTTGATCGATTTTTTCGCAA
The DNA here is from genome assembly GCA_022225945.1 of Didymella pomorum. Lineage (NCBI taxonomy): Eukaryota > Fungi > Ascomycota > Dothideomycetes > Pleosporales > Didymellaceae > Didymella > Didymella pomorum. The sequence goes on along the minus strand of JAKJXN010000062.1, from coordinate 155,490 downwards.
AGTAGTAGGCGCCACCGCCCGCGGCGATGAGAGTTGCCCAGCCGTAGCTGTGGAGCTGTTAGTTGGGTGTCTTTCAAGTTGCAAGTCTTACAGGTTGCGAAACGGGAGGTAAGCAGAAGCTCTAAAGGAAGTAGTCGCGGCGCGTTAAGAGCTTCGGGGAGCACGATGGCTTTTGCATGTTGTGGCCGGGCTCTTCTGCAATATGAGAGCAGGTTTGGAGAGCGATACTGGAGCGCGGTGCTGGAGCTGCGGAGGTGTGACGTACTATACTGATTTGACCTGCAATCTGTTAGCTGGCTGTTCGCGCAGAGAAAGGCGCAAGACTCACAGTGTTCATGTTGGTAGGTATGTAGATGACAGCGACAGAGCAATTGGGGTTTGACGGGTGCGGTAGCAGCTGTGCGGTCCCGAAATGTTTTCTTGGTGATGAGGAAAGTGGTCTGACTTCATAGGGCTGAAGGCGCGGTCCCAGGTCTGATTGGCGCGACGGGCACTGAGCTCCGCACTTTCGCCCTGCACTCAACCATCACCGCGTCCACCTCTGGTATTCATTACTGTACAAACTCGGATCAGACTCGGTCAGTGAAGTGGATTCTTATGTTCTGCGCAGGTCCGTCTGCCCGGGCAACACATCTGTGGCCTCCAAATGCCGGGCGTGTCGATACCGACAGTGAAACCTCACCAGTGCGGACAGCCGCGCACTCTTCATCATTGAGTGCAGGCAGCGCATGGTAGGTACCTGGACAAGCTCTAACGATGACAAACCGTTGATATGCACGTCAACAGAAAATTAATGCTTGACGGCACAAGCATATCGTGCGGTAATAAGCCTTCAAACATTCCTCGGTACACTCGGGCGGCAACAGTTGCCCATCAAAATACGCCTCTAAACAGCGCGTTGCCTCAGAAGGCATACCGGTCGGCTGATACCCTCGATTGCATTGTCGAGAACACTTAACAGCTTCCTTCTATGTGGCACTGACACAAGGGCTCCACTGCACGTCTCGGAAAAGACCCGCTTTTAATGGCGCCTGCGTCTCAAACACCAGTTTCCTAAGGCTAATCCAACCTCATCGCTATATCACTCGCAGTATGTTTGATCGCTCTGTATTGCCAAGAGCTCGGTACATGTCCGGACAGGAGATACATCGGAAGCTGTCCTGTTTCGACGTGGCATGTTACCGCTCGCTTCGAAACTTGACACAAAATCCCCAAACCCGGAACGCCTCAGCGCTGGGCAAACAGCAAGCAAAAAGCTCTTGGCAGCGACCTCTCGCTCATTGCGTGGTGGTGTGATGGGCTCTGTACGGGCTCTAGAAGTTTGAGGCTGGTGGATGCAGCCTCATCGTTGCCGCTACCCGCCATCACACTGGCGAGGGATCCCGAGAAGGATTGTATAGTGGGCACCTGTTACTCGCCGCTCAGCGCGTCAGATGCAACGTTCACCCAGCGGAGGACCCTCTTCAAGGGATCTGAGGCATCCTCAGGCTACCGACGTGCGCATCCTTCACGACACCATGGTAGTAGTTCGTCTCGTGCGAGTGGGCACCGCATAGGCCTTGAGCAAATTCGATCCTTTCGTCAGCGTTGAGCCTCGCCTCCACACTACGAGTATATAGTTCCACTCAACTTCCGCTGTATACTTCCATCACTGATCAACAGTTCTCCACACTCAGTCGCTCTCTTCCACTCTTTCTTTGCTTTACTTTCTATTCGACGCGCCGGTCGCCAACTCTATTCTAACTTCACATTCAATCAATATGTATTACTCAGCCACTTCCATTGCGCTAGTCGCTCTCGCCGCCACTGTCCAGGCCCATGGCGTCATCCTCCAGGCTGTTGGAGAACAGGGCGCCAGTCAGGGTTTCTTGGGTGAGTGTCTTCAGACCAGACGGCGAATTCCCTACTGACAAGCCACAGTCGACCAGAACCTTGCTCGTAACTGCACCACCATCTCGCCTTGCCAGCAGGATTCCACCATCATCCGCGACTCCGAGATCACGCAGAACATCGTCAACTCTTGCGGACGCACTGAGATCAACGGCAACATCGATGTCGGCGAGCAGACCGAGAACGAGCTGGCCGCTGGCCGTGTGACTTCGGTCAAGGCCGGCACTGTCATGACTGTCACCATTCACCAGGTCAACGCTGATGGTGCCGGTCCTTACGAGTGTGATCTTGATGAGACCAGCAACGCTGCTACTAAGTTCACCAAGCTCAAGGTTGCCAACAACGTCCCTGGTGCCAACGGTTTGTCCCAGGCTAAGGAGCAGGATTTCACCATCAGTGTTGCCATGCCTGACAAGCTCAACTGCATCGGCGCCTCCACTGGTAACATCTGCACCGTCCGCTGCCGCAACACCGCTGTAGCTGGGCCTTTCGGTGGCTGCTTCGCTGTTCAGCAGACCGACGGTCAAGGTCGTCAAGACACCACTGCTGCTGGTAAGTACTATTTTCTTCTCTTCAGCACATTCAGCCCAGTACATAGACTCACCCTCACGGTAGGTGTCGACACCGCCCAGACTCTGCAGGGTATCTCCGCCCAGATCCTGCAGAACCAGAAGGATCTCCCCGTTGCCATCGCAGCAAACCAGGCCGCTGGCGCTGCCGGCGGTAACGAAGGTGCTAGCGCTATCTCTGGTCCGTCACTCTATCTCGCTATAACCAATCTACCGATCACTTACTGACTTACCTCTAGCTCTCATCTCCGCTACAGCTGCTCCTCAGGCCGGTGCTACTCAGGCCCCTGCAGCAGGTAACGGTCAGAACCAGAATGCTGGCGGCAACAACAACAACAACAACCAGAACCAGGGCAACAACCGCGGTGGAAACCAGGGTCAGGGCAACAACCGTGGCGGCAACCAGAACGCAGGCAACAACCAGAACGCCGCTAACGGCGGTAATGCTAATGCTGGCAACGGAGCCGGACGTGGAGCCAACGCTGGAGCCAACGCTGGCGGCAACGGTCGTGGAAACCAGAAGCGCGCTTCCAACGTCAAGTTCCTCCGCAGGTTCCTCGCATGAGAGACGACCACGCAATGACACGACATCGATATGAAAGTCTATGTATCGTCTCGGGCAGACTGGCCCTTCCCAAGCGCTCTGGCAGGCTTGTTTTCCTTTCTCTTTTCTAGGCTGAGCCGAACTGTTTTATAGAAATGTATATACCCCTATGCAAGCACGTTTCTACTACATAATATCGAAACATGTTCTTGGTAGCAATGTTCGGCGTCTACGACTATTTGTGATGTAAGCTAACATTGCTTACAGGGGAGCTTGGAGTCTACAAGATCTTCGTCAACCTCGCCTTCCAGCCAGCTTTCTCACCTGGCACGCCTTCTTCACCACTGCCGCTGCCCTCAAGCGAGACCCCCTCATCCACGACACCCTGCTGCTCGTAGATCTCATCCGGTAGCACAGCCCTGTCGATGAATGTCTCCTTCTGCGGAGCAACATACATGCTAAGCACAACATACACTATGCTCGTCGCCACGAATCCCAAAAACCACCCAAAATGGTACGGCCGATCACCAACCCCAACCTCAATGCTGGGATTAATCGAGTTTATCAACCCCGGCAGATTCGGAATAACGCCTACAAGAAACGCCACAATTGCGCGCCAGTTCCAGCCGCGTGAGTACCAGTATATGCCGTGGGGCTGATACAGCGCCAGCGTGTCGTACCTGCGCTTATGCACGAGCCAGAAATCGAAGACCATGATGGCAGCAATCGGGCCCAGAAAAATGGCATACGCAACCATGAAGTTCAAGAATGTGCCCGCGCTCGCTAGAATCTTCCAGGGGACAAGCGCCCACGCGACGACCGCGCACAGCAGCTGTCCGCGACGGATATTGACGAAGCGGGGAAACAGGGCGGTTAAATCGTTTGCCGCGGACAGCGAGTTGGCGCTGATGTTGACGCCCAGCGCGGCGAGCGCGAAGCTGAAGGCCCCGAAGAAGCGGCACGCGCGGTTATCCCAATGTGAGATGAGTGCGATGGGGTCCCAGTTTAACTCGCCGTATTTGACGGCGCCGGCGGAGGAGGCGGCGATCCCGATGAAGGCGATGAATGTGAAGACTAGGGGGAGGAAGGGGACATAGATGATTTGCCATTTTACGCTTACGCGTGAGTAGCGGGAAAAGTCCGCCTGAACGGAGTCAGTGGTGTCTCTTGGTTCTTGTTCGAGGGCAGGAGCCTCGAAAAGAGGACTGGAGCAACTCAAGACGTACCTGGTTCACAGACAGCGTGGCGTAGTTCCCGATGACACTGGTCAGACTCGAGAGGAATCCCCACGAGTACGCCGACCCTGAGAGCGTCGCTTTCTGGTTCCACATCTCCCCGCCGTCAGTCGACACAAACGCCCATATCAGAATCGCAATCCACGCAATCGGCACGATAGTGCTCTTAGCCATAAACAACCAGCGCAGATTATTCGGATGCATGCAAAGAAACGGGACCTGGATCAACCAAAACAAGAAAAAGGCGATCATGGTATTGGTCTCAATGCCCTGGCTCGTCGGAATGGTATTCTTCAGCGTCAAGAAGCTCGGCCAGATGGCGGCAATCATGCACTTGACCGCGTTGGCGCCGTTCATATTCTGGATCGCAAACCAGAAGATGGCGAGGATTGCGCGCGAGATGATGGCTACGTAGGAGCCCCAGAAGCCCCATGATGCGCGTGCGAGCACCGGGAAGGGCGCGTGGTGGATCACGCCAATTGCGCCGTTGAGTGCGATTACGAAGGAGATTATGAAGAAGGCTAGGGCGACTACGGCGATGGATTCGCGCCAGGTGAGGCCTGGATGTGGTCAGCATGTTGAGGGCGTTCGGGATGGAGTTCTGGGGCAGTACCGATGGCGATGATACTCGAGGCGAATTGCCATGTCGCGGCGCTTCAGTACTGTTAGTACTTGATCATGTTTCCAAGTTCAGGGTCGATCCACACTTGAAGGCATCAGATATCCAGTAGGCGAGGAAGCTCGTAACCCCCCACTTTCGTTCGTGTTTGGGCACAGGGTCAAGATCTTTGTTGGTCCTGGAGATGGTCAGCAACAAACAACTACGTTGTGATTTTTAATTTGTCTAGTACCATCGCGCGTTGCCCTCGGCAAAGGTCGACTGCGCTTGCTCAACCTTAGGCGAGAAGTTGGGTCGGTCAATGCCTAGCATTATGAGGGACGCCTGAACAAAGCACTTCCAGGGTTGATTGCAGCACCATATCGCGCGATGGGGAGGCTGCCATCTTTATTGACGTACAGCTAGCCCGGCATTGATTGTAGTCTAACTTGCAGCTATCAATCCCAAGATAAGCCAGACCCTGTGCTGCATGTATCTCCTCGTTCTGAATGGTTCAACGCACACCCCGGTCCTTGGTACCGCCTTTCGACCACTCAGGTGCTGAGCGCAAAGACTTCACGGCCATGGCCGGTAATTGATCGGGCAGTCATTCGAGGCTGGGCGATTGAGGCTGCCTGGATTTCGGTGCAATTCCACGCGCAAGAGATAAGGAATCTGGAAGGAGCAAAGTGATCGCCTTGCCCCGGCGTTTTGTCGCGTGTTATCGGTTGCACTTCCCCGCTTGAGGAAGTTCCCCACATTGTGATACCGTTAGCCCCACTTTAGAAGAGCTGGGTAAGGCATCTTCAATACCTCACCTCAGACCTTCTGTTGAGTAAGTCTTCCTTAAAGAAAAAAAGTGAGATAGTCAATTAGTGTTTGCGGGCATCTCACAACCTAATAAGACTTCTGTTGGCGACAAATACTGCCCATCAGTTGCACTCCGGTGTTGGTACAAGTCCAGCAACCTCTCACTCCATTCAACTCTCACTAAGTCACTCCGAAGTCGCGCAAGTCCAGCAATCTTCCGACACTTCCAGACATTCCTACACATCATCATGGTATTCAGCACCCTCGGTGTCTCTCTTCCTCTGATACGCCTCGTTGGCTGCTTGGACTTGACCGGCAGCAACACTGCTATGCCTTCTGACTTCCTCCTTCTCGCTTTGCACAAATCTCTCGGGCCGTTTAGAGGCGATGACCTCTTTGTCGCGGAACACAAGCAGTGGAGCATCGCCAGCGAAGTAGCGGTCCAGATCCTCGAGCGTGCGCCCTGCGGTCTCGGGGTAGAAGAAGTAGACTGTGCATGTTAGATGAGGCGGATGATAGAGGCGAGGCATCCTCGCAAGAAGGATGTGAGAGGCAAAGGTGCCAGGATTCGACTTACCAGTGGGAATGAATGCGAAGTTGAACACACACCAAATGATGTAGAACTTCCAATGGAGACTGCTAATACCCGGCGGGGTGATCTCGACGACCATGAAGTTGAAAATCCTTGCTTTGTCAGCAAATTCCTCGGCAATTCTCGGTGGCAGACGCACCAGTTGGTCGCTGTTCCAAGTGCAGCGCCTTTTGTTCGCATTGCCATAGAGTTGATCTCGGTCGGGTAGAGCTGGATCTGGTCAGCGAATGTAACGACTTCGTGGTAGAGCTCTATACCCATGGCACTCCTTGCCAGCCGATGCCAAAGAAGACATAGTAAAGGAAGAAGAACGCAATCGAGCCCTTTGCCCAGGATTCTTGCGTTGTGCGGGAGAGTCTGTCATCTTCGTTGTATCGAATGCAGATCGTGATGATGCAGTAGCAGAAGAATTGGCCAGCTGCCGCGTACATCATCATCTTGCGACGACCCCAACGCTCAACGTTAGGGATGCCGATGAGGGAGAAGAGAAGGTAGGAGACTGAATTGCAAGCTGCTAGGAGTCGAGCGAGGTTGTTGGTCAGGCCGACCGATTCGATTAGAACTGTTGGTAAATAGTAAGACGTGACGTTGATACCCGCTAGTAGATTGTTAGCGAGACTCTGATTGTTCATGATGTAATGCGAAGCCTACAAAGTTGTTGCATAGCTTGCGTGCCCATGCCGAGAATGATACGTCTGATGGTATGGGTACCACCTTGATCTCCGGAGCGGCCTCGTAGCAGATCGCGCCAACGCACAGCATGATCCTTCTCGTATTGCACAGCCCATTGAATGTCTTTCGACTGAGTGATGATGAACGGATCATCGACATCGGTGGCCTCAAGGTCAGCGAGGATCCTATCGGCTTCATCAACACGGCCCTTGGCCATGAGCCATCTCGGTGACCTGTGCATTGTTATTGAGTGCTTCAAGCATGTTCTACATTGGAAGGACGTACTCTGGAAGCCACGGGACGGTCGCGTAGAGGATGAAGATGAACAAAAACTGGAATGCCAGGGGAACCCGCCAGGAAGCACTTCCAGCGACAAATCTGCAAGAGCTTAGTTCACGCTTCGCCTAATTTGGTGTATACGAAAGCATACGAGAAACCGTAGGTGACCCAGTTCGACAATGAGAAGCCAGCAATGTTCATGATCATCTCAATGACGATCAATTTGCCGCGCCAACTGGCTTTGGATGTCTCTCCTTGCCATACGGGTGCTAAGGTTTTCAGCAGAAGTCAATTCGAAATGCAGCCTCGTCCTACCTGTTGATGTGTTGATACCATTCCCAATGCCGGCGATGATTCTGTGGAGATCAGCGAGTGAGACGGTGAAGGCGATTTGATGTGACTGACCTTCCAACGATCATCTGTGGTACACCGAATGAAGCAATTTGAAGGATAGCGCCGATGCTCATAATCGTTGTGCCCAGGAGAACGCATTTCTTCCTTCCTAGCGGGTCACCAATGGCACAGACTGAAATGGCACCGAAGAAGCACCCGATGTCATAGATAGCGGTGACTGTGCTGATGAGTGACGGATTACCATTCAGATTGAGCTGGTCGAGGAAGTCCGGCGTGACGACAACACCACCTACGAACCGGTCAATTAGGTATTACGCTCGGACGATGAGTAACCATACCGAAGACACCTTGATCGTAGCCAAACAGTGTCTACTTGTAAGTCAGTTGCAGATTCGAAAATCTGTCGTAGGAGCCCACCATGTCAGTAGCGCAGGCGACGGTCACCCAAAAAGTGAGCCATTTGCCCGTCAAGCCAAAGTATGGCCTTCCAGAGCCTTTACTGAACATTTTCCCAGGTCGCCGGTCTTCGTGTGTTGGTCAAGTCAATGTTAGTCGGAAAATAAAGTGGCTTCACACTTGCACAAGTTGCACAAGGCGCTCTGCTCCGGACATCCTGTGCTATTTCTACGAAGCACACGAGCCCCAACTAGCATCCTGATGCTCTCCCGTCATGACGAAATTTTGCATGACGCGCTCGGCGCCATTGGTCGTATTCGACCATCGTGAAAGCGGCGGCTTGCGAACCTTATTGCTTCCCCGCGCTTTAGGCCGGATCGACAACGGCGATCCAAGATCTGGGGAAATCCGACAGCAGACAACGTGTGATTTGCTTTATGCAGAGGTCGTCTCCACATTTCGGAGAGAATCTCGCGCGATGCAGAAGGTTGTTACGATACCCCTCATTCGCGGCCTCTTGTTGTCAAGGCGAGCCGTCCCCTCCGTCACGCGAGGGAGCCGTGCTGCATTGACGGTGATGTAAGGGTCGTGTGAGCTGGGTTGAGTTTGGACGCTTCAACACACTCGCGTATTGGAAATGCTTCGTCATGACAGAAGGACCTTCATTCGAGATTCGGGCCGCAGTTGTATGTGCATCGCCCTCCAAGCACGTATTTCTGTAGATCTAAAAAACCTACGATTCAGAAGGTCGGCGCATTCGTGCAAATCACCGAAGTTAAGACAAGCACTGCCAAAGCTAGCAAGACGGCCGGCGGACACGCAAGCTTCACAGGGCTGCAGATCGACCAATGACGCATCTTCTGCCGATTTGGAGGAAGAGTGAGGCTGAGGACCTGTGCTGATGACGATATAGCTGGCAGAAGCTCGGCTGCAGAGAGCCGCACCGAGAGTGTCTTTCATGTTACAGAACCAGTCAAACAGGAGCCAGACCAATATGGCCATCAGAAGGTCTATCTGTGTGTAAAAGATTCATTGACAGACTTTCAATACCTCCGTTTGTCGGGTTGCAGCTGAAGACCGGGCGCAGGCCTTAGATTCTCAAAAACCAGAGTTTCTCAAGGTTGCCGTTGCCCCCTCGTGCGTGTGTACACACGTGCCTGTCTAATGAAGACGACGCTGGAGGCATTCAGATGCCATAGATGACGTCATGGCGTCGAAAGGCGACCTTATCAAGACTTGGGTAAGAATGGAGAAAGTACGACAGTGTGGTCATCTCAGCTCTCCGAGTGAAGATGGACATCAGGTGCAATGGTGTTGTTGGAGACCTTCGTCAGGCTGGCGCGATGTTCGCGGACCGTGCGTGCCAAGCCAACGTTGCGGGCTCCCGCGCGGAAGGCCAGCAGTTCAATGAATTCAGGGTGCAGCAGCAACAACACATCGCCAACACCGCCCGCCTTTTCTTCTGTTACTTGCATGATGATCCCTTGAGCGAATCGAACCAGCGATCCCTATTATCACGACATAAATCTGCAACATGGCGTCGGCGGTGTTCTTTCTGGACCTGAAGGGCAAGGTATGCTCGTGGGGTACCCGCCGTGGAGAAGCTGCCTGCTAACAGGCACACACAGACCCTGCTGGCGCGCAACTACCGTGGTGACATTCCCATGTCAGCAGTCGAGAAGTTCCCCGTGCTGCTCAGCGAGGCCGAAGAAGAAAGCTCCGCCGTCCCACCCTGCTTCTCCAACGAAGGCATCAACTACCTCTACATCCGCCATAACAACTTATACCTCCTCGCCCTCACTAAGCGCAACTCCAACGCCGCCGAGATCCTTCTCTTTCTCCACAAGATCGTCGAGGTCTTCACAGAGTACTTCAAGGAACTCGAGGAAGAGAGTATACGAGACAACTTTGTCGTCATTTACGAATTGCTGGACGAGATGATGGACTTTGGCTACCCACAAACCACCGAAACAAAGATTCTGCAGGAATACATCACACAAGAGTCACACAAGCTGGAGGTGCAAGCACGGCCGCCCATTGCAGTCACAAATGCTGTCAGTTGGCGAAGTGAAGGTATTCGTTACCGCAAGAACGAGGTCTTCCTCGATGTCGTTGAGTCGCTCAACCTTCTTGTGTCTGCGAATGGAAACGTACTGCGGTCTGAGATTTTGGGCGCTATCAAGATGAAGTGCTACTTGTCGGGTATGCCTGAGCTGCGATTGGGGCTCAACGACAAGGTAATGTTTGAGACAACAGGAAGAGCTACAAGAGGAAAGGCGGTCGAGATGGAGGACGTCAAGTTCCACCAGTGCGTGCGCTTGTCAAGATTCGAGAACGACAGGACCATCAGCTTCATTCCGCCAGATGGCGAATTCGAACTTATGAGCTACCGACTTAACACACAAGTCAAGCCATTGATCTGGGTTGAGTGCATAGTGGAGAGCCACTCCGGCAGTAGGATAGAGTACATGTTGAAGGTGCGTACAAGCGTCCGCATTACCGCTAGGAAGCTAACACGACACAGGCGAAAGCACAGTTCAAGCGAAGAAGCACAGCAAACAACGTCCAGATCTCGATCCCTGTTCCCGAAGACGCAGACACTCCGCGATTCCGTACAAATATCGGTACCGTGCACTACGCACCCGAGACATCCTCGATAGTATGGAAGATCAAACAGTTCGGAGGAAGCAAAGAGTTCCTGATGCGAGCTGAACTCGGCTTGCCTTCCGTACGAGGAGACGACGAGAAGGGCGGAGGTATGATGGGTGGCTTCGGTGGAAGCATGGGAGGTGTTGGAGGTGGAAAGGCGAAAAGGCCGATCAACGTCAAGTTTGAGATCCCGTACTTCACGACAAGTGGTATTCAGGTTCGGTATCTGAAGATCATCGAGCCCAAGGTCAGTTCTGGCGTGCCCTACAATTTCGCTCTTACTGACGAGAATGCAGCTGCAATATCCCTCTCTGCCCTGGGTACGATACATCACTCAGTCTGGCGACATCGCCGTACGATTACCGGATGTGGCTTGAGAGAACGGGGACGATTGACGTTAGACGCATCAAATGAAACGATGACCCACGCGCACCACGCGAACGATTATGGAGCTCAGTGACAGTTGTCCAGCGACACGATATCGACCAGATGCATTGCATCGAGCTGTGAGGCGCATGCTTTGCCAAAGGATTATGCCCTTGAGATACTGCGAAACTATTGACTCGAACGCAGTGCCTTTGCCTGAAGCTAGAGGCGGACTTTCAATCGCAAATGAACCGGTCATAACAAAAACATCAAGGGACACTGGAGGTAGCCAGATAGTTTCAGCAGCCCATCTGCAATGCACTCATAGCTCTTGGGACTTTAATAACTATTGCCTGTTGTGACCAGCCTTTCCTGCAAAATTAGAGGCGGACTACGAAGTCCGTTTTCCGCCCGCCCGCAGCTTGTACAGAGTCATACTGAAGCACCCTCAGCTGTCACGACATTCGTCTCTACGAGCGCATGATGCTACATACAGCTTGGCTTTCGCACATTCTGCTGTAAGCGGTATGCGCCCCTGGCTGCGGGAAGCTTGTCTTACCTGTTCGAGCATTGAGCCGAATGGCGTCATCGGCGGTTATGGACTGCCGAGATGAGGAGTAACACACATAAGTATAAACAGCATGCGGATAATATCGCTATTTGCTTTTTACGACTGCGGCGAGGAGAAAGCGGCAGTGTCTGATCATGTGGTCCTTGTCGACAACACTGTTTGCTCTTTCGGCGGCTGTTCTTGCAACACCTTCTAGGAACCCCTCGCCAACGGCCCACATCAAGAACGGTACTATCGCAGGCGTACACTCGTCATCTTATAACCAAGACTACTTCCTCGGTGTGCCCTTTGCTCAACCGCCACTTGGCGACCTCCGTTTCAGGCAAGCTCAATCACTAAACACCACTTGGAAAGGCAGAAGAGATGCAAAGGAATATGCCACTCACTGCGTAGGCTATGGAGTAAGTCAACACTTCCCATTCGTCACTTGCCGCCCTGCTAACCGTCTAGCTTGATCAAACCTTCTACAAAGCTTCGGAGGACTGTTTGTACCTTAACGTTATCCGGCCATCCGGCTATGAGAACAAGAAGCTTCCTGTGGCCTTTTGGATTCATGGCGGAACATTCACCAACGGTACGTATGTCCTGATCGTGACGGTGATAGAGGCTTACTTCTCTTCGCAGGCGGTGGTGCAGACCAGCGTTACAACTTGTCTTTCATCGTTGAGCAATCCGTCAATATTGGTAAGCCAATCATTGGCGTGTCGATCAATTACCGTCTAAGTGTCTGGGGCTTCACGAGTTCGAACGAGCTCGCAAACGAAGGCCTTCTTAATATCGGGCTGAAAGATCAGAGACTGGCGCTGCACTGGGTGCAAGAAAACATCAAAGCATTTGGCGGTGATCCTAAAAAAGTCACGATCTTCGGTGAATCAGCTGGTGCCGCTTCTGTTGGATTCCACGTACGTTTCGAAGACACTAAGCCCGGTGGCAATCTCTTCTGACCCCCTTCAGCTTACTGCCTATCGCGGGCGAGACGATCAGCTGTTTCGCTCCGCTATCCTGCAGTCTGGGAATCCAATCTTCTACAGCGCTCAACGCGGATCAAATGCCTCTCAAGCCGCATTCAACACTGTGGTCTCACAAATCGGTTGTTCTTCAGCGTCCAATAAGATCCAGTGTCTTCGCGAAACGCCCTTCGCAACCCTTAATGCGACAATGAATGGCACGCTTTCCTCGACCGGTGGCTTCAATCCCGTAACAGATGGTGACTTCATACAAGATTACGGCTCAGTCCAGCTCTCGCGGGGCGAATTCGTGAAAGTCCCGATCATCGTCGGCGCAAACAGCGATGAAGGCGCCTCCTTCGCGCCCACCGGTATAAACACGACAGCCCAGTTCCAAGCCGCACTCGCAGCGAACGGCCTTCCCGTAGCGCTGCAGAATATCATACTGCAAGCCTACCCAGACGACCTTTCCACAAACGTGATACAAGCCCTAGGAGACCAACGCCCCGCCGCACGTTTTGGACAACAGTTCCGCCGCGCAGCGACATATACCGGTGATCAATTGTTCATCGCGCCGCGGCGACAGACGGTCACCAGCTGGGCGCAGCGTAATGCCACAGCATACGCATACCGCTTCAACGCGGATCAAGCCGGCTTTGCGCCCGAGCTGGCTGTCAGCCACTTCAAGGAAATTGGGTTCGTGTTCGACAATATCGCGGGCGTTGGGTTTAGACCGGATATCAAGCCGTTCGAGGGAAAGCCGCAGCGGTACGTTGAGCTCGCGGAGTTTGTGAGCAGGACATGGGTCAGCTTTGTGCACGATCTGGATCCGAATGCGTGGAGGAGGGGAAATAAGAGTGTGCCGGAGTGGCCGAGGTACAGGCTAGATAAGCCAGAGGACTTTGTGTTTGAGGTCAATAAGACGAGTTGGGTGGAGCCGGATACGTGGCGGAAAGAGGGTATTGACTTCATTAATCAGAATGCACTAGCAGTGTATGGCAGGTAAGGCATGCAGGGTATCGTAGCCATCACTCCTCGTTGTCAATGATCAGCTTGACTACACCAATCCCTCGACTCCCCCCTAATGCTCCATGACCACCCTCCTCACTTCGTCCTTAGTCCCACCGACTGCCTCCACCCTAGAACTTGCAGAGGCATTCGCACACCCTTGGCGTACCCCGTTCATTGTGATAAGGATCCCTACAGTACGAAGTCTGCAGGAAATTGACCTTCATGGTCTTCATTAGCGGACATTGGCCATCTTCCTTGGCCTCTCGGCGGCACTGGTGCCAACATTTGCCGGCCTTGGTCCTCCAGTCGGTGCGGCAGCCGCCTTTGACTCTCCAGCGGATATGGTCTTGGGCCGTTTTGAGGGTGGTATCTTGGATGGCCTGGGTGGTGTCAGTGGAAATAAATTGATGGTGGGGGTGGGATACTTACGGTGTCGTTGTCGAAATCATAGTGAATGCCATTTTCGATGGTGATGATATTGTGGCTTTGGGTTATGTCAGTTTTGTCGGGAGTGGTTATTCAACATTCAGTTGCATACATGTCCTGACTACCTTCAGGTTGAGTAGGAATAGCAGAAGCAAGAAAGGATAAGGCCATGGTGATAAGCGTGATGAATAACATCATGTGTTCTAAGTTTTTTTTTTGAGTTACTGAAGTTGGTGAGAGTGTGTTTTGAGTGTGCAGTCTCGTCAGTTGTGTGATGTTGTGTGATAGGAATTGCGAGAGGATTGTAAGGGCGATTCAGGTTTGCGAACAATAGTTCAAGGCCTGGCCACTTCTTGAACCGTTGGTCTGCTGCACAGCTCCCTTAGGGAGTGGCGAGATGTGTCCAATCAAGGCAGTGTCCAAAACTTCGAAGTTTGTTCTCAAGTTCAGGGACTTGGTCCATGGGTTGCTGAACCACGTCTGCAATACCACATATGGGTGACTGCGCAAGTACGATTCACTTTCAAATGAGTCACTTCGGACATGTCAGAATAAAGCAGTGGAAACATACAGAAACTCTGTTAAAGACCTCCAGACTGGAAGGTTCGATGAATATTTGCCAATCTACAAAATAACAAGTCATGCTATCAACGAGTGTCATAGGGTATCCGCAATCCATGCTTCCCTAACACCAAGCAATGATCTAGAATCTCGATCATTACATCCTGTTCTTGCTGGGGATACTGCTTAGGTTATTAACTGTCGAATCAAAGACCGACTGCTAACCAGAGCACAGTGGCGCCAACCGCAAGTCCTAAACTCGCAGTCTTTACATCAGCACCACCAGTGCTGCCAGTGGTAGCAGCGGCTGTGCCACTTGCAGCAGCAACTTGCAGGCCGTACGCAGTAGTCGGTGTGGTTGTTCCATTCACAGTAGCGGTTCCAACGCTAGTTGCCGTTGTGCTGGCAGTGCAACCTGACCATGTTGTCCACGGTGCAGCAGTGCTCCAGGGTCCTGCGGTCCAACCTGGCCAATCTGAGGGTGGGCATGCGCTGCCACCCCACCATGCTGTCCATGGTGCTGAGCGCCAGTCAGACTTCGTCGCCCAATCGCTCCATGGGCCATAGCTGCCGGTTCCCCAGGGACCAGGTCCACCAGGTCCTGTCGCATGTCAGTATTTGGTCATTCAGAATGAGCTGCGAAATCATAACGTACCTCCCCAGCGTCCGGGTCCGCCGCGACCTCCAGGACCGTCATTATCATTGTCGCCATCGTGGTTGCCCGGACCCCATGGCCCTGATCCTGGTCCGTAGCCACCAGTGGGCCAGGGTGCAGCAGTCAATGTTGAAGGAATCTTGCCGGCAGAGAGGAGCGAGTTGTAGAACGAAGACCACCTAGGAAGGTCGGTAGTCGCCCATGGAGGTGTTACAACAGGTGTGACAGGCCCAGATGTCGTGGTTTGCGAAAATGCAGGTACAGCAAGCGCTGCGATTGCTGCGAAACTGAACTTCATGGTGTATGTGCTTGAATTTAGTGTTGCTTCGTACAGTGATCGTCAAAACGTTGCTGGAGTGAGGAAGAAGTTTCGATGTCGTATTAAACAAAATCGCAACTTACCACGCGACAGACTTACCTTGAAATACAGAAGCTTCTCATACGCGGCCCACAAAATCATTGGACGCCTCTCGCTGACTTGCAGACCGTCATAGAGTCCGGAGGGGTCCCGCGAGGCTCATCTCATCGATCTTTGCATGGTAAGGGCGTGACGTGCCCCAGCTGACGCGTTTCAAGGCTGGGCAATCGGTCACTAGAATGCTGCAGGGCCTTCAGCCCTATGGGTCGCGCAGATGAATTGCCGAGTCTAGGGTGTCAGAAGAGATGGTGGAGGGGTAAAAGTAAGAGGCTGTGAGACAGCCATAAAGCAAATGCGAATCTGATTGGGCTTGTTAAACGACTTGTTTCAGGCCATTGGCCGTTGTATGGTCGATGTGGATTTCGGACAATGAGGTGGGGGAGAAACGCGGAGGATAATCTTCAGGGAGCACCGCGCCTGCGTCTGTCAGTCATGTGCCATGTGCGTCATCCTGTCGTGCAAATCCTCCGAAAGAAGCTTTTCGAACTGCAGATTTGATCAGGGATCGAGGAACACGAGGATGCTTGACTGTGTGGAGAAGCGACGATCACTCATTGTGAAGTCGTGGTGATGCTCGAAGCGGAAGGGCCGGCTGTCGATCAGTCGGTGAAACGGAAGCTCCAGCGCCGGCATCTTACTCTCACTCTTACACCACATCACCATATTAGAACATCAAGATTCGCAATTCCGCGTCGTCAGCCGGAGAACGTACGCATCTCGATACTCGATATCCAGCGCTCAGCTGGTGAGTTATCTTTGATAGCACACTTCACGATCGAGCAAAGTTCGGACACTGACGTCGAGCATGAACATGGTGGATGCAATTTGCAACCCACAAAATCCTCGGCTGTGGGTCTCAAGCTCGCATCTTGCGCGTTTTAATTTGGAGGTATAGCATCTGTCAGATCCATGTCGCACTAATCGTGGCACGGCAGCAAGATCAGAACGCTTGGTGATCCTAAGACTACTGGAACTGTTCTGCCCCCAGCTTCGCGTTCATGTTCATCTTCAACAGGTCCTTCTCCAAGATTTCGTCCTTCCTGCTCACCAAATCCTCGACGTCCCAGTTGGAAGCCACGAACCTACCACTCAGGAAGCTGCGATCCGGGCCTTCCCAACCCGCAAGCCAGACTCCAATACCGCCTACCAGCTCCGGAGTGTCGAGAGCAAATCGCATGAAAACTTCCTTGGTCATGTCAGTGGGCACGACACCCGGATGCAGCGCTGTTGCGACCACGTTTGGGTTCTCGGCGGCGACATAAGCCATGAGCTCAAGGACTGCAAGCTTCGAGATGCCATACGCGCTCATCGTGGGGAAAACTAGGTAGGCCGCACCGGTTGTCAAGGTGATGATTCTCGCTGGAGTGTCTGGAGAAGGTAGCTGCTTCAGGAACTGCTGAGTGACCAGGAATGTGCCGCGAATGTTCAGCGTCTACTACGCGTTAGCTGAGAATTGACAAGAAACACGATAGGAGCGCACCATTTCCTCCCACCAGACCAGATGATCGGCATCCTTGATAGTCTTCTCTTCTTTGAAGACGCCCGCATTGTTGACGAGCACATCGGCATGACCATACTTCTCCTTCACTTTCTCGAACAGAGCCTGTACTGCAGCTGGGTCTCCAAGATCGGTAGGCACTACAAGTGTCTCGACGGTTGGGTGCGACTTTGCGACAGTATCGGCCACCTCCTGAAGTCTGTCGGCTCTGCGAGCTACAAGAACGATGGCTTTGGGACCAGCAGCAGCGAACGAGGGTACAAAGCCCCGAGCGCCGAGGCCTTGGCTGGCGCCAGTGATGACTACAACCTTGCCCTTCTGTGAGAGCGCAGGTTCGTTAGGATCAATCGCAGCATAGACATCTCGATGAGTCCTTGCAGTGAACTGCATGCTCGTGACGAAGTAGTCGACAGGCAGATTCTCCATAGCTGTGTGTTCTGGCCCTAGATTCTGTGTTGTGGGACTCCAAAGATAGAGGTATGTATCGGTTACTTGATGGATGGATGGAAGATAAGAGGAGTGGTTGATGCTTACTGTATTTATCCTCGACCTCAGTCCTCGGAGGCTGCCAGGAGTGAGATGTTGGTAAGCGTCCTTATGCTTGGCAATGCACGCCACGATATTCAACGACACGTTGAGAAGATGGCACTAAGCCTCTCATGACTTTATAAAGGTAGCACTCAGCTTCGTAGTCTATAGGAGTTGATGGAGATGCACAGTAAGCAGTCACGACGCTAATGCACGCAGGGATGTGAGACTTTCCCAAGATGGTTAGAGGGTCTAGTATGTTCCTGTAAGATCATCGAATAGAGAGAATGGCGCCTGCTCCGCGACACGTACAGCAGACTTCTGTCCAACAATCTGCATGACCTCGTCGCTAATCAGCTCGTCGCTGCCAGCAAAAACGCTGTCAACCCACAACACGCCTTTGACAACCTCCATTATCTCGCCCCAAACTCGAAGCTGCATGCCACTCATGACAATCGCCAGCATGAAAACAAACTGACTACGCTCAGCTAGATCGCTCGTTTCGACCGCTGCAAAGTATAGTGTCCAGACAAGAAGAGGCCTGAGGTCATGCCATTCTGTCTTGTACTGCAAGAGAACGCGTTGAAGGTTCCTGGATATAGCTGCAGTCCAGACCGGATTGTGTCCCAGCGCTCGCCAGAAGGGGGCGAGAAAGAGTAGTGTACCAAGTCGACATACCTCCTCAAGCACATTCTCCCGTCCGTCGCCCATCAATAGTGGTCGTATCGCAAGCAGACGGTATATGGTCGGCTCCATCCAACTACCGCTCGTGACAGCCAATTCTTGCTGTCGCTCATTGAAAGCACGGTCCAAAGATATCAGTTGGACCACGTCGTCGAAGATGGTGACCCAGTCTAGCTGCATAGGGAGTTGTTGTTTCCAAGCGAGCGTTATAGCGTTGTGCGGTCGAGGCGTCCCAGCTGGTGATCTGGAATCGACCTCCCACTTCTGAGGCAGGGGTATTGAAGGCGGAATGTCCTGTGCAAAAGACCCCATAAGATCACCCCTGTGATGTTCAGCACCTGCTTAGACCTAGTTGTGGTTGCAATGCCTACCACGATACCGTGATCCGGAGGCATTCCCGGTCGATCATATCAAAGCCACCTCTAAGCTCAATGAGTTTGAGGAGCGCATCCTGATGTTGTTTCCACTCGCCGCCAGCAAAGCTTCCTAGGAGAGCCTGGATCCGTAAGCTTTCAGCCTTACATTGCGCAGATCCACTCACATGATGGCAGGTAAACGACACGATAGTACCTAGTACCTCGTTACTCGTATGCTTGGTCGGATCACTCAACAGCTCCCTCGCTAGACGAAGCGCTTTCTGGTGATGAAATAGGGCTTGAGCGTCGTCTTGAGACGGAAAGGCTCCTCGCATCTTCTGAAAGACAAAGTTCTGAGAATTTGCTAATGTGTTGTGAAAAGCCGCTGGGCTGTCGAGGCCTACGGGGAACCACGATCCTCTTAACATGCTGGCATGCGAGCTATTCGGATTCCATACTGGCTATCATCAGCGATTGAACCAGCCAACCTTGCCGGTGAACTCACTATTCGCGACCAGAGCTCGTGCCTCATCGTCAAGCTCGATAGGATACCGCCCGAAAGGGTCGATACGACCACTGCCCAGACGATCGATAACAGGCTTCCTCTGTGTCGGTTCACGAATCTCAAGGACAATTTCGTTGCGTCCACGCTTATTCTTTGCTTTACGACGTGCCTTGCCAACTTCCGTCATCGCAAGTCTTCGTATCCTCAGTTGCGTCTCCTCATCTTTCAGGTCGTCAGGGTGTTTGAGATTCACAAAGTTGAAGCTGGGCTTAGAAGATTGATCCATCGTAGGACGTAAATAGGGGATGACACTCAGACTGCTCTGAATGGCATTGTATATATGCTGTGGTTCTCCAAAACTTTGGACAGCAATGCTTATGCTATCAGCTTTCGACTTCTGCCATGATCGAGGTGACCTAAGCACGGGCGGGGCAGCACGAGGCTGCATGCAACACAGGACAGAGGATTGAGCCATTGGGAGGTCGCGCTCAGCGCCTCATGCGCGCAACAATGCAGCACGAGAAATGATCCACGGAGGAGATACGTTCAAGCAATGGAAGTCAGCGACTAAATGACAACGTCGGCGTGTGTGTGGGTGGTTTGCCAGTTGGGGAGCGGCTTTGTAATCGTGCCTGGCTCCTGCGCCACTGCAGTCGGAGCGACTGAAACCGCAGCCGGTGGCCAAGGCTACCCTTCTGCATGTTTCAAGTGTGCAAAACGATGGATTTCGCATCCTCCATGTAGCGTCTTGCCTGCCTTCACTTTTGGTCCGAGCACTCGCTCCTTCGCATCGCGTCTTATCGATTGGCTAGCTCCGCTGACTAAACATCCGCATCTCAATAAAATTCTCGCCGCACCAAACCCTCTGCTTCTCCAACGCACCATCAGACAGTTCATCCGCCTATCTCATCAGCCTCTTACGTTTTGTTCGAGCGCTATCGAGTTCACCTATTGGGCGGTTGCGATTTAGCGCTGCGGAGAGGGAAGCTATTGAGCACCATTAGAGCTGGCTGCGCATTTTTCACTGTTGCGCAGGCGGTGTCATAGGGGCTGTACATACCAACTATAACATGCATATTTGTGATGATTTGGGATCGTGAGCGAGGTTTCTGTGGAATCCGCATCTGGTTGCATGCTGCGGAGCGTTCACCGTGTTCGATAAACGCGTGGGCGCGTTTGCGATCCTCGGGGTCGTCACCGTCAGGCCGCGAGCCGCACGCCCACTCAAATGAGCAACAACAAGATTGCGACTTGATTGTATGTCTGTTGTCACGATAATGCGCATTGGTGTGAACGTGTCAAGAACAATGATATTTTTCGACCTTCGTGTTTTGCGAGGGCATTGGCATGTCATCCATGCTCTTTAAATTCAATACAATATGTACTCCAACGAAAATTCATCAGCGCACAATAGCGCGAGACCATGCACTGAAACCCTCATGGCTCAAGGACGTACCCTCCGTGTATGTGATGAATTCCAAAAGAAGCCAAATGTGAACGTTTGGTGGTTAAGAACTATGTTTGTTTACATCTACTACGAAAAGTCGACCTCTCTTCCCCGCCTTCTCAAGATGACCTGTATGCAATCCACCTTCTCCGCCCCAGCCTGGCCCTTCATTCTCTCTTCATCATCTTTTGCCGCCCACACTTCCTCAATATCTCGCATGACCCTATTCCAACTCGGAAACAACTTCGATGCGTACATGTTCTGAAACCTCTCTCGTACGAACTGACGCTGAGCAGGATCGATGGCCTCACAGCCGGCGCTGAATAAAGGCCAAACATGGGACGAAATCAGGGGCGATGTGGCATCAATCCTTGATAAGTAGGCCAAGCAGCTTTGAATATGCTCGACACTGATGGGATTCGGGGCGCCAACACCGAGCCAGGTCCTGTACAAGTAGATGAAGGCGGCGTGGCGGTATGCTTCAGCCGTGAAGCTTATGTCCGAGTTGCCCAGAGGTTCGTTCCGCTGTGCATCGAATTGCATATCCAGCAGCTTTTTTTGGAGGAGTCGGCCCATGGCATCTTCCTCTTCGGTGAGAGCACCCTCTCCACCTGCTTCCCGTCGGGACTTGATCGTGTGCTGCAGCTGCGACGTGCGTGCCACGACCAAGAGAACTTCGGCTATGCCACGCATATCATCTGCGCCTTCCACAGCTTCAAAGTCGGCATCATGGTCAAACAAGGGTCGATGGGCTCGTGATACAGACGAGAGGATGTCATGGTAGGCGAAAAGACTGAGGAGGAAACGTGTACTTGAGGAATTGAGCCAGTCGTCTACCCCACGTCTGGATATCATAGCCCTAGCACCCATCAGGTGATTGGCGATGTTTGCCTCGTCATCGTCGCCGAAAAGGCGCGCGGAGACCTGCATCATCAAGACAGTGGCTAGTGCGGACTCGGAATATGCCTGTCGTGGGTCTTGGATGAGAGCTTGTAGCAGATGGATGGCATCGCGCTGGTGCCGATAGGCCTGTACACGAAGTGATGGATCCGCCATTTGCAAAGCTAGATGGTTCGCAGCCATGGATAATACTGTTGATCGAAGAGCGGCCGAGTCACATGCCATTGAAGTGAGATGAATCTGGAATGGCGATGGTTTGCCATTGCGTGGGGCAACGGAAATCAACGAAGAGAGTTGATCAATCCAGTAGTGGAGGAGTCTCCTGTCGCCAGCGGACAGTTCCGGCCCGAGACCGATTCCACGTGTTGGTGTGCGTGGAACGCTGACTACTGACATAGGTGATTGGAGAGTATCCGGTGAACCTTTGGTCGAAGGGGATGTCAAGACATCGCTGATAGTGCTCGCTGGAGTTGAGATGCTGCTGGTCTCCGGTACTTTCTTCCTCCTTGATGCACGAGGCTTCTTTGCTAAAGTCCCGGCTGGTTGGTCTTGCCACTTCAGCCTGACTCCATATCCTTTGCAAGTGATCTTGAGGCGAGTGCATCGCTGGCAGAAAGGCTTCTGCTCATCACACTTGTACCCAGCTTCTCTGCAAGTCCAGCATCCGGTTCGCGTCCGCTTATGTGTTGTCGCCATGACGCAGATCTACTTCCGGATCAGAATCCATGCTTTTCAAGCTCTTCACATGCAAGATCGGTGCATTTCTCAAGGAGGAGGAGGTTTGTTTCCGTGGCGTCTGACACCGTAAGAAATGAGAGGAAAGATCGTGTGTTGGCGCAAGAAAGCCCGCAAACTTGGCTGGCCGAGGTAGCCCCACCTCCGGCGATCTGACTAGCCCGAAGCTCTGATTGGCTCCAGACCGTTCACTCCGCGATTGAGAGGTACTGACGCTTTTCGGAACTTCCGTATTAGGGTAATTCCAGCTCCTGGAGATTGTCCATGTTTAAATGTCATGTGCTACTGTGGGTCCATTCTCGTTCATTGTGGATATAACCGCGCTCAATTGACTTCACACGAATCTAGCACCTGAACACCCTACAGAGAATGCCAGCAGAGACAAAGTAGCAGAAATCTAACCGCCCCGTCTCCCTATTTACTGCACCTGGTTGACAATCTCTTGCGCCTTCGTCAGACTCTCCACCATCTGCTGGCAATCCTTCCGCCTCCTCACTGTGTACTCGGACTCCTTAAGCAGCTCGTCGAGCTCGTCGGTCTTGTACATGTTGGTAAGCAGCTCGCTCTGCATGTTCTCCCTTGACCAAGAAACAAGGTTCAGCATGATAGCCTTGGGGACCATGTCGATCATTGTGCGGCGGACGATGTTGAAGTAGGATGTGATGAGGAGTTCTATCGAATGTTAGCATCGAGTTGAACCGGTCAGTGTGAGCAGGCACTTACTAATGACTTCGACTTCCTGAGCTTCCTTCTCCGAGAGAGTCCCGGAAGCCTTCAGTGTCGATGGCGGGGGCTCCATAGCCGCCATCTTCTTCTTGTTCTTGCTGGCGAAGAAGGAGCCAAAGAAACCGCCGCTCTCATCAGAGCCTCCAAGGGATGGGGACATAGATCGCGGGGGCACTTGAGGTGGCAGGGGCTTGCCTGTCTTAGGGTCGACCTGTTGTGGCTTGGCACCGTTGTGGCGCTCGTGTACGATAGCCATGGCGCGCGAACCGTTGATGAAGTCGGGGTGACCAGTGTTGATGTACACAGCCTCCATACCAACAAGATCGCGGACCAGCTTGTTGGTGGGGTCCATCGCCTTCTTAAGGAACTGCACGACAACGGCGTACAGCTTCTCCTTCAGGGCCGGGTAACGTCTGAAGGTTGGCTTGTTCAGAAGCTGGCCGAGAATGCGGATCAACTCGTCGTAGACCAAGCTTACGCACTTCAAGCTGGGGTCTTCCAGACGCTTGATCTGTTGCTTGACAATCAGCTCGAAAGCTGTTGTGCCGACGAATAGTGCTGGCGATGAACCAGAGGAATTGTACAGCACAGTCCTAATGTCCACGTCCTTGACCTGATCAAAAGGATCGACAGCCTTTACACCATTCGCGTACAGCTCGTGGTAGACGAAGGAGATACGCGCTCCACCCGAAAGCTCGGTTGCAGACAGCTCTTGGTTATTTCCGTCGAGAACGCCCCTGTACTCATTTGTGAACTCCGTGATCATGTTAAGAACGATGTTTGAGCTGTTGCCGAGCATGGAGTTTCCGAGTTGAGCGAGCTCGAGCTGGTACTTCTGTAGCGATGAGGCGATGCGCGCCTTGATGTCGGGGAGGGTCTGTTTGATGTGCATCATCAGGATCTGAATGTGTCAGCGAATTGACTTCATCTGAGCAAGCTTCTGCGCCTACCAAGTTCAGCTTGCGGGCCAGGTACGGTGTACCGCAGTACGCAGCCTTATTACGGTATGCCTTGTGATTCTCGAAAAATGACCTCTCGTGCTCAAGAGCTTGGGAGATCGCCTTCTTATTCTCGATATCTCTCTGTCCTCGGTTGACAACAGGGACGTAACCCAATCTAAGAGGAATGATGCGCCCAGCAAGAATGTCGACGACGTCAGTTCCCTCGTCCATCAGATCGACCTTTGTCAACACACCGATTGTCCTCTGACCTTCGGGATCGACCTCTCGCGCCAGCTTCAGACCATCGGAGTTGGCCAAATCGGTGTTTGCAGCGGTGACGGCCAGAATGATGGCGTTGGGTTTGCTGATCTGTTTCAAGACCATCTCCTGAATCTGACGCTCGATATCTCTAGGTTGGTCTCCAACAGGGACTCGTGTGAGACCGGGCAAATCGACGAGGGTAAGGGTTAGGACGTTCGGCGAGTATATGCGCAGGTTGATGGGCGCTGGCGAAATGCCCGCATTGCGTCCAGTTTTTGCCTCTGTCTCGCGAATAATCTCTTCCCTTATTTTGTTGAAGTCGTGGAACTTCTGGCCGGGAATGTGCAGGAACTCTCCCCACTCGTCGATGTTGGACTCGGCATCGGTGGTCTTGACCTCCTCCGACTTGACACCGTTCGATTGCGCGGCGCGGTTGATCAGCTGCAGAATGAGCGGTCTTCGGGTGACGATACCGGAGCCTCGAGGCAAGCTGTTGAGGAAGGTAGTCAGTAATGGTGCCCGACAGTTACGGACAGAGCGCAGGGAGCTCAAGGCACTCACAAATCGCGACCGACAATGTTCTCAAGCACGGAGCTCTTTCCACTGGACTGCGATCCAACGACTGCGATCTGTGGCAAATCTATAGGGTTTTGTACCTGCGACAGGCATCAGTATTGGGTACTCGGCTTGGGTGCTTGGAGGGCTAGATAAGGCGGCGCGGGCGCTTCGTGCGACAGTAGAGGGGGAAACGCACTCCGACTGTGGTAAAAACATCCTGCAGCTTGTTCACGAGGGTGATCAAGCTTGGGTCGTTGACGTTGATGCTGTCACTTGTTAGCTTTGAACCCCAGACCGCATCCCCAGAATGCCCCTCGAACGCAGAACATACGCATTAGGATTGGTCGCCATAGTGGGCGAAGGTGCGCGGAGTTATGAAGTATGCAGTCAGTGTGCGCACGGTAGAGGATATGTAGGTAGAGGGAAGTTGCACGTTCGGGCACCGGCGCGGGAGTGTTTGGGAATGGGTTGTTCATTCAACGTACGCACATGTCCCCCGAGCTAGCGGTGTGGCTGAGCCTACGCCACACTTCGTCACCGTGCTGAAAGACCCTGGGCGGGTTTCGCTTCAAGGAGCATTCTGACGGTGAAAGGCAATCTTTCATCGCCTCTTCTATCATATCAATTGCCGCTTACAGTACGCCAAATAGCTGCTTGTGAACATGTCTACCACGTTCCTGCCCAATCTGTGATGTTCAGCCAAGCTTATGACGAGGTCTGTGGTCACCGGGCACAAGCACGCGTCGTCAGCGCTTTCAGGCGACAGCATTTGGAACTTGTTACAATTCACAATCTATGTTCAGCAATATACTCGCAACTACTTCGCTATGCAAACACCGTCCTCTTGTACAGATGTCTACTCGTCAATGACAGAGGCAAACTTCTCTGTCAGTTTCTGCAACAGCTGCTCGTACTGCACTCGTTGTTAGCAACGTCATGGCAGAACGTAAATGGTGACAACGTACCTTCTTTGTGATGGCCTCCTCGCCCTCAGAGGGAAGCTCGAACTTCATGCTTCGCAGCTGGCTCTGGATTTCTGATGTCGCATCACGGACCTTAGGCCAGCTGTGTCCCTGAGAGACTGCCTTCTGTGCTTCGTCGTGGAACGCCATCATGTTCTTCATCATCCATTCTGTCTTCCACAGCGGGCAAAACTGGTCGTAGTCGGAGTAACCGTTCTGCTGCAGGAAGTCCTCCTTAAGCAATGTGGCTACGTCAAGAGTGATCTTGTCAGAGTCACCCAGCGCAGACTTTCCGACAAGCTGCACGACTTGGTCGAGATCATCCGAGGTAGTGAGCAGCTCCTTGATGCGATCACGAAGGCGAGGGAAGTCTGGGTTGTTCTCGGCGTAGTACTTGTCGAGTGGTGTGGTGTACTTCGAGTAACTGATCGAGGTGTTGACAGACGGGAAGTGCTTACGCTGGGCGAGCTTCTTGTCAAGACCCCAGAAGACTTGCACAATGTTGAGTGTGGATGTCGTGACAGGATCAGAGAAATCACCACCGGGAGGACTGACGGCACCAACGATGGAGACTGATCCGTGGCGCTCGGGACTACCCAGTGCGGTGACACGACCGGCACGCTCGTAGAAGGAGGCAAGCTTGGCACTGAGGTAAGCAGGGAAACCCTGATCAGCAGGCATCTCTCCGAGACGACCGGAGATTTCACGAAGAGCCTCAGCCCAGCGCGAAGAAGAGTCAGCCATCATGGCGACGTCCTTACCCTGGTCGCGGAAGTACTGGAAGACGTACGTTAGCACTGCAAGCCTATGCTATAAAGGTGGTATTTCATACCTCTGCAACAGTGATACCAGTGTAAATGGAGGCCTCACGAGCAGCGACAGGCATGTTCGAGGTGTTGGCAATTAGCGTAGTACGCTTCATGATAGGCTCCTTCTTGCCGTTGACCTCGATGGTCAGCTCAGGGAAATCCATCAGGACTTCAGCCATCTCGTTACCGCGCTCACCACCTGTCGTCTGATCAGTCAAGTACTTCTTCGATCTGGTTGATGGTACTTACATCCGACGTAGACAATGATGTCGGAGTTGGAGAACTTGGACAGAGACTGAGAAATGACAGTCTTTCCACAACCGAAAGCACCAGGAATGCAGACGGTACCACCCTGAACCGAGGGAAACAGCGAGTCCAAGACACGCTGACCGACAATAAGAGGCTGGTCGGAGGACAGCTTCTCGTTGGAAGGACGAGGCACTCGCACAGGCCAGCGGTGCATCATGCTGTGCTCAGTCTTGTTGCCATTGAACTCAATCTCCAAGATCTTCTCGTCGACGGTGTATTCACCCTTCTCGGCGATGCGGGTAATCGTTCCGCGTGCGCGGGGAGGAAGAAGGATCTTGTGCTCGCTGAGCAGAGAGTTCTCGAAGACGGTACCGAAGACGTCACCACCGGTGATGTGGTCGCCAACCTTGAGGTTGCCAGGTGTAAATGCCCACTTCTTCTTACGGTCGAGGGCGGGCAAGTCGATACCACGGGGAATGTAGATCGAGTTCGAGGCGTCGGAGATACCCTTCAGAGGACGCTGAATACCATCGTAGATAGTCTCCATAAGACCAGGGCCGAGCTCGACGGAGAGAGGCTGTCCAGAACGAATGACGGGGTCGCCGACGGTGACACCAGCTGCGTCTTGTCAGTGCATACTCCGATTGAGCTTCCTTGCGCTTGGCATACCAGTCTCTTCGTAGACCTGAATGGTGGCCTTGTCGTTCTCAATTCGAATAACCTCTCCTACAAGGTTGTCGTGACCGACACGGACCTGCGTTCGTTAGCTTATGCATTCAGAGCGCGTTGTAAAGCCACATACAAGTTCGTACATGGCAACGCCGATCATGTTCTCGGCGACAATGACGGGACTAATGCGATCAGTGGGCGGCGCATGCGTGCGAGGCGGTGACGTACCCGGACACGGAGAAGACCTGGCCTGCAAACATGTTAGCAACTGCTGCAATATCATAAGACTCGTTCTGGTGGGCGCTCACCATCAGGTGCCTTCTCCTCAGCCTGCGACTGCTGAGGCTTCTCCTGCTGCTTCTTTGGTTTCTGCCACCCCGCCAATTAGCTGCCTGCGCAGAGCCAGTGCTGCATTTTCGAAGAGCTTACGGGACCCATGTTTGCTGCCGGTGACCCTTTATGTTTCTCGTCGCGGTCTTCGTTCAATGCGATGGGCGGCGGTGGTGATTCGCTGACGTCTTCGCGCTGCGGTGTTATCGGTGGACTCCTGGGGAGCGGGACGGTGCGCGGCTCGACGTCGTCTTCGAACAGGCTGCTACTGTTCGAGAAAGACGAGATGTACGAGATATTCTTCTTCTGGATCAGATCGAGAAGAGAGGGTCGCTTGTTGAGGCGAGGTCGATTAAGCATCAAGGTCGAAGATGGCAGGCGGGCGGGTCGTGATGTCCTTAGCGCGTGGCCCCAGCTTCTTGGGAAGGCACGTTCGTCATATGCCGTTCACAGCTATTTTTCGGGCGGGCAAAGAGTTTGGCAATTCGGACGATGTACAGATGCAAAGCCGCCCTGTGTGCACCTTCAGCTCCTATGTGGACTCTGATACACGCTTGTCAGAGCTACAGCGATGCTAATGAACGATGCGTACGTCATACCGGTAAAGGCGCTGCGACAGCGCAGCAGGCGGGCCTTAAATCGTCCAAGAAATACATGGGTTCGTGTTTTGATGCGCGGAACTGCATCTGTGAAGTCGTCCGCAGAGCGCACCCGCTGTCAGACTCTGGGAAGCTGCAGAGGCTCTAGCAGCACCCTTTCAGCATCACGACATAGCTGTCAGATTGTACAGGAAGCTTTCTTTGAGAGAAAGCTCTGCAAATCATGGGACTTAGTCAGAATTGACCTGCGCATCCTCTGCGATGTAATGATAGTTGTCAAAGCCACGATGACTTGGTGCCATGGCCGGCCTCTTTCCCTAGCACCGCTGGCATGGACATGGCTTAGTAGGTGGATTGTAGAATACTTCGGATCTATGAGTGGCTACTTGAATCTGTACTCCAGCTGGGATCGGGAGTTCTGATGTCCTCCGGCCTCGCTGGCACACCTTGATCACCACTGCCACCACGATCAAATCCCGCAACGCCAGTATCTCGCCTGGCCTGCGTCTGCCCAGCCGCTTTCTCATCGTCTTCTACGTCTCCCGTCACTAGAACTAGGCCTGTCAACCGTCGCATAACTTTTCTGTCTTCGGAGGCTGTCATGGGTTGCTCTGGGACCATTGAAGGTATCCATTTGGCAAACAATAGCTCCATCACAAGTAACGGTGCACAGACGATAGCCACATTGAGCTCGATGGTAGACCACACGACTGCGTACGTGCCTGATTCTGTTCTTGTCAACGAAATCACACTTGGGAGAACTGTGGTGGAAGCTTACTGGTCATTTTGCCCTCATGCGCAGCTTGATGCACCAATAGCAGTCTCAGTATACTGGCGATACAGACACTTTCACCATCAGCAACTGATCGCGATTCAAGTGAGTCGGAAAATGCTTGACTTACAATCCACCCAAACCAAAAACCCCCAATAGCCCCATTTCTGTCGCCTAGGCAGCTTCAAGTTCCCCACAATCGGCATGGGCAGTATCCAGATCACCCAGTCAATGATAATGCCAATGATATTGGTGGACCAGAAGTGATGTTCGGCGTTCATACAGCGCCAATCGGCTCTAATATCCCAGTACGTCTTGACTGGATCGCAGAGGAAGATGATACCAAAGCCGCCCCACGCAGTGGCGCCGATAACGAGGAACAATAGTAAAAAGCAGTAGTATTTCGGGTAGCGGAGGTGCGAGAAGATGCGCAGGTATTGGAACACAAAGGTGGCTTTGACGAGGTTGACGGCGAGTTGGTAGAGGAGGGATTGTGCGAAGATGAGCTGGTGGGTCGTCGGAACGGAACAAGGACCCAAATTTACGGGCTGCATACCTTGAGCATGTTTGAGAGGCGGTGTAGTGCAGCTTTCTCATCTTTGGCGGAAGTCATGTCGAGACCGTACTCTGGCAGACTAATTAGTGTATTACAACCGCAATCTGGTCTGAATGTGGGCTCACCTGCGCCGACGACAGCAGTCATGCCGATAGACATGAGTTAGCTGGGCATCAATTTGATTCTGCTCTATGATCAAGAGCATACACACCATAGCTGACGTAACGAGAAGGTCTTCTCTATACCACGTGCCTGGAGCAAGACATAGTCTGCTAGTCCATCGAAACGTTATAATGAGGAAAGCCAGGACTGTGAAGATGAGGGACGGAATGGGCGCCGATTGTGCAAGGTTCACCGTCGCTTCCTCTGACAAGACGAACCAGCTCGGCGAGTGTATTTGCATATTGAGTTGATGTTCGGTCACCCAGACTCAGGTCTGCGAACAGCGAGCATACCGCTGTGAGATACGTCAAGATGGTGTTCTACGTTGCAACTACGAGAAAGAGGCGGACAGCTCTGTACTCAACGGCTGCGTCAACGGTCCGCTCGGAGCGTGCCATCAAAGCTCCAAGTGAGGTTAATGAGATGTAAGGAACGTACAATGAGCATTATCTCTCAGCATGGACTGGCCGTATCATTGCCGTGACCATAAAGGTTGCGAAGAAACGCGAGATAACGCAATAGCTTCGAGCCCCTTGTTCTGCTTCCACGTGCAAGTCGAGCAAAGCCTAGTGATGGAAATGCTGCTCTTTGTGTGGTGCTCGGTTCACCCCTGAGGACAAACGTGGGGTGGTGGTGACGAAGCACGAACGGCAGTGGTACCGATTTGCACTAAAGACATCGAGACGACGTTCAAGTCCGGTTGGGGGGCTGTATGCTGTCAAAATCATTAGCACCACCTCGAACGAATATATTACTCGGAAGCGGTAGTTGACTGCCTGTTGAACATGGAAGCTCAGTCTTGAACTGGAGCTGTCATTACATATGGTGTGGGTGATGAAGTGTCCATGATGCTCGATCCAAATGCTCGTGTCCGCTCAAGCGGCGCAAATGGCTGCAGCACGAATTTAGCATCCTAAAAGCTTACGACTGAAGATGTGTGTGTAATACAACGGTGATCTGTTGAATCTGCTCTTGGGCACCGGTCATTGCTGCCAACATAATCGATCGATTGAGGCTGCATCGACTGTCCTAGATCCTACTTTGACAAAGGGACATACGTATTGACAACACTCTTCGTCTGACGGTGCTGACTGATGGAAGGAAATCGACCGAGGGCTTGGGAGGCCCGAAGGCTCCATGGCCGCCCGCAAACCTTCTTCGATACAACATAAAGGAGTGGCCGTGCAAAGTGCAAGAGAGAATAGCGACTGATCTAGGAGGCTGAGAGGCTGACTCCCTTCTCTGGAGCCAGCCACGCAGGGACACTGAACCCCAGGAACAATCAAGGAGTTGACTGATAATGGGGAGTTCGGCTGTCGCAGTTGTTGAGGTATCGTGTCGATGACTTTCGGCGTTGCTTTTGCTGTTGAAGCGATGCTATCTGCGGTCTTATCTTGCGCAGGTATTCCGTTACTGTACCTAAGGTATTTGAAATATCTCTGTTCTTGGCCATGCGAGGTGCCCACGTCACGTCTTCAGAAACTTCAAAGTAATCGTGTACTGCGATGCATCGTGGTGGAACCATTCCAGTGGCTGCATATGGGAGACCTGAAATGTGGGGACAGCGGAGTGAAATTGTGCTGTTCAGCTTGCCAGAAGTCTCAGTGGAGATCGCGAGTATTTGTCACTATGCTAAGTGTAGGCGGTCTGGGGTTGAAGGATGCGGTGTACAGATACGGCATCGTCGATGATGGAGCATGTGGATGTCTTGGTAAGGCTACTGCGGCACGGTGAACCCTGTCAAACTCGTGATAGGTCTGTCGAAGGACGAGCAAGTCAAGAAGTGGAGGTTGTCCGGATGAATGTTACTCAAGCTGCATGCAGAAGCGTGTTGAGACGCTGTAGCGACAGCCGAGTCGACCCGGCAGGATGGCGAGTATACGAAGCAATACATGATGGAGTCATGGTGGTTGGTTTTTAGCTCGGAAGGTACGTAGAACTTCCACAGGATCCTAAGCGCGTAAGCGAGCGTGGGCGGAGTGCAGGTGGAGCCGGGATAATATCACATCGCGTCGGCATTGGCCTGAGGATAAGTTAAGCTTTCTTTGGGCATCAAGCGTAGACGAGATTTGAGTGCATGCATGACTGCCATGGGGCGATGGTTCGGGATCGTTTCGAGAAGGTGCGCCTAGCGCCATCCCGATTCGGAATATTTGAAATACTACCACGAGACGACTAGGGTCCCGGCGTGCAGCAGAGCTCGCGTACAACAGCAATTTGTCAAGAGTGCCTGGTTTCCGTCCAAACGAATCCGTCCAGACGGTGAATTCATCTGCAGGATGAAACCAAGCTCCGTACTTGCTAAACGCTCATTGGGCCGCTTTCGCTAATCTCACGCTCAACTGGAAACGTTTCTTTGCCCTTTCGCAAATCCTCTATGGATATGTCATCATCTTCCGGTGGGATATGGGATTCCTTGTTTGCCTAGCGATTCGGATGAGACCTGCTTATAGTAAAGTAGGAGGCTCGTCCCGTGGCTTTCGGTTATCGCACCTTCCAAAACGTGTCGCAGGCTTCCAGACGAGGTAGTAAACTGTCGGCCGCTTGCGACAATTGCAAATCGTACATCTTGAGTATATCTCGTCTCTCGTCCCCTTTGTTCGCCATCAAAATGGCCCCAAGAACGTCTTCAAGAACATCATCTATCTGCTCTTCAGATACAATGACCTCTGTGTCATCTCAGCAGTCTCAGCATCCATACCTGACGCCGGGTCGCGCCTCCACCATCACATCATGGACGTCCTCGATTGAACGCAGTCCCCAATCGCAGTCTGCCTCCAACGAAGACGCCGTGTCTCGACAAGCTGCCATCGAGGCTTATCTGCATCTCAAAGCCGCTCTCTTCTCCAAGGCCGCCTCTTCAACACATACCAGGTCTGGCTAAGCACATACCTGGCACAGCAGTGATCGATGTCACCGCAGTGAGCTTATCGACTCAAGTAATTTGACTCGAAGAAAGCAACAACCCAAGTCGTCGCAACAACTTGTGCACACTACCGTGCGCCAGTCTTCGACGCACTGAACACTCGCCGGCGAGTCACGATGATGGACCTCATTACTTCTTACGATACCCATGTTTTTGCATTTCAGCTTCGATCTGGAGTTGGTGGCGTTGGGCATCAAGGTGTCGCGTTCTGGAGCTGGGCGGAACTGGATTTGGAATCTCTTTGACAACGGCTTAACGTGTCAACGTCATGTACAACTGCTTGCTCTGCGCGCACAGAAAGCTGCCTTTCGGCAAGCAAGCTAGAACGACCTTGTGAGCACCTAGAACATAATGTTGACGAATATACACAATTACTTTGAGTGTCACCTTCTATTGTTGGTGATGTGGATGGGCAGCTCGCGCTAGATCTCAGCGGCAAGCCCAGCGTTGAGCTAGTGGTTGTCTAAAGATGGCCTTGAATTGACCAATTCGTTGTCTCGGAGTAAGCAGAGAAGGCGGATGTTGTCCGCTGTCGGATGCTGTCCGTTGAGAGTCAAGAGGACAACTGACACGCAGATATTCCGCGTACAAAGACCGTCAATGTAACCCTGATAGTACGCCTGTGGAGGCTTTCCGCAATCTTTGTCACGCCCTCGATCTTGATGCCGTCTCAAATTCAAGGGCATGCGGAGCCAGAATGAAGGCTGTTGTGTGCTAGCCATGCATCCCTCTGGGTGTACAGTTCCGGGCCTGCTGGAAGATAGATGCATTCTAGCTGTGAAAGATCCAATCTGTCCAGTGTCCACAGTCTGTGGGACAAGTCGGCAGCGACGCCAAGACGCAGATCAATACAAGTGAGTCGTTCGTTAAGGTTGCTGGAGGTTTTAGTCGTCACATCTGGATGAGATGTGAGGAGCTGCAAGTGCTCTGCGGCGATGAGCCGGAGAAGACGCACTAGTCCCAATTCAGACTGCGCGATCTCGAAAACTCTCGGAGAGCAAGGACGACCAGCAGCGTCGTCAACACCAGCGCAGCCATGCTGCTTCCACGGATACTTGCGCCCGTACGCGCATCGATACAGACACCTTCGACCTTCATACTACCCGCTTCCCGCGTCATCGATGCCGTCCGCTCCGCCAATGGCGCCTCTGCCCACGTACCCACCCTGTCCTTCGTAAGGCATTCAGCACATCAGGCTCAAGGACGAGCCAACGGCGCCAAGGATGGACCAGGAAAGCGATTGGGAGCGAAAAAGAGTGGAGGTACGACAATCTGCTCGAGCAAAGAGGAGACGAGATGGAGTGCTGACGGCAACATGCAGGAGAGTACGTGATTCCGGGCAACATCATCTTTCGCCAGCGTGGCACACATTGGTTCCCCGGCGAGAACTGCAAATTCGGTCGCGATCACTGCATCTTCGCCACCGAGTCCGGATACGTTCGATACTACAAGGACCCTCTGAAGCACCCCAAGCGCCAGTACATTGGCGTAGCTCTCGAGAAGGACCACCAACTCCCATACCCACGAAATATGCCGCGAGCGAGAAGATTAGGCTTCGTAGCCGTACCCGTCACACAGACAGAGGCCGCGGCACAGGTTGTGGTCAATGATCTGCAGGTGGGAGAGGGTCCTGGCAGTGACAGCAGCATCATGGACACACCACGACCAGCGAAGACCATTGCCAAGGCCAATAAAGGCTACGCTTTCCGCGAGGCCAACTGGCAGATCGGTCGTGCGGCGGAGAAGGCAAATGTGCAGGTCAAGAAGTTCGTACCCGGTGACCGATGGGCAGCGTGGCGCAAGTCCCAGGCCAGGATACAGGCCAACATCGAGAAGAAGAAGCTGAGGAATGCTGGAAAGAAGACATCGAAGCCAAAGAAGAGGCAGCAGAGGGCTTGAGCGCGTTTCTTGGGTGTATAACTATATGTGTAGGAAGAACAGAAGCATTGTACATTCAGCCTGCGGGCACCATACGTTGAGCCACCAGGCAAGCACTCGGAAACTGACTCGCCACTAGTCGAAGGCAAAACCATTTACAGCTTCGCAGTATTCTTCCAACCAAGCAGCCCTTTCTCGTCTACGAATTGCCGGCCCTTTGTCCACCCTGTCCACTGCGCAAGCGTCTCCTCTCCGCCGTCACCCGCCAGCAGCCCTCGCTGCGACCAACCGCTTCCTTCTACACCGATGCCTTGGCCGATCGCAGCGGGTCTCGAATCATCGCCTTCGTGGATGGCAAGTCCAGGCGAGGACTTTAACGTCACAGCTGGCCGTTGGTCGAAGCCTTGCGCTTCGAGCTCTGGCTGTGTCAACACCGGCGTGCAGCAAGCATCTGTGCCATCAAAGATCGCCGCCCACTCATCGCGCGTCTTCTTCTTGAACACTCCAGTAAAGAAGTCTTTCAGCTTCGGCCAGTCATCTTTGTTATCGCGATTTCCAGGCAGATCGCTGGGCTTGAGCTCAAGGCCTTTCAGCAAGGCAGCCCAAAATTGAGGCTCGATCGCACCACTGACAGAGGGTTAGACATGACTCCGCAACGTATTAAAAGCACTTACACAGCGGTGTACTTCCCATCCTTCGTCTCATACGTATCGTAGAACGGCGCACCACCATCCAACATATTCGTCCCCCTTTCCGCGCCCCAAACCCGAGTCTTCATCCCCAGTCTCGGCATCGTCGCCAGAATCGCGCTTCCATCCACCATGTTCGCCTCGACAACCTGCCCCATACCATTCCTCTCTCGATTCAGCAGGGCAAGCAGGATGCCAATGAAGCATATCGCGCCTCCTCCCGCGAAGTCACCCATAAGGTTGCCAGGCGGATACGGCTTCTCGCCCTTCCTGCCAAACAACGACAACACCCCCGACACAGCGATGTAATTGATATCATGCCCCGCCATCGCGCTATACTTACCGTCTCTCCTAAACCCCGTCATGCGCGCGACGATCAGCCGGGGGTTGAGCTTCAGCAGCACTTCTTCTGGCCCGAGGCCGGCTTTCTCGAGCACACCGGGTCGGAACGGGTCGATTAGGATATCGACGTTGGGGATCAGTTTCTTGATCAGAGCGAGCCCAGAGGCGCTCTTCATGTTCACGCATATGCTGGTCTTGCGCCGCGTGAGTTGGTCGCTGGGCGCGCCGGAGTCGTGGGCGGGTGCGCGGTCGAGGCGGAGGACTGTTGCGCCGTAGTCCGCGAGGAGCACGCCTGCGAAAGGTCCTGGGAGTTATTAATACAGGTTCAATGTGTGTTTGTAGTCGTTGCGTGTACCTGGTGCCAGGCCTGCGAACTCGAGGACGCGCAGGCCTGTGAGCGGCGGTGGCTGGTATGTTGCATTTGACATTGTACGTCTCCTCTACAGTTTCAAGTATTGGGTGGGTAATGTAATCGCTGAAGACAGCTAAAGAGACCTGCACTGCTGGTATAGCTCATGCTCGACGTCGACATTGTTGGTTGTCAGATCGGCTACCTGCTGCCATTCCCGCGGGGAGAGCTGGGGTTGCCGAGGTGTGGAGAGCTTCGAGCTGCCACACCGACCTGTGCAAACAGTATCTCTCTACAAGCATCAATCTCACCTACACCAAGCATGAATTTTCGCTTTTGCAATTCACGAGGACGAGTAACATGATGCATGTGCGTGAACTTCACAAAGAGGCTTCGCAGAGATGTGTTTCATTTGCGTTTCTACACGCAGAGTATGAATTATTCGCCCCCAGCGCGACTAAAGTGATCGAAATAGGGTACTCGGGTTTAGCTTCAAGAACAGAGTCCGCACGAGCACACTTTGAGCGGTACGGCGCCCAAACACGGTACAACGAATGCATCATCGAGTTCAGCACATCGTTCTCCAACCCGAATTCGTACGCCATATCCTGCATCACTGCACTGCTGCGGAGGTCATCTAGTGCTGGCTGTTCGTGAGTCTGCGCATCAAGCGATCGTGTCAGCAGCAGAGTCGACTTTGTCTTCTTAGACTGAAGAACATCCCGAAAGGTCGACGGCCGGTCTTTGCTTTGGGCGCGGGCTATCCCATCGCGGTTTGGGACTTGCATGGAGATCTCGGCTTTCTCAAAGTTGACCTCGATCCGTATCGTGGTAGCAAGCCACTTATCATCAACGGGAACTGAGTGAATGAACGGCGGCTCTTCATCCAAAAGTGAGCGGATGGAGTGATACTTGCGGGTAGGCATCAGGATGTGCTCCTGACCCTCTACTGGATTTAACTCTTCGGTGGCTGGGATGATGAGCTAGTTGACGGCTTTGTCTGGGTCCATCTCAGAAAAGAAGAGCGGCGGGTATGAGCCTTTCTCGTTGTCCATCGTTAGCTTGAACTTATCACCATGGATGAAGTATTTGAAGCACTCTTGGCCCGGTTCTCCGAAGAGGGGAATGTATGGGGCCATGCTCAAGGTGGCACCAAGAGGGACCTGGAATGCCCCTGGGTGGAGAGTATGGTCGATGATGATAGCAAAGTCATTGAAGCACATAGCTACGACGGCATGGTAGCCAATGTCTGATGTGGCGTGCTCTGCGGGAAGTTCTCAGTTGCACGTAGTTGGCATAGCGACGAACGACGAAGTCCAGATCGCTAGTCAACTCGGCCTGGAGCTCAATGAGGACGTTAGTCGACGCTCCGAGGCAGCTCCCAAATGGTTTTGTTGGTGACCAAAAGTGGCGTTCCATACCACGTATGCCATACCGGCGATCGTACTCAAGATCGTTGATGATATTCCAGGAATACCAAGGGGACCATTGGTACTCTTGGGAATGCTTGAGAGCTACTTCGTTGGTGATCTGGAAAAGCCGGGCCTGAGTGGCAGACGACGGAGTTGGACAAATGCTGTTTACTGAGCCCATTGTGAAAGGGCGATGTGTTAAAGTTTCTGTTGGAATCGTGTGTTTAGGTCCTAGTTTGTATGGGTTTGCCTTGTCCAAATTGAAACTCTCGCAGATTAATATTTCGAGAATTGACGATCACTGCACGTAGACAATATGCGTGGTAAGTTGAGCGGTGTCCGCACACGATGCTCTGGTAATATGGTGGTTCTGCATTGTGCGGTTGCAACAGCGACATATCATCTTAATTGATCTACGCTGGACGAACAACGTCGGCTGCATGGTGAGGTGCATAGAGACAGAAATGAGGTTGCAGGAGAGAGATAGCAAAGGTTTGAAAGAGAACGTGATGGGGGCCAATGAACGTCGCGCTTACATAACGCTCTTGGCACCCGCGCTCGCGACGCCAACAACCTCATCATAGCTCACGACGCCTGCCCCAGCATCTGTAGCCGAGCGACCGCCCGTCCACACCACACAATGCTCTCCCGAACCCTCCGCGCGCGCAGCGCCCTGCGCCTTGCCAAGCCGTCTTTCCGGGCCACCTACTCGTCGCAGAAGAAGGCCGAAGTGCCCGCCAACGACCCCGTCGCGCGCAAAGAAGTGCAGACCGTTTCCGAGACCAATGCCACCGCTACTTCCTCGGAAGGCTCTTTCGACAAGGTTCTGCAGGAGAGCGTCGAGAAGGCCGAGAAGCTGAGGAAGCAGCAAGCTCCTAACCGTGAGGGTATCTGGAGCAGGAGCCAGCAGCCCAGGGAGGTTGCAATGAGCGGACCGAGGTTCGAGCAGAGCATCATTGAGGACCAGGTACGTTATGCAGGTCAATTGGGCCTCTGGGGGTGCAATTGAAGGCAAATGCGGGGTCTGGAGCGCCAGGAAGGAGATCACATGGTTCAAGGGAGTACGGGGACAATTGCTGACCAGTTTCGTACAGCCTCGCCCATACGCCGCTATCGATCTCATTCACCAGCAACCCGTCCGCTGGACAAACGAGCGCATTGTCTCCTGCGACGGCGGAGGCGGCCCTCTCGGTCACCCCAGGATCTTCATCAACACCGACAAGCCCCAGATTTGCTGGTGCACATACTGTGGTCTTCCTTTTGTACGTCAAAATCAAAACGAGATATTGGAACCCTGCGGATTCCGAAACGCGAATTGGCACACGGTAAAACTAACAAGCGTTAGGCTCACGAACACCACCGCGCACACCTCGAGTCTCTGCCCGCAGATCAGCTCTCGTACCCGCTTGGTCCCAAGGGCAATGCTGCCGAGGTCAACGAGGCACAGAAGGTCACAAACGAGCCTCTTGCTCAACGATGAAAGGCGTATTTGGAGAGAGAAAGCGCAGTTGTACATATACTGAAAGCAAGGAATGATATCAGACTTTTGACCATTTGCGACCGTTTCAAAAGCATCCATGGCCTTGGCTAACGACTATCGGTAGGCGCGGCCATTGACTCCCGGCTCCCAAGGACGTTTGCCCCTTGCGCCTGTCCTTAGACGATCGTGACGGTTGCGCTGGTGGCGTGCTGCGCAAACCAAATGCTCGGATGCCTTCGTACAAGTCCGACCATAACGAAACAACCTTCCTGAGATGCGGGCTGTAGTAAGAGCAAAGTCATGTTTCTCCGTCCAACGCCGCGGCCTTACGAGGGTGCTCTCAAAGAGGCCGAAGCAGACGAGTTTCCGTCAATCAAGTGCAGCTCTCGTGTCCTCGAAGTCCTGACAGAAAATGCCCTTGCCGTCCGAATGCACCCCAACGTCCCGATCGTCACCATACGAATATTCTATTGTACCGTACCATCTCACCGCAAAATCAACTAGATACGATCCTGGCGAGGTAAAGCCTGCCAGTGAAAGCTTCGCCTGTGCGATTCGCCCTGTATGAGTCTGCTGTGAGAATTGTGCGGGACATGGATGAGACGTGACACAATTGCTGTTCAAAAGACCAATGCTTGTCATGAATTACAAGGCCAGGTGAGCTCAGCCATAAGAACGAAGGTCGACAGAAGTTTTCAACCGCATGTTGGTCG
Organism: Didymella pomorum; assembly: GCA_022225945.1. Lineage (NCBI taxonomy): Eukaryota > Fungi > Ascomycota > Dothideomycetes > Pleosporales > Didymellaceae > Didymella > Didymella pomorum. The sequence continues at coordinate 115,911 of JAKJXN010000062.1, read as the reverse complement.
ATAGATACCGTCTGAACGTCGTCCATAAACCAGCTCAGCTGAAACGCAATGTCTTCGATGTGAGCGTCAATTGAGCCAGCCCGGAGACAGCAGGCAATGCGCCGTCTTGATACGTCAATTGTCGATCGCTGGAATCTTCCACGATAAACGACCAGTGCCAGCTGAAGTCGGCTGGTGATACTTCCTCTACTTCGACCGTCGGTGGCCAAGTGCCAGCGTCTACGACTGGCAGATCGTCGTGGTTGAACCACCCACATTCGCAACGCAAACCGTCCTGGCAACTGAAGAGTATTTCATCGCGCAGAAAGTAGATCGTTCGTGTGGCCAGCAGTCTTCGCTGGAAAGCCCATCCTCTCTCCGACAGCGGGAATTGTGACGGGGCCTTACCCCATTTCTCTCCACTGTGATGGTCAAATCTTGTAGCGCGTACTACGAATATTGGTCTCTCGAGCGGACCCACTGGAATATTTAGAACCGGCCTTCGAACTTGCAGGAAACCTTTGTCCATATGGCTCGCTCTAGTAGCCGCTTCCACAACACGTGCGTTCGGGTAGATGTCGGCCATTCTCGAGGCTTCGGTGACTCAGTCGGCTGAATCATCTTGTATCATGCAAATAGAGTCGACCCAAAGGCAATATACCTATAACCTACGAGTGAGCAATATAGCATCCTTCAATGGTTGCAGTAGTCTTGAGATTCCGAAGAAGTTGTACCGTGCCGTAACATTAGCCTTGGTGGTCGACTGCTGTTGAGATATTCCCCCCATCAATAACTCAATGCAGCGTACCGAACGGGACTCTCAGGCGGAACGAGGCACATGCTGCCACGCAATTGAATCATCCGCTTTGGAACGAAGGTCGAAGAAACTGATTCAGCGCACCTGGAATTTGACAGGAAATAGTCATTGATCCAGCGCGACATCTTGTCCAGTGCTTCTACTGTAACAGGATGAGGGCAGACAGTCTGGAGCGGTGGAATGATAGGATTGCTACAGTCGCTTTGTTCTATCAATTGGTAAGTAGGTTGTCCTTTAGTGAGACTTCTGACGTACCTATGGAGCACAACTGTGCGTGGAATCCAGAGGTGCATGTCTCCTTATAACTTCTCCGGAAGTCAAGCGTCACACCTGTATCTCTATGATTTTCGATGATCACACGACCAGACTCGAGTAAATTATCACATAGCTGGTGCTGATAGATTTCCCGGATGATATTGCAGAAGATGCATCTTCAGTTGAGCTTTGCAATAAAGCGAACTGGCTGATTGGGCGAGCACAAGCGTACACCGTCCATCAAACTCAATAAGCGCTTGGGTATGAGACCCTTACCGCTTGTGAGCATTTTGCAGTCTGAACGTGTGTTCTCACAGTCTTCGATCCAGATTTTGACCTTATTTAGAAGCTTCGCAGATGCGGGATCAGGGCTGATCTTATGTTTCAATGATGGAAACGGATTGTGTTTGTTAGAAAGCTCTAGAAATCATAAGAGAAGCCACCTCTTCCGACTGTGCACACGTACCTATTGAATAGAGCTGCCAGTGGCCTCCGCTGTTCGCTGATGAAGTACTGATGTCGGGGTACTTAGTCCTGAAGAAACCATCGTGCTTGTCGTAGTACAGCTATGTCTGCGAATCTGCTTCGTACGACTCTCCATATGAGCAATGATGAAGCCGGGTTACGGCATTGCAGGTAGCGCAGTGTGAGTGCAAGTCTCGAAGGTTCATACTCCTGGTCCCAAGATAGGTGAGACCATCAGCAGTGATGGAGCGAGGTCGTAGCACTGAGAATACGCAGCCTTTACAGGTAGCTGCATAGAGTGACGAGTCTGTATCTGATGACCATCTCAGATACTTCCACTCTCGTAAGATCGATTTCAACGGTGGCCCATTGCGCCGCAACGCGATGCTTCTATTGACGTGTTAGTAGGGGAAGCCTCAGGAGCCAGTGTTCTCACGATAGCGAAACGTCATTGCGAATCCTACGGATGTAGCTTATCGCCCTGCGCGCGCTCATCAATTGTACATCGACTGCGTCGACAATGAGCTGAAATCACCGAAAGATCACCGAAAGCGTGAGAATCGACATGATACTGGCGCCTACCGAAGTGTGTGGCTGCTTCCGCGCCAAGTGCTGACGCTACATCCTGAGCTCAGCGAGCCTGCATCAGAGGTTGTCTCGAGCGAACTGAGGTTACTGGGAACAGACGAATTGCTCAATTAAGCGAGTCCGGGAGGGTGTCTCGCCTCCACTTTCCCACGTTGTCGCTCGCGCCTGCCCCACCACGCGCCGCCATGACATCAGCCTCTTTCTGCGCAGCTTTACAGGCCGCAACATCCCAATGCCGCAAAACCACACGTCAATCTCCCCATTGACCACCTTCCTGATCGCGACTTTCTTCCTCCTCTCTTTATTCCCCGGAACATTCGTCTCGATCCTCTGGGCGCCCTATAACTCACTCGCCGCATACTATTTCCCCGCCGCCGCGCCCCGCAGCACAGTACTTTGTTCGAGCCCAAACATTTGCACAGCGCCGCCGACAATGTCTTGGTATGTCTGCCCCCTACAAATCATCCTTTGAATCCATATGCCCCTTCAGCGAGCTCTCCACAACTGTTTGTACCTATCGTGCGTCAAACTAACACACCCAGGTCCCAAAAGCAGTTCACCCTCCCCTCGCGCAGCCGCGGCTCGTACCTAATCACAGACACAATCCTCAAAGAGCTGCCGGAGATCAAGAATTATAAAACCGGGCTTCTGAACCTCTTTATTCAACACACATCGTGCGCTCTATCCTTAAACGAGAACTGGGACGAAGATGTGCGGGCCGACATGAGCACGGCGCTGGACAGGATAGTGCCGGAGGATAAGAAGGGGCAAGGCCTGTATCTGCATGATGCTGAGGGCAGCGATGATATGCCTGCGCACGTCAAGTCGGCCTTGGTCGGCGCGAGTGTTACGATTCCTATTACGAATGGAAAGTTGAACACGGGTACATGGCAGGGCATCTGGTATTTGGAGTTCAGGGATATGAAGCATTCGAGGAAGATTGTTGCGACGATGCAGGGCGAGAAGAACTGAAGCGAGAACGTTGAAAAGAATGAGGATGGAGAAGGAGAGCTCAGGGCAAATATTTAGGTCGAAGCAACACCAATGTGCGGATGTTAGGCATCTACGGCGTCGTGAGAGATGTACACAAGTGTAGCAATCATATTGAGTACCCAAATTCCTAAACGCCAGTACTGATCCAGTCGAGAGTGTCCAGCGTGAGAATGCCAACTATGATAGCTATCAAAGCATAGGCAGCGAGCTATGAAGCGAATGAGGTCGTGGTAGTGATGAGGCCGAGTTGCAATTTGGTGGCCTTTGGGAGCTGTGGAGGAAGTTGAGCTATCAAAGATGATATGAAATCGTACTTGAAGGTCCAATTCTGAAGGACATTCTTGTGGCAAGATGGCAATAATGTCAGCCCCGGTGGAAGACAAGGTAGCCCAGCTCAGCGTCCATGAGCCATCGACCGGGGTAGCACTCATTCTCGATCTGATAGAGGGTCCTAAGGTGCCACTCGCCGTTGCGCTCGCGGCACCAGAAAGGATCGTCGTCACGAGCGTCGGCGGGCTTGATGTTGCGGGCGCTGTACGCACCGCGCTCGGTCGCAATACGTCGATTCTCCATCTGGATGTCTTCGCGTGTGTTGGCGTGTGCGCATGCGGTCCTTATCAGAGCTGGTGGAGCAGCGGTGACTCCAGCATGGCTGTTAGTGACATGGTAGGTCGTCGTCGTCGTAGTCGGGCCCGGCGGATAGACGTAAGTGGTCTGACCGTACATCGGCGTCGAGATGTAAGACCTCTGATATGGAGAATAGAAGTTAGCAAGTGGATACATTGTGCCGTAAAGACCGTAGTTGTAGTAGCCTCCAAGCCCACCATAAGTGGAAAAGCTTGGGTGATAACCCGAGCCGTAGTAGCTGGCGCCTGAGTAGGGGTGAGAATAACTTGAAGTGTTGTATACCGGATATGCGCCGCCGACGTGGCCCACTCCTCCAACGCCGTAGCCATAGCCGTAGCCGTAGCCAGACGTGAAGCCGCCCGCAACGACGGAGGGGTAGGCGCCGTTTGCCTGCTGGCCTGCGTAGGCGAGGACGCCGCGCTGGCCGTATCGAGGTGTGTATATGTACTGGTGGCGAGGCTTCGGATAGCCCTCCATTACCATCTCGATGAGGTCTCGGTAGTCGATGAGTTGAGGTGGTTTTGGTGTTCGAGTGGTGGAGTGTGTGGAGAGGGGATACAGCCTGTGACGGAGAAGGCGCAAAGGGAGGCGAGGTGAAGGCAGGTGAGAGCAAGTCCCAGGCAGACAAGAAACCGGTGTTGCGCAAAGGAAGTCAGACGGCCCAACAGCGGTCATGGTCCATTCGCAGCCACTACACGTGGACAAACGGCGTGAGACGAGCAAGCGCGAGGGTAGCCAAGTAGATGAGAGGAAAGGAAGCTTAGTGACACTTACCATATTGTGAGAGCTCGGCATCAGAGCGCGGCCACCAGACATGTAGCCCCCGGAACCGTGTGCGTAACCTCGAGGAACCATCGCAGTGCCGGTCATAGCCCGTGGATAGCGCACATTTACAGGATAGCGCGCAGGTAGCGGCCTGCCGCCACTGATGTCGTGAGCTCGAGGAGGGCGGGCATAGTACCTAGAAGGATAGTAACGCGCTCCATACCTGCGGCGCCAGCCACTCCGATGACTAGGTACGACTACTTCCTCCTTGAATCGCACGCCATTCTCGACGCGGGTGCGTGTGGTGTATCTGATTCTGTCGTCGAAGCACATGTCTGGTTGTGGTAGAATGAGGGACTCGGACATTCGAACAGTCGTATGAAGTGCAGACCAAACAGCGCGTTACGTCCTCCTCGAACGGGCGCCTTCACCTCTATTGCCTCACTGCTCCCGAGTGTCACGCGCACGTGAACACCAAATAGTCTTCCCGAGCTCCTATCATCTGTTCTCTTCGTACTACGACCATCGAAGGCAATTGGCTATGCATCCTCAATCGAGATCTGGAGCACTTCCGTCACTCGATGATACTGCATCTTTTGCTACCTTCAGCATCAACTCTTCGTGATCTTCTCGGCAGCCTTCATCGGCAAAGCCCCAGCTTCGATCGCTCCCGTTCCCGCGGCCTGCTTGACATCCGGCTTCTTTCCCCTTCCAAACACCGTCTTAAATTTCCTAATCACCGGCAGCACCGCCCACCTCGCGAACCCCGGGGTTCCCCAAACACTAAACATAATCCTAACCGGCAGCAGGAACTTCGTAATTGTATACGCCGTCGCAAACTCCACCAACACCCTCGCCCCGCCCTCGCCTAGATTCCACACATGATCCCTCTTCCGCATTTCGACCTCAGCTTCCGCCTCAGCCACATCCTCGCTCCGAATCCAACCCTTGCGCTTAAAGTACTTCCCGAACTGCTCGACGCCGGCGAGCACCCATGCGCCCTCCGCGAACCACGAGGGCAGCCAGTGTGTGTAGTGGAAGGTGGCTGCGAGACCGAATAGTGGGATGATCGCTGTGAGCTCGTGGAGGATGAGGAAGGATGTGATGTGCGAGAGAGGCGCGGAGGCGAGGGCTGAGGTGTATTTGTGCAGGAATTTGGGTAGGCGGCGGTTGAAGCGATCGATGCGGGATGCGGAGGTTGGCGGAGGTGTGGGTTGGGTTGCGAATTGACGGCGTGCGAGGGCTCGGTGTGATGTGGATAGGCGTTGCTGCGTCGCGCGTAGGATTACGCGTTGTATCATGATGATTCGACTGATGAGAAGCTCTGACAGGTCGTACGACAACTTAAAGGTCAGGTGGTGAGTGCTGAGAAAAGTCACTGTGCACAATCGATGGATGACGTTCCAAGCTCGAGCGCCTCGGCTTGAACGCGTCGACGCGCTTCAGATCCACACACCCTTGTTCGTCCTTCACGCCTTGAACATCATCAACACAACTCAGGAACCCTGCGCATTGTGCAAGCAATGACCAATCTGCATCCTCAGGAGTCCATCAGGATGGCTTCAAGTGATTTATGTGCCGCTCCCAACTGGAGATACCTACATGACCCGACTTGAACCACATGCCCTCTGGGTATGACCAAATAAGTCCAAGCAACATACATTAAGCAACAGAGCGCGACTTTGGGCACTGAAGGCAAAAATATGGATCAATTCTCCAATTTCGGTGCCTACGCATTCATACCCTATCCAGCCTCTGATCTCGCCTCCACACCGGCACCAGACGCGCCCGCCTTCAAGATCAAGCAGACATCAACATGGACATACTGCGGCCCTCTCCTCTCGCCACCGCATCTCCCTTCATCTCTTTATACCTGGTCGCACGCCGCAATCTCATCCACACCAGCACTCCACCAACGGCTACTCCCACTCCTAACCTTCCTACATACCTTCCTCAGCGCCGCAGGGGTACAGCACTACTGGCTAACTCTCCGCGCCACTCTCCCAACGACTGAATACGACACTCCCCGCTGGCACGTCGACGACTCCTTCTCCACTCTACTGTCCCGCTTCGGAGTTGACGAGGCTCCAGACGCAGCTGCGAGTGAGCCCAGCAGCAGCGGCTGGAAACTCTGCACCACATTGCTCGGCGCACCAACACTCTTCCTTCCCCTATCTCTCAACGCCGCAGCGCTAAGTACACTCTACTCCGTCAAAGCAACAGAAGCAGCGAAACACCCTCACACATGCGCATCAATCCGGTGCGCGGGGTGTTTCGACACCGGCCTTGCCGTGCGCTCTACACTATCCGATTTCTTCGAGAACGAGCAAGTCGTGCAGGCCGGCGAAGGCGAGGTGGTGTTCTTCCGCACCGGCGAGGCGCGGGGCGCTGTGCATTCTGAGCCGAGGTGTGACGAGGAGCGGGTGTTTGTCAATGTTGTGCCGGGGACGGAGGAGGAGTTGAGGGCGTTGATGGGGCGGTTTGGGATGGAATTCCCAAGGGCGTGGAGTTTGGGGGTGGGGTTGGAGGGGAGGGATGGGTTGGATGGGTTGGGCGGTATGGCCGATACTGAAGATGGTGGATAAGTGGTTACGAAATATGGATTAGCAAGGAACTAGAATGGGTAGTCAATGGAGACGAATGATTGTGCAGATCATGATTCGAGTAGAGAGCCGCTAACGCTATCATCTAATCACGCATTTCGATCGGGGAGCACGTCGGTTCTGCTTCCCTTTCCATTTGCGCCTTGCGACTGGAAGACCGATGCGTCCAATGCACCGGGGCCTTCCTAAAGCCTCTCTGCGATCTCGACGAACTCCTCCAACGGCCTGACCGGCTTGACGCCAGCACTGACCTGCATTCCAGCCTTCCATGCATGCACATCCTTGATGAGGACCGGCTGACCGGCGCCCGAGGAGCTTCCTGCATCAGCCTTGACCTCTGGCTCTGCGGGCAGCCCGGCGTCAGCGATGCCTAGAGCGGCTTTAGCAGAGTCGAGGATCGTGGCTGTTGTTTCTTTGTCGACAGAAAGAGTGCTGAGGTATGCAGACACAGCCTCAGGAATGGCTTCGGCAGATGCGACGCCCTCGACACGAGCCTTGACATCGTCAGCGTTGGCCTCGACCTTGTGCTCGTTGAAGATGACAGTCAGCGAGGCGATGGCGGCCTGCTTCTTCTCGTCGAGAGTCGGCTCCTTGGGCTTGGACTGCGCTTGCAGGTGGACCGAAAGCTTCGCACGGTGCGGCGAGGTTGTGGAGATGTAGTGGGCGTAGAAGTCTGTGAGGTCCTTCTTGGTGAGCTTGCCAATGAACTCAGCGTCGGTGTCGGCTGTTGGGATTAGTTGCATTCAGGTCAGACAGTTGAGCAGACATACCTTGCAGGAAATCATACGAATCGCTGTAGATATGATTCCAGAACCTGTTATCCTCTTGGCCCAGGTTCTTGAGCTTTGCCAGACGCTTGTTGATGATCGCTCGCTTGTGGCCCTCGAAATCTTCCTCACTCATCTCCTGCAGTGTCTTCTCGAAGGAGTTGAGGAAGTTCTCGATACGTCCCTCGAGATACCTGCAGTCCTTTTCACTCTGGATCAGGATGCGATAGCCAGCCCATGTGTCGTGGAAGGCTGCACTTGAGAAAACAACGTAGCCAAGCTGTTCGATAGTTCGCAGCTGGTTGAAGCACGGCTCATCGGTCATCTGGCCGACCAACAGTAACTTGGCGCGAATGTCGTTGTCGTATCGATTGCCAGCATACAAGCTGTACTCGATGCAGTGGTTGACGTTTGCCGGATCTCTCAATTGCTTCTCGTAGATGAAGTTGCTACCAGGAGGCAGGATCAGGTTTCGTCGAATAGGCAATTGGCTGTCAGGAAGGTGCTTAGGCTTCACGATCTCAATTACTTTGTCCGTGATCTTCAGTGCCTCCTCCTTGTGCAGATTGCCATGCGCCAAGACCTCAACCTGACATTGCGCAAGGATCTGGGGGTAGAACTCCTGAACATCCTTGGCTGTCACATTGTCCAGCTCCTTCGTCAAGTCCTCGTTCATGAAGCTCCTATCGCTCTTGAACGTACGCGAGTATGTGCCGACTTGTCCGTACGGCTGCCCGATATCCCAGTTGCGCAGTGAGCGCGACATCCTGTCGTGGATGACAGCGAAGCGGTCTTCACGAACTTCGAGATCGCGCACTTGCAAGAGCACCTTCTCAAGCAATACGTGCAGCTTGTCATTGTATCCACTAACAGTGATCGAGAGACCGCTGATGTGGTTGCTGAAGTCGTACACGAGTCCCGAAATATCGGCATCATATGAGTACTCGACAAGAGCGTCGTTGACCAGCTCACGGAAGAGCGTGCAGATTAGCACTACTCTTGCGCTAACGTATGTGATCGGCGTCTTGAAGTAGATGTGGACATTTGCCTTAGGCACCCAGAACTGATCATCCTTCTTCCACCAGATCTTGACGTTGTCATCGTGTCTGATCAGTTTCGGCTCCTTGGTAGGTGTCTCGATCTCTTTCTTGTCAACATCCAAACGGCTGGGAATGAACTCGTTGCGATGGGGGAGGTGCAGTTCCTTCGGTCTGCTCTTGCTTTCGAACGCTTCCTTGACCTCCTTCAGGAAATCTTCGGGGATCTTCTCAACCTTGTGCTCGGTTCCATACCACTTCTCCTTGCGGTCCCAGTCGCCCGGGACGTTCTGGCTGACGATGGTCATTCTGAAGTTGTCTGGTCGCAGATAAGACATCGCTTCACTGATGAGGTTCGAGTCGAATTTGCTGATTACTGCTGGGCCGCTCAGGAGCTTAGTGCGGTCATACGGCTTCTGCATAACTCCAGCAAGACCGCTCGCTGTCCGGCTAGGTGGGCTCTTCTGCTTGAAACGGAACTCAACTTCGCTGATGCGCTTCTGCTCGTCCACAACCCATTCCTGGGGTGGTTGCTCGCGGATCATACCAATGTACTGGAAGATGATTTTGGCGATCTCCTTGTAGTTTTTCAAGCCCTCCTCCGTCAATTTGACGTTGACGCTAAACAGACCGGAGCCTGGGCATAACGTAGAACCTCCCGCACCCAGTCCATTAGCCCAACCCTTCTCTTTGATATATGCGAGGATGCTGCCAGGCCCCTCGTGACCCAGCAGATGGCTGAGATATCTTGAAGGATGTGACTCGTAGAACTCTTCCTCGTCGCGGTACAGGAACTGCAGCTCGAGCGATCTCGACTCCAAAACCGGCTTTGCAAACACCTGTGTAAGCAGCTCCTTCTCTGTGTACACTGGCATATCCCACCGCCTCTTTGGCAGATCCTTGTTCGGCACCTGCGCAAAGATGTCCTCCACCCACTGCTCCAGCGTATCCAGACTCTCGCGACCCAACACAACCAATTTCATCTGATTTGCCGAGTAGTGCTTAGAATGGAACTCCATGAACTTGTCGCGAATCTTGACGCCACGCGCAATCGGATCGTCGTGCAACGTAACCCAGCTTCCTGTAGAGAAGTGGCAGTACGGGTGCTCTGGGTTCGCGAGAGCCTTGTTCAGCTGGTGCAGCCGCCATGTGTCGTTCTGCAGGTTCTTCTTGTTCTCCGAGTCGACTGCCTTGATCTCGCGATCCACCGTGTCCTCGAGGAACAACGGGGCAATGAAGAACTGGCCAAAGCGGTCCAGGCCACCCCATAGCGGCGAATCGTCCTTGGACTCGAGGTCTGTGTCGGCGGTCGCAGGCTGGTAGGAGAGCTCGAAGTAGTAGTTGGTCGAGGTGGCAGCGGTGAAGGCATTTGAGTAGCCGCCGTGCGAGGTCAGGTAGGTGTTGTATGCGTTCTCTTTTGGGTACTTCTCAGTGCCCATGAACAGCAGGTGCTCGACTGCGTGGGCGATGCCCGGCATGTCCTTGGCGTCGCTGAAGCTGCCCACGTTGACGTCCAGCGCGGCAGCGGCCTTATCGCTCCCCGCTTCGTGGATCAGCAGCACTTCAAGCTTGTTCGGCAGCGTGATGATGCGGTATGAGCGGTCATCGAGCTGCGGCCGCTCCAGGTTCTCAATGCGCTCCCGCGCCGCTTCCCGTGCCAGTGGCTCCCCCATTGTGTCTGCGTGATCTGCCCGGGGCGAGTGCGTGTTCGTGTAGTGTCGGCTGGCGGTGTGCGGAAAGCGCGAGGCAGTGTGCGGGCGGGTCGAGGGGTGCTGGTGGTGATGGCGAAGCAGAGTGTAACTAGTGGCGGGACACGTCAACGGCGTGAATCGCGCAATCTCACAGGCAGCGGATGAGCGTGCAAGAAGGAGTGATCGAGCGTGTGGCACGAGGCACAAGTTCCCAAGATACTGGGCAGTCTTCATCCACGCACGAGACGTGGGGCCGAAATGTTTCCAAAGCGCGCGTTTGTAACGTGCTGTCAAACCAAACACAAGCACTTGTGCTCGCCAATCAATTGCGCCCAAGGAGCGGACAGTTCACACGAGGCAACGAAGGGCGGTCAAAGAGGTTGGGTAATCTACAGCGGAATGCAAGAGAATGTGCAAGACGCACGATGCTGCATGGATGAGTATCGATATGCAACCCGGCCTCGGTTCCGGCGTACCGGTGAGCGCGAGGACGCCCTAGTCTTACATATCATCATCGACACGCAGTAGGGCTAAACAGACTCGATTGTGTGGAGCTAGACATGACACGCAGAGGCCGACTACCTTCGGAAAAACGTTTGAGCCTCATGCACATGACCGGAGCCCCTGGAACCAGTGTTTGAACCCGTGGATCTTCTGCATTATCTCGCCGCCCGTCTAGCCGTCCATCATGGTGCCCAAAGCCTTCGAGGCAGGATACCCGAACACGACCGGCTTCCGCAAAGTCGCCAAAGCGACTATCTACATCAAGAAGAAAGAAGGCATGTCTGATGAAGATTTTGTCGAGTACTACAATAACAATCACGCCCAACGTGCGGTGCCTATCCTGCAGCGGCATGGAATCATCAGCTACAGCCTGTCATACCACCTGGACCGCGATAGGAAAATGGTCCAAGACATCATGCATGGCAAGGCAAAGCTGATGGACTACGATGCGATATGCACATTCGTTTTCCCAGACTACCTAGCGCTGGCCAAGTTTCTGTACGACAAGGATGGAGCAGCGCTGAACAGTGATCACGAAAACTTCATGGACGACAGCCAGATGAAGATGATGGTGGGCGACGAGTACATGTGGATTTCAGACGGTGAGAAAGTCGGATAAAGCGCCTTGCGCCCTGGAAGCTCTGATCACGGACACAATTCGTGGACAAGCATCTCAAGAGGCAGACAGCAGTGCAAAGCTGGCTCTGGACCTTCCCAGCAGCACGCTTTACTTCATCAGATCCTCCGGCTTCAACATCCCCCTCTTCAACATCCCCACAACCGCCGCCGTCGGGTCCGCCGCAATCTCCGTCTTCGTCACCCTAATCCCACCCCCCTCCTTCCTGTAATGAAAATTAAACCCCCCCGGCATCGCGCCATCCCACTCATTCCCCTGCTTATCCTTGACCTTCTCGCCACTCTCCTGCTTGCCCGGGACCGCCAAGTTCCAGTACACGGTAGCGAGACCCATCATCTCCCACCCATCGTCGACCTCGTAGCACACGAGGTGGGTGGGGACGTGTGCATGTTTGGAGAACGGGGCGTAGATTTCTTTGAACAGCGCGTCAAGGGAGGCTTGAGCGCCGGTGTCCTTTTGGCCGGTGCTGCGGATGAGGAAGTGGTCGTCAGCCATCCAGTCTTTCTTGACTTCATCGACGGCTTTGGCGTCGATTTTGTAGGTATATTGTTCCCTGGGGTGGGTTAGATGGGATGAAGGGCGAACTGGGAAAGGGAGAGCGTACATCCACTTCATGGCTGGGTGTTTGCGGGTCTCGTCGTCCCAGGATCCGTAGTGGACGAAGGCGGGTTTGGTTGGGAAAGACATTGTGTTTGAAATGAAAGTAAAGAAGAGCTTGTCGTGTTTTCGATGCGGTTCTGGTTGCTATGCAGCAAGAAGGACTGCTTTTTATATGTCATTCGGGTACTCAGCTCAAGGTTGTATTCCATTTCCTCAGCATCGTCTTATGAGCTTCTCAGCTCCGCCAAAACATAGCTGAAGTAGTATAAGATCTACGGTGACTCTTCAGAACCGTCTAATTTGCCCTCCGCTGTTCGCTGTTCGTTCCCACGGAATTTGGTGTGCACGTGGAGTGCGCCGTTGGAGAGCTACAGGGTGACAGACTTGCGGCTGACCATCCAGCTGTCAGCCACGAAGTGCGGGGAAGACTGCATGTCAGCCGGCCTCCATGTCCGCGCAAGCTGCAAGGTATGTTTGAATCCAAGTTGCTTGTTCTCTCAGCTCTTATTTGGCGTTGTGGCCAATGGCTCGTCATAATGAGACGCAGAGGCGCTGTTTTGGCGCAATATGACAGGCTTTCAGCAACGGAATCGTGTACGATGAGCTACCAAACTTGGGTAGTGATACTTCACCAGGTATTCTCAGGGTGCTCGTCTCTTAGAGACACGCCTGCTGCATGGCACATCGTTTACCTTCGTCCGCCTCGGCCTCGACCCCGTCCAGCAGAGCCGCGTCCAGGATTCGGGCAATCTGCCTTGGCATGTCCCTTCTGCCCACACTTGAAGCACTCCATACTGCTCATGTCACGTCCTGCAGGCTTGCGGCCTCCACTTAGCGACGTTAGGCGATCGAGGTTGGCGTCTTCGTTGATCGGTCTGGGAGCTGCTGATGCATCACCCAGGCTCTTTCGCGATTCACGTTTCTTCGCGGACATCTCTCGCTTGGTCTCGCGTATGAGCTCGGCGGTCGGATCGTCAGAGTCGTAGTCGTCATCGGAGGAAGATTCGCTTTCGCCCTCTGAGCCTTCGGTCTTCTCAAACACGGGCTTCTGTGCACTGTTAGCAAGTGTCTCGGCACTGTAGGTGCTTCTTGAACATACGGCTGCCTTCTTTACACCGCCGCCGTATTGCCTCCTCATTGGTTGCGGTGTCTCCTCGTCCTCGTCCTCGCTGTCTTCGGCGTCAAGCTCTGCGAACCCTGCCTGTCTAACCGTGAGAGCGTCGCCTCGCTTGCCTTCTAATGGGTCGGTATAGCTGAGCACCCACTTTGTCTCGCCTGTGTATTGCGCAGCTTTGTCACGCGCCTCTTGTTGTTTTTTCTCATCCTCAGCGAGCGCGGATTGAAGGATCTGCTGATCCGAGGCGACGGAGCCTCCATTCGACAGGCGCACCTTCTTCGACGCGGGGCCATTCGGTGTTGTTGGCGACGACGCTACATTCTTGGCTGCCGAACGCTGCATGAACTGAATTCTGTGAGCGATTGTCGCGCAGTATGCGCGTCTTGAAACTTACCTTCATTGTCATGAGCCGATTCGACATCGACTTTGGTGTATTGCCGGACATGTTGAAGGAGTATGGACTTCTGCTTTCAAATATGAATAGAGTACTGTGATAGGTAGCAAGTGACTGAGGATCGTGAGAATACGATACGTGTTTTCGTTTTGCGCCTGTTGATCGCAAAGTCGTGAGCAATGGAACTTTTGAGCTGCACGGACATGACGCTAGAGCTGTCCGGCTCCGCCTTCCCTCTGAATCCCCACATGGCTGCACCTTCCCCAACACACACTTGGGATATCAAACCGCTGCGAACTCCAAAAGACGAGAGCTGATTATAGCTGTAGAGTTATTCAACTAGAAAGTTGTTATTCAACTAGATAGTTGAATATTGGTTGTTGCTGAGACGCCTACTTTCTGCCGGACACTTTGGCCAATATCACCACGAGCTCGCTCTCACCCAGAATTGTACGTGCACCAAGTTCAACAGTGCATGGATATCGCAGTGTAGCGTGACAGGTCACCTTCAGGGATTGACATCAATTGAACAGTGCTAGAACTGAGCCTCAGCGAGTCCTCAACCAACGCTGCGAGCACACCGGAGATTCACCGGATCTCGACGTCCGGGTCTCCTCGACAGCCGGATCAATCAGTATATACTCTAACATTACGCACTCAGCCATCCAAGCCTCAAAATAGATCAAACCAGATCAACACACATAACACAAAATGGTCGCCTCAATACCCAACGACATCTTCCAATTCGGCACCACCTCCGCTGTCGCCGCCGGCTTCAGCCACGGCCAACCCTGCACACGCGACCTGACTTCTCACGGCACCGACGGGATCGGGCAATACGAAGACGGCTCACTCATGCTACTAAATAATGGGGAAGCGCACACGCTCTCGCGCTCCAACGAAGCCTCCCCCGCACCCATGGACGCCCGCCTCCCCTTCGCAATGGTCACCATATTCCGCCCCACATTCCGCATGGAGGTGCCGGAGCTGGATCTAGAGTCGTTAGACGACTTACTCTCGAGCCCAAAACTCGCGCACGCGCGGGCGGTGAATACGCTTGCGCCGTTCAAAGTCGTGGGCATGTTTAAGAGCGTGGAGTTTACGGATGGCGGGGAGCAGAGCGATTTGAAAGGCATTGTGTTTGGGTTTGCGGTGCCAGCGTGGATGAAGGGCATTAGTGGGCCGAGGATACACGCGCATTTCCTTGCTGACTCGGGAGAGGTCGGTGGCAGGGTGGTCAATTTCGAGACGGATGTTGCAACGTTGAGTTTTGCGAAGACAGGGAGGTTTCATTTGGGGTTTTCGCAGAGTCAGGATTGGGAGGATGTGAGGTTGTGAGGCTGGAAGGGGATGGGCAAAGGTAAAGGCGAGAGATGCGCGAAGTCAACGGCAGCAACTACAGCAGTCGTGATCTGGACCCACCGTACCGCTGATACATAAGATTGCGATATCTATCTCATTGCTCGGCAAGATGTCGAAACTCAGCTGCAAGATCGTATGGGAACATCTACGATATCATTGATCGACGGTAACTAGGTGAACTTTCAGGTATGTCTAAAGTATCGACACCATGAGTGCCATCCGCACCTACTTCGGGTCTTCCACAGACTCATCGTCCGACAAAGTCTTACGCTCATCAACCGGCCGCTCAGGAACCAAGAAAGTCGCCGCAAACGTCGACGGAATGGTTATAGAAAACATAACAAAAGCAATGATGAGATTGATCATGGGTTTGATCTTCGCCGCCCCAATCCCAAACGCAAGGCACGAACCCACCGACTCGAAAGACCTAAGCAGACCAACAGCGAGCGTCAAAGTCTCGATATCGTCAAAGAAAGCACCAAGGATCCAGTATACAAACATGTAATGTGACTCGTTCATGAATCTGGGAGGTGGTCAGCAGAATCCTGACAAGGTTCGAGTAGGAAACCTACCGGAACAGCACATTGACCGCAAATCCGCGGCCGAATCCAGGCAAGTCCCAGTCCAAAGTCACTTTGGGCACGGTCTCGGCGTACAGCTTCTCATTAGCAACCTGCCAGCCGAACAAAGCCAGCATAAGCACCGAGAAGAATGCCCATGTCCCCTTTGCCAGTGCTGGACGGCTGAACCATCTCGTGTCGTAGAACCATCCCCACAAGACATTCGCGATGGACGCTACGATGCCAGATGATAGCGAGCCGAGTGTGCGTGCTCGTACAGAAAAGTACTTCGTTAGGTAGATGCCTTGGTATGTGTTGTTCCAGTTGAAGCCGATCATGACAGGGATGAGGAGGTAGAAGCGGCGGTCCTTAAGCAGAGCCCACCATCTGGAAACCTCCTTCATGACGGCCTTGTTTTTTGTTGGGTCAGAAATCTTGCGGCCGTCGCGATGGATGATCTTCTGAGGTGGAGAAACGAGAAGGGCGAGAGGTAGCCCAAGGCATTGCAGCACGATCAGGACGATGTATGTCGTGTAGCCAACCTTGCCTCGTTGGCCGCTCTTGTAGTTGAGGGATAGTTGAATGGAGGAACCAATGAGTTGACCAAGTTCTCGCAGTCCGAGCCAAATGCCGGTAAACTTCCCGCGGTCCTTGATATCCGCATAGCCCAAAGCGATCGCGCCTTCTGAAGCCCAGAGTGCAGACGCTGCAAGACCGCAAGTAGCACCGCCAAAGAGAACGAACCACTCGGTGCCGTAGCGGTTGTTCACGTAGAGGGAAGCTGAGTATGGCGCGTATCCAAGCGTCCCTAGAATCAAAACTCTCTTCAGGCCGAACTTGTTCGCTAGGATGGCGAAGATCGAACAGCCAAAGACCATGATGCCAAATGTGAGCGAATTGGCTCCGTTGACCAGATAGGGCTCTTGCTGACCGCCAGCGCCCACATCTGCGATCCATCAGCTTTTGTGAATGTGGAGACCACGATCTGTCCTTACTGTTCAGTGCATTCCAGATTCCAGGCTGCGTGAAGCTGATCAAGCCAACAACTATAACGTTGAACAACGGGCTTCTGTACCAACGCGTGAAGCGCGAAATTCGCTTGGCTGGCTGCGCATCCTGTGCCTGCTCAATCTCCGGTTCGATCACTTTGTCAGCCATGACTTGAATTTGGAATTGGTAAAACTGGCGCACGATGCGGGGCAGTCAAGAACACTCTCTTATACATATTTGTTATACCTTGTGGCTTTCCGATGATGTCCCGTGTGCATTGTGTCTGTTCAAGGCTTGATAAGGTGCGCTCGACATTCGAGATCGAATTGCCTGAACAGGCTAGCCTAATGATGCTATTCGGCGCAAAGATGGCACAATCGACCTCCAGAGGGTATACCAAGTGACTCCCAAGCCTGCAGCACCACTGTCAGCAGCATGCCAAGTTCACAACTGACTTGTGAGCGGGTCTTTCGTTCAGAAGGCTTGCTCAAGCGTGCAAGAATTCATCTCGTGGAGGACTTGTGGCGTGCGCGAGTCGTGAGTTCAGCAAAGTGATGCGATTGATCCATTCTGTTCAAGCAACTTTCGAGTCGAGGCTCTCGGAGAAGGTTGTGTTCGAGTGGTCGATCGTCTTAGCCGTGTACTAGCGACGCTTCCATCTTTGCAGCGGTTGCATTCAGCTGCGAAGAGATTTTGGAACAGGTCTAGTAGCACTTAAGAGACTTGCGAAGTCCCGCGTGGAGTGCAGTTCTTGATTGGTCTATGTGTCTTTCGGTGTTTATTGTGGAAAGGAAAGAGAAGGCAGAACGCGCCGCGATGGACAGGCACATCTTAGTCAGTTTTCGCTTGTCGCACTAGCCTTCTTCGTGCGCCCTGAACGCGAGTGCCCTTGACACTTCAGCACGCGTCGCAGCGTCAAGATCTTGCTTTCCTTGCACTAGTCCTTCCTACTCAGGGATAATGTGGTCTTTCGCATCAACGCCAGCCTTCCAGCGATACTTCGATGCGATGTGCTCGTCCAGTGGGCCTTGTTGTCCCGGCTTCGAGTAGAAGTTCTCTCTGTAAGTACCTCCAGGCACGGCATAGTCCTCCCAAAATAAGCCTCGTGCTCTCAACTCTGGAAGCAGCAACTCAATGATGTCCTTGAAGGACTGCGGGAACAGAGCGTACGCAAAGTTGAACCCATCCACGTCAGCCTCATCAACCCAGGTTTGAAGCCCGTCCACAACTTGAGCTGGAGTGCCAACGATGATGGGGCCATTTCCGCCAATGCTCACGTGCTCAGCAACCGTATGCTTAGTCCACTTGGACGTGCCAGGGGAGAACTTCGCATATGCCTCTACAGTCGATCGCACCGCATTACTCTCGACTTGACGAAGCTCCTCATCGTCGCCGTACTTGCCGAGGTCAATGCCTGTCCATCCACAAAACAAAGCCAGCGCGCCGTCCAACGAGGCATACTTCCGGTAATCAGCCAACTTCGCCTGAGCCTCTTCCTCTGTCCGGCCGATTATCGGTGTCACGAGAGCCAGAACTTTGATGTTGCTGGGATCACGTCCATGCTGCGTTGCTGCCAGCTCGCGAATCTCTGCAATGCTCTTTGCAGGGACCGAAGGGCTGAAGGCGCTTACAAAGATTGCTTCCGCACTTTGAGCGGCAAATTGCTTTCCGGCTCTGGATGTGCCGGCCTGAAGCAGCAAAGGAGTTCGTTGCGGGCTTGGCTGGCAGATGTGAGGTCCAGGCACTGTGAAATACTTGCCGTTGTGGTTGATCTCTCGCACTCTGTCAGGAACAGTGTAGATGCCCTTCTCACGGTCGAGAACGACTGCGTCATCTCTCCAAGAAGACTCGAAGAGCTTGTACATCACTTTCACGTACTCTTCGGCTTGCGCATACCTCTCGTCATGCTGCTTTTGTCAGCGCGTGAGAGCGACACGACGAAGTTGTACCCACTGCAACCTGTTCCTTAAAACCCATATTACGGGCAGCTGAATCGAGGTAACTGGTAACGATCTGCAGGCACATCAACTTCGCTTGCATAGGGGCAAGCCACAAGAACCTACATTCCAGCCCAGTCGCCCCTTCGAGAGGTGATCGACAGTCGATAGTCTACGAGCCAGATGGTAAGGCTGTTCGTACGTTGTTGACACTGTCACTCCAAAGCCGATGCTCTTCGTCGCCGCTGCCATTGCGCTCACCACGCTGAGTGGCTCGTTGACGGGCCACTGCGCGCCAGAAATCTTAGCTGCGTCAAGGTTGCCATTGTACACCTTGTATTCTGTCAGATCAGGTCCTCACATGGTAAATCACTAAATACTAACGTCATAGCCACCGAGTACATCGGCAATGAAGATGCCGTGGAACTTCGCTTCTTCTAGGAGCTTTGCCAGTTCGACCCAGTGTTGGACATCGCCGAACTCGTGCGAGTGATCTTCCGGATGTCTCCATAGCCCTGGCGATTGATGCCCGCTGCCTGTTGGTTGTCTTATGATCAGTCTACTGCCCACCAATACGGGTAAAAGGAAGCATCCGCCATGCGGATAGTTCAGCGAAGGTTGGGGATGACGTTGCTTTGGCGCGTGGTCACGTGCACGTGGACTTACACATCTCTACGAACGCGTTCACAATCCATTTCTTTGGAGGCGCCATGATTTCGTATAATTCCCGGAGAATGTCGTGCTCTCAAGACGAGTTATTCTGTGCTTACTGAGGTCTGCATAGGTACATATGAACCCGATGTCGCTGTTTGATGTTGCTCCAATTCTACGGGGCAAGCACATCATCTTGTTCGGTATTCACGCCATCGCTTATCTCCCGACCCCAACACAAATCAACATCGAGTAACAGAACATGGAATCGAGCCGCGTTACGTCCCTGGCACGAGTCAATTTGGGTCCCTCCATTTACCCACGTTGTAGTCAGGCCCTAGGGGCCTCCTGCGGGCCTTCTCCGCTAAGTGGTTTACCACGCCATTGGACTCCACAATGCCGACAGAGCGATCCCCGCGAAGAGGCCGTAGACACCGGCGCGAGTGCTCCAAATATGCATGTAGCTGCGCGCTAGCCTTTTCGCTGACCACCCTGTAGAATGACGAACTCGGCTGTCCGGGAATGGCCTTTCAGTAATCGGAATCAGGCCGCAGTGTCGCAGTCGCATCCTACGCCATCTCAGAAACTTTACATGTAACTTTTGGACACTTGACCTGTATCATTCTTACTCACGATATACTCATCTTGAACTCAGTCACGTTCGCAAAATGGTTCCCTGGCGTTGGCGACCCAAGAGCATCTCAAAAGCACCGACGCAGTCCAAGCCAGCGACTACAGTAACGGAAAGAACGACCAGTGACGTACAGGACCAGTTCCAGCGCCAGACAGTAGAAGGTACACATCCAGAACTGCAATCTGCGTTACTGCTTCATGCTACTCGTCAGCCCTACGAGATCGCTCTGGATCGTACTGTGCCTGACGTCCAGAATGACACAGAGCTGCTGGTCAAGGTCATTGCTGCTGGACTAAACCCAATAGACTGGAAGTCGCCGTAAGTGTACACTTCCCGCCTTTGAGACGAACCAATATAATTGACAGTTATCCAGTGACTACAACTTCGGTGTTCCCGTGTTTCCATTCATCTCTGGTCGCGAACTATCTGGGGTAGTTGTTAAGGCACCGAAGACGCAAAACGCTCGTATACGCGAAGGCGATGTAGTGACCATCCCTTCAACTGATTATCGGGACCTGCGCAAAGCGGCTTTCCAAGAGTACAGCATCGCATCGTCCTTCAACACCATACGACTCCCACATAACATTTCGGCCGAGTCTGGTAGCATCTTAGGTGTTGCCTTTGTATCTGCGGTACTGGCGTTAGGGATTTGCATGGGCGTCAGCTTCGAAAGCGTTGAAGATGGGCCAGATCTCTTGAAGATCGTGCGCAGCATTGATCCAGAAAGGCTTCCTGCAGACATTCGCAAAGAATGTCTAGAAAATATCACGGACGACGACCGAGCAAAGTCAGGAGACTACCTGGTCATCTGGGGCGGCAGCTCTACGAGCGCACATCTCACCAAGCAGATCGCAAGATTGCTGGGTCTGAAAATTGTCTCAGTCGTCGACAATGCAAAGCACGGCATAAGGCTATCTTCGAACGCAGCTACCCGTCCAGATTTGCTAGTCGATTCCCACGACCCCGAGAGAGCCATCAATATCATCAAGAAGGCAACAAACGACAGCGCACGCTTCGGCTTTGACACAGTGGGTAAAGAATCTGCTGCGCACCTGTTGCGAGCATTGGCTTCTGCATCATCCCCAATTTCTTCCCTACCGAAAGATGTGCAGAACTACGAACGCAAAGACTCAAAGCTACCCACACCACCATCTACACCACTAGAGCCAGCCGAAAATGCGCCTGGATCACACTTGGTCGGTCTGACAGGATTGCCCAAGGCCGACATCCCAGAAGATGTCACCCTTCACAATGTACCGATCAAGCTCTTCCATGAGATCCCGGAGATTGGCGAAGCATTGAGTGCCTGGTGCGAGACATTGCTTGTGAAGGGTTTGTTGGTGCCACCAGAGGTCGTGGGGACCGTAAATGGATTGGGTGCGATCAATGAAGGACTCGATAGAATGAGAAGACGAGAGGTCAGTGGAGGGCGACTCGTAGCTGTCCTACCTTAGCATATCACTTATACACGCAAAATGTCAGCAATGTCTGCACACCAGAAAGCTGCGTGTCGATATCCTGTCTTTGGCCAGTGTCATCTGCACGAGAAGGGTTCCGAATGTTAAAGAATAACTGGGCATGTGCTGCAAAGATTCCAGAGAGGATATTGAGCGCTTGAGCAACAGAAGAGGTCAACACAACGCAATTTGTCAAACGACAAGCAAGAACATGGACGAAGCAGTTTGTCACGTTATATTTACAATCAAACTTTCCATCATCAACAAGTATTTCACTTTGACATCTGGCCATCCGCACGAGAGGCAACCAGAGTTGGCTTTGCCCCCCAAATCAATATTCTCTCCGAAAGCAATCAGAGCGCGTCGGTATTCCCGTGCTTCGAATCCACGATAGCTGTCTCCACCGGCACAGCAATCTTGGCATCGATCTCATCTTCAAAGGTCTTCTTCTCGCCGAATTCTCTCAGCACCAACCAAGCTGGCCAGATAGCGACAGCCCAGAGAGCAAAGTTCCAGTAGATCGCACCGACTTCCGCAAATACTGTGACCGACGTGATGCCATAGCTGACTGCTTGCCAAGCGGACTCTGTGCCCCTGAGTAACGCAGCGTAACGAATGACTTCTGGTTCGTTCTCCGCAAGCTGACCGATGAAGAAGTAGAGGAACAGGTAGTTGAGCTGGAAGCCGACTGTCAAAAAGACAAAAACGGCGAACCCTCGCCCGAAACCCGGAGATGACCAATCGTATGTTGGCTGAGTTGAGCGGAATTCGGTCGCCAGAATGGTTGCCCACAACCACCAGGCGCCCTGTAGGACGGCAATGGACCAAAAGGTGCTACGAGCGCGAAAGCGTAGAGAGATTGTAGTCCTGTCTAGGTAGGCTCCAAGCACGTTACCGCAAATGACGGCTACAATGCCAGAGATGAAAGAGCCCAAGGCACGAGACCGCACTGAGAACCACACTAGATTGCAATCAGTCGAGATTGTGCAGTGTAATTGGGTAAAGACTTACAGGCCAAGTACGTGAAGTAGACAGCCTCGGAAAACACAGCCTGGCCAATCCAGAGGACGGTGAGGAGAAATCGCCTTGTGAAGAACAGTCTAGTTGTGGCTTTGATTTCGTACCACGGGTTGTCCAGAATAGCAAGATCCACCTTCTTGCCATCTTTCCTCTGTACTTGGTTTGGCTTGTTCAGAAAGAGACCAACGAAGGGACCTATGCACTGCAACGCGATGAAGATAAGGTAGACCGTGTATGACACACTACCAGCTTGATCGCGGTCTGCATTCAGGCCGAGATTGATCGCACCGCCCAGAATCTGACCACCCAGCCGGAAGGTTAGCCAGTAGCCGAGTGCTTTGCCTTTGTTCCAAGGCTCCGGGTAGGCAACGGCGATCGCGGCCTCAGCCATCCAGAAGACACCTGCTGAGATACCACAAAGCGCGCTCCCGAGATAGATGAACCACTCGGTACCGAAGCGGTTGTTGGTGTACACTACTCTGTATCAGTAACCGCAAACACTTTTCCGGTGTCAGAACTCACACGCTGCTGCATAGGGAGCATATCCGATGCTGGATTGTTGTCAGTATGGCTAGCCCAACCTTGGTGTCAGCCTGACTTACGTTCCAAATATTAGCGCACCCTTGATCCCGATATAGTGCACAATGGCACTGCTAAAGTAGCAACTAACAACCATGAGACAGAAGGTCAAGGCATTGCCAGCATTGACGAGATGGGGCGACTGGGCTCCTCCGGCACCGAGAGAGTTCATCGCACCCCAAATACCTGGAGCAGAGAAGTTGCAAAGACCAAGAATGGTCATGTTGAAGAACGTGCTTCGATACCATTTTGCTGTAGGAGTTAGCATTTGGCATGGCAGGGATGATGGTGAACATACTAGGGTAGTCGCGCCTTTCGACCTCGACGTCGCTTCCGGATTCCAGTGTTGAGTCTTGGGAAGCCATGTTCGAAGACCTCTAATCTGAAATTGTCGATCGCTTTTCGAGAAGATGGGCTTTCATATACTGCAGCATGCAGCAAGTGCTTCGATCTTGCTGAGGTCTCGGAGGCTTTCACAACAGGCTAGCAAGTACCGAAGGCATCATACGCCAAAGCTTGTAAGCAAGCACCTGCATGCTGAGTTGCGCACACTCCGAAACCATGACTCCGGTACTCGGTGCAAGCGTTTCTAGACCCCTCTCAAGCAAGTCCAAACGCAACACAACTGCCGTTCGATGTTGTTGCGGGCCTTTCCCGGCAGAACGTGGAGGTTGGTGTTTCGCTGGGGTAGCACGTCATTCCCCCTGCCGTTTGCGAATCACTACACCCAGATAAGAACATCGCCCAAGCGATCCATGCGGGATTATGTGACGATCTAAATGGTCCAGATGTCGTGATTCGGATACCAGTTAAACTTTCCAGCGCCCACGCAATGCTGCAACGGATTACTGAGTTGGACCTTTACTCGCTAGCGAGACGCGAAATGTATACGAGCATCAACGTGCAACGTGGAAGTACACTGAGAACAGCCCGAGCACTATGAGGCAAGGTCGAAAGCGTACGGATAGTTCTATTGCGAAGACTGATGAAGCCAATTGTCTGAGGGTGGAATCATGCCGACTTCTTAACTGCTCCAGGTAGATCCCACCAGCTCTCGTGCACATCCTTGAGGTCCAGCTCTTGACCAGGTGCTCTTAGATAGGACACGAGATCAGAAGTCTCATCAGTCTCTCTCTTAGTATACCCATTGCCAAAATACGCAAATCTGTTCTGCTTATTGAAGCGTTCGTATTCCCAGTCTTCCCAGCGAGGATCGCGCCGGACAAGAGTAAGCCCGGCGGCAGAGCCAGGCCACAAACCATGGATTCGTTGTCCGGGGTGTCCACCATTGTTCCAAGAAGAACAGTTGTCTGTCAGGACTGTGCTTGGAAAGAATGCATCGCAGTAGTCGACGAAGTCGTCTGCAGCCTCTCTCGACGGCGCGATTGACTTGATCCCCTGTGATGAGACCTTTCGTAGGATTTTGGCGAAGAACGTCAGCGCTGTTTCTACGGCTTGTGGTACCGTCCCAGATGGACCGGTGGCATGCGGTCCCGCGAGGAAGAACAAGTTCGGAAAGCCTGGCGTTGCAGTACCCAGATATGTGTATGGGAACCCGAATTCGCCGTCAGGCTTCCAGGCTTTGTTCAGATCAAGCCCGCGCGCTTTGATGGGGAAGGGCGGTACGAGATCGGTGTTTGCGCCAGTAGCACAAAAAATGGCATCGAACTCGTAGGTCGTACCGTCTATAGTCTCAATGCCAGTAGGCGTGAATCGCTTGATGGGCGTCTTGACCAGCTCCGCATTCTCTTCGGTAAGTGACTCAAGGTAGCCAGGGCCTGGTGTCAATCTCCGGCAGTGAGGTGCAAATTCAGGTATCAAGCCATCGAGTAACTCCGGCTTCTTTGCTGCTCGTGCTTTCATCACCTCAATGAAGGTCTCGCGAATGCCTTCATTCTCCTCTGATCCTCGAACCATAGCGCGGAATCGGCGCCAGTACCTCTCCTCAATGTCTTTGCGGAACTGGAGGTACGTTTCTGGATCTTTGAACGAGTCTCGTTGATCCACTGGATACGGCTGTGGCTCGAAAGTTCTCTCGTCTCCAGCCCAAGACGTAGCGATCCATGTTGGGTTCCGAACAAAATGAGTGACATGCTTTGCGATCCGCTGCAGATGCGGCACTATCTGAAGTCCGCTGGCTCCATTACCAATGACGGCAACCTTCTTGTCGACAGGATCAAAGGATGGGTCCCAATTGGAGGTGTGTCGCAGATGGCCTTTGTAGCTATCAAGCCCAGGGTAATCCGGCAGCTTCCAGGCGTTGAACCGCCCGATGGCGGTAATGACAAAGTCGAAGTCCTCGTGAATAGACTTGTTGTTGGCCAGATCATGGACTCTCAGACTCCACTTTGACTTTCCATCATCCCACGACGCATCGTCAACACGGTGCTGTAGCTTGACATATTTGTACACGTCATGCTTTCTGGCTGTTGCTTGCCAGTAATCTCGGATCTCGGCGCCCTTCGCAAAGATCTCAGACCATTGCGTGTTGGGAGAGAATGTGCTCTGATAGACATGTGCAGGTATGTCGCAACGAACGCCTGGGTACTGATTCTCCAGCCAAGTACCACTCTATAACGTATCAGAGATCGATCGATTTGTGCAAACAGTACTTGACTTACCACGTCGTTGTTCTTCTCGAAGATGGTCAGTTGAATACCAGGTACCTTAGCCGGAAGCAGAATGCCGGCGTTGATGCCAGACAAGCCCGCCTATCCGATGTCAGAGAAAGATTTATCTCGAAAGTCTTCTTGATGCTATGCTTACGCCAATGACGGCGACCTTCAGTGGTCTAATGTCATCAATATGACGGCTCGAGTCCAGTTGCAGCCGCGACACCGGATACTCGATTGGCAGTGTTGGACGCGTGTTGACCTGCTCCGTTTCGCTGACAGGTGCAAGATGCTCTGTCAACTGCGCGACGCGTCGCGTCGAAGTTGTTGATGGTGAAGCCTTGCCAAGCGTGTCGGGCACGGGAATAACGCGGTTGGACGCCATTGCGCTTTAGGTTTAGTCTTGAAGCTCGGTAAGGAAGGGGACAAAGCTCGTCCTTTGCAACATATAACCAAGAAGGTGAGGATAACTCTTCTGTCTAGGTCTGTCTTAAAGGTCAGCTGAATGGCTTTACGGCACGATTACGAGCCATGTTCGATCCGTTATCGCCCCACGCTCGGTATCTTTTTGGTCTTCCGCCATCGCAGCCCGGCATGATGGTGGGAATCACGCCTTCACCCCACTGGTTGACGGTATAGCGCCATGTGGCAGCCAAGCTGTCGTGCTCGCTACCCTACCACTGCGCAGCCAAAAACGGCAGGCCTGAGCATCGACCCTGCATGGCTTGCGCGAGCGACAAAGTTGACATTGGATGCTTCTTGCGCTGGGGCCAGGTACACGAAAATGGACATACATAAGGTTGCAGGAGTGCATGTGATGCACCCAACAGCAAAGATCTTGAAAACGACTCACTACAATGTCTGAATCAAGCAAGAGTCGCAAATGGTATCAAATCCGTTGGTTCCAGGACTACGACACGCCAGAGGAACGGAAGCTCATTGCGAAGCTCGATTTCCTTATCGTACCCTATGTCTTCCTTGCCTACTGGGTGAAATACATCGACCAAGCAAACATCAGTACGTCTTCCAAACACCGGTGACCGTCCGGCGACTGACAAGAAAAGATAATGCATATGTTGCTGGCCTGAAAGAGGACCTGGGATTCCACGGCAATGAGCTAGTTCGACTCCAAACAATGTATGTTGTCGGCGCAGTAGTTGGTCAAATACCTTTCATGTATCTGTTCACACGGATCCCCATGTTCTACCTTGTTCCATTCCTCGATGTCGCCTGGGGCATCTTCACTCTCCTCCAGTACCGGGTCCACTCGTTTGCAGAGTTGGCCGCATACAGATTTCTGGTCGGTCTCTTCGAAGCGGCTTTTTTCCCAGCGATCCACTACATCTTCGGTAAGATCTCTGTCTTGAGATAAGTATTATAGCTGACCATGTTTAGGATCGTGGTATCGAGGCGATGAGATTGGCCGTCGCGGTGGGTTCTTCTATGTCGGTCTCACGCTGGGTACCCTCACAGCTGCCCTGATCCAGTCTGGAGCAACTTCGCGACTGGATGGTGTTCATGGGCTAGCTGGGTGGCGGTGGATGTACATCATCTGCGCTATCATCACAATCCCCGTCGGTCTCCTTGGTCTATGCGTCCTTCCGGGCACGCCTGACAAGCCGAATAAGCTTGTTTTGACTGAGCGTGATGTCACAATCGCGAGGAACCGTCTCGAGCGCGCGGGCCACAATGTCAGAGGCAGTGTCACCGTAGGCACCTTTGTCAAGATTGCCAAATCACCTCTCGTCTGGGCCTTCCTCCTTCTGGATATTTTTTTCTGGAACGGATGCATCAACACGTCTTCCGGCGGATACTTACTCTGGCTAAAGAGTTTGAACCGGTACTCCAAGTCGCGCATTAACGAACTTGGTGCTATCTCACCAGCACTCGGTATCTTCTACACACTCGCTGTTTGCTTTGCATCAGATTTGGTGCTCGGACCAGCCTGGGCTATAACGGTCTCACACAGTTGGAACATCATCGGTCTTATCATTCTCACCATCTGGAACGTCCCAGAGCCGGCCATCTGGTTTGCTTTCATGACCACGTACTCAGCTGTGGCCATGTCAAGTGTGTTGTACGGATGGATCAACAGTCAACTCAGCTATTCTCCAGCAGAGCGGGCCGTTGCACTTGTCCTCGCCAACACTCTGGCCCAATCGACTACAGCATGGACGCCACTTCTGGTTTTCAAGACCGTCGAGGGACCAAGGTTTCCCAAAGGTTGGCCTTTTGTGCTTGCCAACGCAGTGTGTCTGATCCTATTAGCACATATCATTAGGCTGTATATCAAGAAGAGATCCAGGTATGTTTCCAATTACTATGTCACTGTGTCGACTGCTGATTTCTCCAGCAAACAGGAATCGATTTCAGAGGATGAGAGTGCGGCCTCCGTCCACGAGACAGTGGAGACCTTCAACCCAAAAGTGCTTCCAGTACAAGAAGGTCCTGCCTGAAGTCAGTGACTCCCTCGCGACCATTCACTCACCACGTCAATTAACATTGAATCGTCAAATAGCACAAACAAATGCAGAGCATGCCTTCTTCTCTCATGGTGCCCACGCTGCTTCAGCATTTCTGGATGATTCCCATTATCTTCCTTGACACAGACTGGGCAATGGAAGGATCTAACCTATCCACAAGATTCGATAAGATGCAGATCAACCCAAGCTCATCCGGTGATGTCTGGTCGACCATGTCCGTGGCTGAGGCGCGTTACTCCGCATTAGTAAATGTCTTGTGGCGCTCTCAACATTCGCATCCTACACGAATCCAGTACAGAAATCCATCTTGCAAGCACGCAATACAAACCATGTTCATACGCAGCGTCAAGGGCGTGCATGACAGTGCAGCTGCGTGTACCCTGCATCGATTCGCGAGGTCGGATAACGGTGTTCAAGATGGCGCAATCGCCGGCATGCATTGCGACTGTCTACTCTGGCTGCCTGAACATCGACAAA
Source organism: Didymella pomorum (assembly GCA_022225945.1). NCBI lineage: Eukaryota > Fungi > Ascomycota > Dothideomycetes > Pleosporales > Didymellaceae > Didymella > Didymella pomorum. The sequence continues at coordinate 87,310 of JAKJXN010000062.1, read as the reverse complement.
GCGGGCGGATGGGACCATGACGATGTTAGACATAACACAACATAGCTCTCATTCAAATCGAATGATCGTAAAGGCTACAGGGTGCTGAACGTCTCACTTGCATCAAACGCGAGACCACTCGACGAACACAGCATCATGGGTGATTCAACGTCCACAACCAGCGGGCCAACGGCCAACGACACTCTGCCAAAAAAAATCCTCATCAACGCCTTTGATATGAGCACAGTCGGCCACCTCTCACCTGGGCAATGGAAAAATCCCAAAGATAAATCCGCCACCAAGCGCAGACTGGACTACTGGATCGACCTAGCCAAGCTGCTCGAGCGCGGCGGCATCAACGCGCTCTTCCTTGCCGACACCTATGGAGGATACGACACCTACGAGGACTCACTTGACAACTGCATTCGGCGAGCTGCGCAATGGCCCATGACAGATCCTACGATCCCGATCTCGGCTATGGCTGCGGTGACGAAGAATCTGGCGTTTGCGATCACTGCGAGCACGAGCTTTGAGCCGCCTTTCTTGCTGGCGAAGAGGTTCAGTACGTTGGATCATTTGACTGGGGGAAGGTTTGGGTGGAATATTGTGACAAGTTGGAAGAAAGCCGCGTTCAAGGCAATAGGTTTGGATAATCCTATTGAGCATGATGAGCGGTATGCGCAGGCTGATGAATATCTACGCGTTCTATACAAGTAAGGTTTCATAGCTCCACAAGGTGTACAGCAATGTTGACGAGACTTCAGGCTCTGGGAAGGCAGCTGGGCAGACGATGCCATCACGGAGAACAAAGAGAAAGATGAGTACATCGACCCGGACCGCATCAGAACAATCAAGCACGACGGCAAATTTTTCCACCTAGAATCACGACACATCGTCGATCCGTCGCCACAGCGGACGCCCTTCCTGTTTCAAGCCGGTACCTCGTCTGCGGGCAGCGAGTTCGCGGCAAGCCATGCAGAAGCGATTTTTGTCTCTTCGCACTCGCCAGTCGTGCTGAAGCCCAAGATCGCCAAGATCCGCGAGCTGGCTAAAGAGAAGGGGCGCGATCCTCAGAGCATCAAGTTTTTTGCGACGTTCACCCCGATTCTGGGCAAGACGGACGAAGAGGCGCGGCAGAAGCATGAGGAGTCGAAAAATTATGCTAGTGAGATTGGCGGATTGGTGCTTGTTTCTGGGTGGACGGGCATCGATTTGAGCCAGTACCCGCCTGATAAGATCCTTACTGCGGATGATGCTACGACAGATCATCGAGTGAGAAGTCTTCTGGATCAATTCACTGTCACTTCGCCTGAGGTACCGGAATGGACACCTAAGGTCATTGCTGAGAAGGCTTCGATCGGCGGTCTTGGGCCCGTGAGTGTGGGGTCGCCCTCAACGGTTGCAGATGAGCTTGAGCGGTGGGTGACGGAGGCGGACATTGATGGGTTCAACATTGGATATGTTACCACACCGGGAAGCTTCGAAGATGTTGTAGACTTGCTGGTACCGGAGCTGAGAAGGAGGGGGATTTACTCTCAGCCTGAACAGGAGGGGCTCACGGCAAGAGAGAAGGTGTACGGACCTGGACAAGCTGGATTGAGAGACGACCATACGGGCAGCCAGTACAAGTACGCTGTCTACAACGAGTCGAAACCATGATGGACAGTCGCAGAGTAGGCTCGAATTATACTTCGACACTCATTGTCAACATTACATGCACTGGCGCAATGCTGGGCTGGGTACTGATCGTCATAGCGATCTGTTCATTGATGATCTAGCTGCTCCCCCTACGCTGACGGAAGAATCTACTGACGGAGTGCGCGATCACGAGACGAAGGCAAGGCGGAGCGGAGCGAGATTCTGGAAGTTATTGAGTTAACCAAAGGTGTAATGGTATGCAGAAGATGGCATTTTCGTGTACTTGCAAATCTATTGCGATACATTAATACAGATGACGTGAGCTTTTCGATTCGCTATGCAAGAAATGCTCACACGACCGATGATTGATGATGGTCAAATTCTCATGAACCCATAAAAGTCCCACCAACGCCGAACAATGATGCATAAATCGAAATCTGGTGTGAAGGATCCGTTATCGACAATACAATTGTCGATATGATGAAGGATTGATGAACCAGAGGGAATTCGCTCGCTTTCGATGGACTACCGTACGGATCCGATGACCGAGATGTCGTCGATGGCGTCCTCGTGATCATGGTCGCGGTGAACAGCCTTCTTGAGAGCGTTATCGATCTCGACTGGACCAACGTCCTCTTTAGGCACCCAGATAAGTTGGATCATACCGAACACGGCCATAAGCGTCAGACCGAACCAAGCAGCAGCGCTGCCACCAATCGAGTAAATAGCTCCGACGAGAGGGCAGGCAATGGTCCTGGCAAGACAGCAGGCAGACATAGCCAGACCGTTGACACGACCAAGAACCAGCGGTGAAGGAACAGCGTTCTTCATCAGAATAAGGGAGCAGGGAAACACGATGATGCCAAAAAAGGCCTGCAAAACCAAGGTAACGTAGACTCCAGGCGAGATGAGCTCATCCGGAAGAGCGCTGACGAACGGAATGATAACGTAGCAGATCGGGTAAAAAAGCACCATGTAGAAGAATGACTTCCAGACGCCGGCATGCTCCACGAAGATGGGAAAGATAAATCCTTGTACAAAGAGGGTTATGAAACCGTTGATGGCCAGGTAGGCGCCCACATCGTGGAGAGACATACCCAGACCGCCACGGAAGTCTATTCCGCGGGTGACGGGCTCGTCCAAGATATACACGGGCAGAATGCTAATGAATGCCATCTGATGGAACGCGAAGATCGACATCGCGACGATCATCATGACAACAGTCTTGTTGAAGGTCTTACGAGGCTTGGGAGGCATTCCACGGGTCGGGAGAACGGGGTGAGGGGTGACCCTGATCGAGTGCATGGTACCGAAGGACGCGCGACGGATGTCGAATCGCTGGTCGAAAGGTGCTGGCATACCCTCTTCCAGGAAGGATGCGCGCTTGCGAATGTGACGAATGCTGCCGGCAACGGACATCGAGCCAAGACGCTCCCTGGTCATGCTCACAATAGAGCCACGAGGGCCGCGCATGGAGCCAGTCATAGAGCCGCGAACACGTCCTGGAACCTGGTGAGGCTCCTGGGGAGGAAGCAGACGACTCCTCTCATTGGCGTTCTCGTTGTATGTGATGCCGCCGTTCTGGTTTGGTTCCTCCTCGCGGACCAAAGTCTCCTCCAGGAAGAAACAGCCCTGGATGATAGCCATGACGATACCAATCGCAGCGACGAGGTTGGGAAGCAGGTATGGGTACTTTCCGAAGATACCATCCTTGGCGAAGACGGAGGGATAGAAGACGGCGGGCTGGGCAAGGAAACCGCCCATGGCAGAACCAATGATGCCTCCAAGTGTCCAGACGAAGGGTTGAGTAGCGTATGCGCGAGCTGGAGCATGCGTTAGTATTGTTTGCATGCGCAATGCCGGGGCTTGTCTTACGCTCGTGAGCTGGGTTCTTGACCATCTCGGCGACCATTGTCTGCATGATAGCAACGTTTCCGTTCAGAGCACCACCAATGAATCGCGCCAGGAGAGCAACCCAGAAGGTACCTGCCATACCGAAGACGATACTAGACATAGCGACACCGGCCAGGCCAATCAGCGCGACCGGTTTCCTGCCGTAAACATCGGAGATGGATCCCCATAGCGGTGCGGTCATGGCCTCGGCGATGGCATAGGCGGACACGAGCAATCCGGCGTAGAAGGAGGCATCGCGTTCATGGATGCCCAGTTCCTGTACCATCACGTACGAGTACGCGAGAATGGAATTGAACGCGAGAGGCTCGGAGAATCGGCATATTCCTAAGGCGGTCAGAAAAGTCTCATTTTACGATGACATCACCGCGTCCAGCAGCAGCACCCACCGATGATAATGAGCTGTTTCGTGGGAAACGGCTCGTCCTTGGGGTCGAGAGGCATGGTGACGGGCCTACTGTGTGTTGATGGAAGAAGGAGAAGGGCCGCCGCGCATGGGAAACGGAAGGGCAATGGCAATCAAGGTTTGGCGGTAATTGAGAAACAAAAGGCGGAGCTATAGGCTTATCAACGCTAACGTCTCGCGGACCGAAGAACCTCCACGAAACGAATTCACCACGTGAGAGCCTCCTCCTCTGTGCCACATGCAAGTTATCCCATTTTAGCGCAGAGTGCCCCCGTTGTGCAACGAAAAGGAGATAATCGTGCCGTGCTCCTTGTCATTTTGAGGCTGCAAACTCGCTTGTCCTGCTTCTGGTCCCCGTCGCTGGCAGCGGCCAACTCGCGCTCCTACTGGTTGCCATCGATCATGCGGCGACTTCACCGCAGCGCTGTCCCATGGTACGCTTGAAGGCACTAAACTAAGGGTTCACCAAAATAATACCTCCTGCAAAACCGCCGGTAGAGACTTTCTGAGCTTTCTGGAGTGGGCCAAACACGGCATCCCGCCCCCCTTGTCGCCCTTCACAAACGTCATCCCGTCGAAAACCGGGTTTGCCAAGTGCAGCACCTGTTGAGCAAAGCCCTGCATTCTCAAATCTCGCGTCGCTCACCGTAACTTCAGTTTACAAGCGCTCATGCTCAAATGCATCACCTGCCGCACTGCCATCTCCCGTCACTTATCATTTGTTGAGCCCGTTTTACCTTTCGGTCTCAACTGCCGTTTCAAGCCCAGCTTGGTGGTGGTCATGAACACCGTTGGATTGCAAGCGCTCTCTGCTAGCGACAAGTTCGAATCGTCCGATATCGTGCGCATCGGCGGAGGTACGAGTTGAGGAAGGTAACCTGTCAGGATCAAGCCCATTCCTTGGATACTACATGTGGCGCTCTTTGCGTCACAATACGTTCATTTGGAGAACAGCAACACGCGCCGCGGTCACGATGACCTTGTGTGTCTGAACTCAACATTCTTGTCGAATCAACCAATGTGCGATGAACATTGCCCACGGCGAGGCATGCAGCCGCAACACTTGCTTGCAGACTGCATTATCCGCGGGGTGGCCCACGGGGTCCAATTAGCTAGCGCAATCGTTGCGCAAGCCGCAGGATCTCGAATGGCAGCTTGCTGAACGATCCACTCGTTCGACGATGATGAGTTGCATGCTCAGCTAATGAATACAGCCTCACAGAACCAGTGAAACGCCACAGCACGTGACCGCGAGCTTTAGCGCGTTGCCCCAGCTCTTCGTCATGACGCAGGCAAAATAACAACAGCAACAGACACCAGGCGAACACAGCACGATTGATGCACATTTATTGTTCGAAAACTAGCCGATTGCAGTTACCAGACATGCAAAAAGCAAGTGCGAAGCTCCGCGGAGATTCGATTCTGTGACCACTAATATCTCTTTCATGGCAATCACTCGTCCTACTCTCACCTCGATGCATCTCGACCGTATGAATCGAGAACTTCCCTACGAATCCAAGCGCCTTTCCCGCAGCGGCACACAGCAGACGCACTATTCAAGTATGGGTAAGGCCGCGATCCGTGTGCCAGGGCTTTGGAATTCACACCCTCTATTGACGATAGCTGTAGACGTCTCAGGTGGTATGCGAGTCCGCTCGCCGATCCAAGAATCTCCACCAGCACAACCAGATCTTCGAACGCACTCTCCACCCGTGGATGGAGCCGACAAGCGATATTGGAGCGGCCCGCTCAGTCAGCGCGTGCATCGTCGTTGAGACTTAGCCAGCCTCCAAGACCATGCAGTAGCAAGACCATGTTGCGCGAGGCACATCCGCAACCAAGTGGCTAATAAAATTGCTGACTGCACTCGTCGTGTGGCACGACTTTTGCGAATCCGTCAGAATCCACGCGTAGGGCCTGACCGACGCATCAAGCTGCCCCACTCTTCCATGCACTGCCGGACCATGCTTCTTTTCGCTTCCCTTTTCCAACTTGGTCATGACCGTCATTTAGGTCTCTTTATGCCATCCCAGCGACCCTCTGTACTGCCAGCAGACCACTCCACCTTCCAGAGCCACAACCAACTGCCAGGTTCGATACCGTATACGATTCCAAAGGGGGTATTTAGGGCGTTCCGTGGACTGGCCAGCAACCCGCGAGGAGGCGAGTCACCTGGGCGGGACATACATATCGACATTCGGCCAGTTCGCTTCTCTACCAGCACTGTCAAAGTATACATGTTGTCCCGGGTATGGAAGTAATTGGATTGCAAGACAAAGTCACCATTCGACAAAGTGTTGACAACGCGGAACCTCACAGTGTGGTCAAGAGCAACCGGAGCGTTGGGACTGTTCAGATCGCCGGTTCCACCCGCCAATGGCAGATCCATGAGGTTATGCCCACCAATCCCGTGGTAGACGCTCCGCCAATCCCCTCTCGTGGTCAGGTATCCAGTCCATGCGTGGTCGACGAAGAAGTCGGGACCAATGGTAGCCATTACGCAGCTTGATGAAGAGCTCTCCAGATTGTTTGGCGAGATTGACAGACCTGACGCCATCTGGGATGCCAATGGGATGTTGGAGGCTGTCGGCGGACTTGCTGTTCCCTCGAAGTCCTCGCCAATCGTTCTTTCGCCATGAAGAGCCGCTCGGAGCTCCAAACAAAATGATCCAACTGCTGCGTTGGCCAACGCATGCTGCATGACGAGAGCATCTGCGCAGTCTCGTTGAGTTGCAGTTGAGTTGAACCATTGGACATCTTCCAAACGAGCGAAAGGCTCCTCAGCCTGATAAGTATGGTTGACATCGGACAATGCCCCGATGGCGAAGCACAAGCTGGCGGTCTGCGCAAGTAACCACTCTTTGGGGCCGAAGCGAGTTGTTGGATCTGTCATGAATTCGAACCATTTACTGCTGTCGGTTTTTGCTCGGGCTAACGACGAAGGGTACTCTTGTCTGCTGACCAAGGCTCGACATTGGTCATATATGGCGTGGAGATCCAGCGGTGCCGCCATGGTGTCTATGCAGTATTGTCAGTATGTCATCGACTTGCTGTCAATTTCAACGCTCACATCCTAATACCATAAGCTGCGGCATGTATCTTTCCACAACAGACAAATTCATCAATGCAGCTCCAGGCCGAATGGCGCTTGTGTCTGCCATCTTACGTTCCTCCTCTCTGTACGCTCGCTCAAGCCCAGCTACAGGAATGTCGGTACCCACGCGCGCAGTCGCCTTTACGATAGTCCGCCATACAATCCAGTCGTCACAAGAGTGATATGTCTTTCTACAACTGTGAGTAAATTCGAGTGCAGCTTCAGGCGAGAGCTCCGTGGATATACGTCGAAGGATCTCCAGCGGCAGTTCGCTGAGCATCAGATGCAGGAAACGTAAAGTCCGAATGAGGTTTGTCAAGATTAAAATATCGACAAAGGAAACGGCACATGCAAAGAGCGTCAAAACGACAAAGAAGATGTTGATCGGTGTACCTCAGGGCCATTGGACGGTCTTATTGTCCAACACGCATTTCCGGTTGCGGCCTTACAGCTCACCCTTCGGCCTTCGATCACGTTTTCCCATAGCCCAGCAGGATGTATTGCGAGGGAAGCCCACTTATACGGGCCTTTAAGCGAGCCTGCATTTTCGCCGCATCGTAAACTGGGTCACAATCTTACACGGCGCATAATGAAGACGCAGCAAGGTGTTCCTTCCTGACTCAGCCACGCGTGACCGCTCGCCAAACTAACCCCAAAGGGTTGGTTTTCGCGAAAGCGGTCAACTTTACACGACGCGGTGGCTGTTTGCGAAGCCGCTGTGTTCTGGAAGACCGCTTGTGGCGTCTTCCTTAAGGTGCGTTATTGCAAGAGGCGCACAGCGTTGCTGCAGAAAGTGCCGATGGAAATCGGAGTGCGCGTTCAACCGTGCGCTTAATGCGTGCCGGAGACTACTTGCATACTCATAACATCACGGCGATTACTGAACAATAGGTACTCGCAGAGTTGTAAGGTCTGGTGTCTACAGATTTTACGCGTATGTCTTCAATCACACGCGATCCTTGATCAGGCTCCGCAGGCTTACTTTACAGCTTCCGGAAGATTGGGTACAGATCACCGACCTCCATAGGTACGATGCCAAAGCTCACATACGAATCGATGTTCTCTGGCTCAAGCGCAACGAAAGCCAGACCAGCGTTCTTCTGTGCGCTCTTCACGAAGAAGCTGCCCGAGGGCAATGTCACCTCCTGAATCAGGGTGTCGGTCGTGACAGTATTGAGGATCGCACCCTCGTAGTATGAGCGGGCCAGGGCGGAAGATGTGATGTTGTACACTTCTACTTCGCCCTTGAAGCCTTCCAGTAGCGTCTCAACCTCGAGGCCGGAGATTCGAAGGCGCTCGGCAAGGTCGGACCATGCGCGAGGAATGACATAACCCTCAGGTCTTGTGACTGTCCTGTTTGGTGTTGCAGGCGTAGTCGACGCGAATTCGACTGGGAGCTGGACGACTTCACCGTTGCGAGTATCGACCATCGTCCATGTACGGTTGGAATATGTCGTGTAATCGGTCACGACGACGGGCTCTTGGCTCGCAATCACTTCCCCAATGGCACCTTCGATCGTGCTGTACACCTCCTCGGTCTGATCACGGGCGGTCTCGAGCACACCCAGGATCATCTGCAGTCCACCGAGAGTTCGGCGTTTGAAGGACTGGTTCGCGATCCCGATACCTCGTGTCTCGAACAGGAAAGTGATCGACTGTGTCAGGCCCATGGCGTTGCGGCCAATCTTCGCATCAGTGCCGGCCTCATCGAGGCGGACCGGGTTCGCCGACCGAGACGCGGTCATGTAGGGCTCACCGCGCAGACCCTTGGACTCCAGCGATGCGCCAATCGCGGGCGCAAAGACGGACTCGGCAAGTTCACGGATCGCAGGGTGGATGTTGAGGTTCTTCGCCGCGCTGTACATCCCGTCCGCAGCGTTGCTATAGTTTCCAGCGTACCTCGAGCGTGCACCATATTCGTGCATGTCGATGGCGATATGAGGAGCAAAGCTGCTGAACCATTGCTTGATGTCGCGGGTCTGCTGACGTAAGAGCTTAGTGTGATCGCGGTTGGGGTCGAAGTTGGTCGCCAGAGTGCGCTGGAAGTAGGCGTTGCCGTCCGGGTTGTAGCGAGGTAGGACAATGATCTCAAGCTTCTCGAGAAAGCCAGCAGCCCAAGTAGGGTCTGCGTCCATCGCCCCGAGCAACGCAAGAGTCGCCTCATCGCCAGCAGGCTCGTTGCCATGGACGGAGCCCTGAATCCAGACCCGAACTTTGCTTGTCGAGCTCGAGTTGGTTGCAAGACGAACGTATGGAAAGAACTTGCCCTCCTCGCTCAAGAAGTCGGCATTGCTATACGTCGCCCAAGCAGCGTTCTTCTGTGCAAAACTCTGCAAGTAGGCATCTGGTGTTTGTCAGTCGGCTGCTCTCATCATTCTCTGGAATCAACCATACCTAGGTCAGACTGGCTGGTCGCGCCCTCGGTACCCTCAGTCCACCCAGGAGCAAACGACGCGTTTGGCAAGAACGCGGGACTGTACAGCGTGACATTAGGCGCCGGGAACGCTCCCTGCTCCACAACCTGCGAGTCGAACTGGGTCACAGCATGGTTTTCGCCATACTTTGTGCCCTGTGCCAATGCTGTGGCGGCGAAAAACAGTACCGAAAGAGTCGACATGCTGCCCTACTTCTCGTTACTAGACACGCTTGCCATTGGCCTTGCGCGGCCACGACTCTTTAATGAATCCTGGAAATTCATCTCCGCGATACCACGAACACTCAGCGACAAACTTCCGATGTCGGTACGTCACTCCAAGACTGCTTCACGACCGTTGAATGGCGTGCCAAGTGCCAAGTGAGGAGTCTCAGCCGCTACCTTCCTTTTCAGGTGTCGCGATGCATCGTTCGGTTATGGTTTGTCGGTAATGAGGGATATGAACGGCATTGTCAAGACTTTGCATCCTCTTACGGTCTGAGAAGTGGGGGATAAGAGATAGGGAATCGCTGTGCTGGTTGTTGAAGGGACAGAGCGCTCAGCGTTCAGCCTCGGAGGCGGAAGGCGCTCGGTTGGTGCGCGGCTGGCGCTCTTCTCCGCCCCAGCAACTTCATCACCTCTCTTATTCATCAACAACTTCGAGCGGCTTTCAAGAACAACTGTGACATCTGTTCAGCCTCTGCACATAAGCCGACGCGTAACACAACACACAGCGAGCTCACTATTCGAATGCCTCGACCCTCGGCACTCAGGATGTCGCGAAGAATGACGCTGAGCTGCAGTGTGGTAGAAGATTCCGTCAATGCTCTCGTGCATTCAAGCTTTGAGCTACCCAGGGATGCATGTGAGAAGGCTTGTGCCTGGAGGCTATTATCCTGTCCTCCAGATGTCCAGGTCGCGGGTGTAGACCCCATACCCCAGATTCTCCTCCCCGCAACATTGCTTCCCCGAGAATCCGGCGCAGCTCCGCAAGTGCCACAAAACAGTCGCATCCGCCGAGCAACCATGCGAGAAAAATGCATGGAGCCGGTCGTAGACCACAGACAACTTGGAAGTTGATCTACGCGTCACGAGGCTTAATCACAGTTACAGCGATGTCAAGTTCCCCCGCAAATCAAGGTCCCCGGACTGCCGTATCCTTAGTATGTCATCCGGGTGAATAGACAGCGACGCGATAAAGTATATATGACCGTCAGGTGAGGTGGAAGAAGCATCACGGCCACGTCAATTACAATGAAGTTGCTTTCGTTCGTTCTGGCGTCTTCGACGCTCATCTCCTCCCTCGTCTCGGCCATCTCTATTACATCGACGAACTCCTACAACATCAGTAACGATGTAGAAGGCTCGGTCCGACTCAACGGTCTTTCTTTCCAACAAAACGCATTGACAACGTTTGGAACTCACCAATACGTTGCATTCTATGCTACAGCCACCGGCTATGGCAAACACTACGTCAACCTGGGCCGTCGTCAGATCTCACCCTCGGTCGGGCCGTGGCAGTACTTTGCCTTCACAGACTACGTCCAGCAGACGCTGGACGAGCACAACACCATCTCCATGGGCATCAGCGGGGATGGCAAGATCCATCTTTCCTTCGACCACCACGATGTACCCCTCAACTATCGTGTAAGCAGTACAGGCATCGCCAAAATCATCCCTTCTGAATGGTCTGCATCAGCCTTCGGCGCCGTCCAGCACTCTCTGCCGGGCAGCACAGGGCCCTGGTCACCACTAACATACCCGCGCTTCGAGCGCATCGACAACGGCGACCTTCTGATGGAATTCCGCATCGGCCAGAGCGGCAGTGGCGACAGCTGGATTCACACCTACTCCTCGACCTCGGGTCTCTGGTCCAACACCGGCAAGTACCTGCAAGGCGAAGACAACAACGCGTATATCAACGGCTTCACAAACGCCCTCAATAAGTTGTACGTTTCCTGGACTGTTCGCGAAACGCCCACACCCAGCACAAACCACGACTTCTACTTTGCAATCTCCGAGGATGCCGGGCGTAGCTGGAAGCAAACGAATGGCTCCACCGTTGCGTTGCCTATCACGCCCGATACGCCGGGTATCAAGGTCTACGATATCCCGCAGAACAGCGAGATCATCAACCAGGAGGCGCAGTGCGCGGATGACAAGGGCAGATTTCACGCTTTGATGAGAGACAACTCCACAGGGACTAGTATGTTCTATCATTACTTGCGCAACCCGGAGGGCAAGTTTACCAAGACCGCGATCAAGGCGCCGGGCCTGTCTACACCGCCGTATCTGGCGTATCGGGGCAAGATCGTTGCGAAGGGAGATAGTGTGGTTGCTGTTTTGCCTGATGCGCCGAAGAGTACGGTGCAGCTCTGGGGCGCGACTGCAGGTGGAGGGTGGGCTGATTGGAAGAAGCTGGGCGAGATTGGCAACATGGCCGGTGAGCCGCTGGTGGACGAGGAGAGGTTGAAGAAGTTCAACGTCCTGAGCCTCTTCGTTAGACAGGGTGGACCATTTGGGACGAGGAAGGTACAAGTTTGGGACTTTGGGCTCAACTTGTGATGTTGCTAGCAGCGTTCATTATTCAGTCCTCTGAAGCACTACGAGTATATGATCTGCCGAGTTCAAGGTTTCTGGCTCCGAGGCACTGTGCATGACGATATCGACCCATTTCTCCATCTCAGAGGCGCTCAAATTCGCGAGTGCCTTTGCGTTGTGGAATCCCAGGAACCCCTCGCAACTGACCGTTCTGACAACCTTGGCTTGATCTGCAGCGACCCCGAGCTCCTTCTCGAGGTCTTTTGGATACACGTGGAACGATTCGTTACCCGCCCTTCGATTGTACTTTCCGCTCTGTAGGTATCCTTCGTAGAACTCCCACTCTTTGAGTAACCGAGATGGATCTTGACGGGCCATGTCTCGCAGGTGCGCGTACACAGATACATATGCCAGGATGATGTAGCCTCCGGGCTTAGCGAGTGAGATGACGCTATCGACCACAGCTGTCCGCTCTTCGTGCTTGAGCAGATGGTATAATGGTCCGAGACAGAGGACTACATCGAATGAAGCCGGCGTTGTGTGCTTTGTGATGTCGAGCGCATTCGCATGGATTACACCGTCAAGCTTGACGGAGTCCTTCTCCGCGTTTTGTTTGGCGATGCCCAAGCTTCTCTCAGACAAATCGTTCAATGTGACTCCATGTCCTTGTTGTGCCAGATGGATTGCTAATGATCCGGTCAAAGGTGAGTTGAGAACATAGAAACGACGTCCGTACCGTATCTCCCAGGCCCCCCTCCGACATCCAGAATATTGGCTTTCTTTTGCCCTAGATTGGCGATGCAGCTATTAATGATACGTTTGGTGACCTCAAACTCGAGTCGCCCTTCGTCTAGGCGATGCTCCTCGCATCTGGCATTGGCGTCGTACCACTTTTCCACAAGGGTTTTGTTGGACATTGGAACCTGGTCATGCATTGGAGCTGCTGTTGAAACCCGCGGAATTGTACACTTTTGATAATCGAGGTACCAGACCTCTTTGTAAAGTTATATGCTATGCGGTATTTTGTTAATAGCGCAATGTTGTGACTGACAGCACGTGTTGTTGCGAGACTAGGCCACCGGCGGCCCGAATAGGAAGGACCGGTAGCATATATCCGATCACTAGCTCACACAAGGGTAATCGTCTCAAGCCTAGTCTCGTCGTACGCTTCACCATGCATGAATCCATGCACGTAGGCATCCCCAACGAACTGGTACTGCTGGGCTCTCTCGGGTCCTTTCTCAGCAAAGCCGCTGTCCCGGCGCAAGATCTGTGGGCGTAAAATAAAAGGCACTCGTCCGCCAGGCAAGACAGCCACAACATCGCCTACGCAAGTACGCCATGGAGCAAGCACCAATGACCCAGCCGTTGTCGTGACCATCTTTCTCCCAGCTATCGTGGTGCTGAACACTCTGTTGAAGTCCAGAACGTCTTTATCTTCGAGCTCGGATGCCATGTCGGCTGCAATCCAAGCTTGCCACTTCGCGAAGCTTGAGACATCACTGTCATTCACTGGCCGAAACCAGCTCGCGCCTTTGTAATCGTAGTAGATGCCTCCGCATAACGTCTTCCAGAAGGTATGTACGTCACCGCAGGCTCGAGACGTACAGGTCGAGTTCAAGCCAGCAAGTCGGCAATACTCCTGCAACTTGTCTGCCCAGGATGCATCAAACCGACCGTGAGGGGTGCTCTGAACGACATCGATGATGACGCCGCTTGTTACAGCTTCGTCTGTATCGGTCATTTTGAGATCTGGCGTGCTGCTGGCGCATGCATTGTAGTAGTCCAGTGTGACAAAGCACCGCGAAAGGTAGTTGGGAACCCACTTCTCCTGCACATCGGCGGTGAAGTCGGGGATGAATGATGGGAGATTCAGATTCCCAGCCCGTCTGCCATAAATGTAGCTCAGGACGTTCAGATTGCCCGTCTCAGCTATCGCGGCCAGAACAACGTCGGTGAACACCTCTTCTGGAGACCGCCTGTAATCGAGGATGATTTTCGACCTAAAGGACTCCGGTGCCAGTCCAAGCAAGCCGAAGACCTTGTCGCGAGGATTGAAGCACTGTCTGTATTGGAAGGTGGCTAGTACATCGACAAAGCCACGGTAGCCCCAGCTTTGGAAGACATCTTGCGCTCGGACAAGAGCTGCCTTCTGCAGGCCTGCGTGGACGCTGCGCCCATCGATCGTGTATTTTCCGAACTGCTTGTTCGTAGCACAACATGCATCGTGCGCGAAGCTGTTCTGTGCAAAAAATTGTAGGTGATGTCCGTTTAGCTTTCTTTCGCCACAGAAGAAAACGGCGCGCTTCGCAAGTCCCCACTCTTGTGCAGTCCAAATGCGCGTCCACCAAGGCAGGTAAAAGAAGGCTAGGAGCGATAGCTGGAAAGCCTCTGATCTGAAATCGACTCCAACTGTTTCGGGGACCGTGTCGAAATGTAAATTGGGACGTGTCCCGTGGAGCTCAATGAAGTCGATGACAGCATCAGAGCCGTTATATGTTTGACCCAATGATATTAAGACGCTAGACGCCTGTGTATAGATCCGATGCATTAGAGAGACCTGCTGAGAGCGCTCCGGTAAATCGCTTTGGTTGATGCATAACGCATCTACCCACAAGGTAGTTGTGTTGTGGCGCACTTGACTCAGCGCTTCGTAAAGGTTGGCGGTGACGGGGATTGTCATGCCATCAAGGATGATGTGGCAGACTTCGCTTGCGTCGCCCCAAACGTAGGACAAAGCATCGTACTGAGGGTCGTCGTCGAGAGAGACTATGCTAAAGGAGCAGTGAATATTTGAAGCGCTGTCGGTTTCACTCTCATCCTCGTATCCCTCATCGAGGAAACTGACTTGTAATTGATGGAGGTGGAGAAGTCGGATCTCTTTCTTGGCATGATCAAGACTCGTGTATAGATCTGTCGGATGCTGATGAGCCATGGCATGGAAATTGAAGACGCGAGGTGCTGGCTGGACCGGAGGAGGAAAACATTGGATACCGATGCTTTGTTCAATCGCTGCTGCAGCGACCTCGATCACTGCAATCTTGAGAAGAACTCGAGCTGATAACCTTGCGCTCAGGGCCCATGGTCGCTTGGTCGAATTGCGGATACATCCAGTCCCTGCGCTAACCAACCGTTCTGTTCGCGCATTCCTGAAACATTGATATCATAGCCAATCGTACACCGGTTTGTCCCTCATGACGACTCGGTCGAAATTTCCCAGGCTTGAGGCTGAAGAACGGCGCCCGCTTGGGAGCTTTCGGTGTTGATCATTCGGCCAAGCCGAACGCATCAGCGTGGTACCTGACGTCGCGGACGATGAGGGATTGGCTGAACGGTGGTCACCGACATCAATGCCTGCATTAGTTCTCCCGAGAATGAACAGGGTAGTGTTGTTAGCGAGGTAAATTTGTCGAGATGGATTCGAAATCCTTTGCTGACGTTGAAGGTTCTTGGTGGCTGTGCAGAGCCGCTTGCAGGGGCTAATCTCACCCATGGCTGCCTTCGCTGCATCCTCGTGGCCGCAGATGTATGTCCCTAGACATCAGATCAACGACGAGTGCCTCATTCCCGAGCCTTGCAGATGCTCAAAGGTCCACATGCGCAATAACGCGTCTGTATTGAGACGTTCGTCTGCGATTTCACCTCGACACAAGCTTCTGCATACAAGAAGCCGTGGCTGCATGCCTAGCTGAGACACCAATAGCAATATCTGTCATCGCCAGTGCATTCTAAGTCGTTCAATATTTGTCCTCCGGAAGTTTGCCGTAGATGATGGATCAGTGCCGCAGGTGGTGAGGGTGAAGTTCGACGCGTTTCCGCGGCGGCCCCACCTAGCGTGATCGACGTCATGTTGATCGCCCTTCCTGTCAGAGCTCGGAGCTGGCCCTCATAAGCAAAGCACGTTCCGCAAACGCCAACGCCGGCACGGACAAGCTTCGACATCTGGCTAGCAACCATGGCATCCGCCAGCGATATTCTCACGGTGACCAGCTCGCTCCTTCTGCGCGTGAGCATATGGATCTTCTTGCGATGGGTGAGTGCTGCGCGCTCTGCTTCAGCCCTCACGCGATTCGCTGACCTTGCTGCCATAGATCCCCACGACAATCGTTCCGCCGCTCGCCGCCGCGCTGACTGCTGTCTACATCCCGTCCTTCTTCACGAGCTTCCAAGACACGGCCGAGTACAAAGTCATATCAGATGAGCTGGACATCATTGTCAAAGATACAATCGAACGCGACCCGAGCACCGAATCCGAGCTCATCGAAGGCGCCGAAGATGGGCCTTTGGAGGAGCTCGATGTGCAGGAGACGATTCAGTATGAGGAGAGGCAGCCGAAGATACTGAGGACTCTCCTCACCGGCCTCCCGAGTCCTTCCTCGGCGCTGTGGAGCTGGATTACATTCGGAATCAACATGCTGCTGCTGGCTATGGCTCTGGACGTCGTCTACCGCCCAACAGTCCTTCACGACTGCCATAACGCGTCTTTCGGGCGCATTGGGTACGTGTCAGACCACAGCGCGAAGGTCCTAGTCAGGGAACCGTATGCGCACGACGTCAAGGTGCTCTACCGCTCTATTGATGAGCTGAGCCGTTCGTGGATGGAGAAGACGTTGAAGGCCTCCCAGCCTGGGTACTGGCTCACCAATGAGACCGACTTCACATCTGTCATCGAGATCGATCATCTGCGCGCCGACACACCGTACGAGTACATCATCAACACCTCGAGCGGGAACAAGACGGGCACATTCACAACACCGCCGCGTCCCGGCCGCATCTCATCATTCAAGGTGCGTTCGTCTCTCAGCCTCGATCATGCCAGGGAGATACTGACTGTGCCCAGGGTGACAAGTACACGTTCGTTCACTCCAGCTGCATCAAGCCTCGCGTGCCATACACGCCGCTACAACATCCGCTCGAGTTCCCAGGCATGAAGCATCTCGCAAGCTGGATTCATGAACTAAAGCCATACTTTATGCTCTTCCTCGGCGACTTCATCTACATCGACGTGCCACACAGGCAAGGCAAGGATGCAGAGACCTACAGGCGTGAATACCGCCAAGTCTACTCGAGTCCGTCCTGGCCTGCAGTCAGCGACAACTTGCCTTGGATTCACGTCATCGACGACCACGAGATCCAGAACGATTGGAACAGCAACATGACTGGCGTGGCTGTGCCTGCGTACGACGCCTTCACACACTACAATGCTGCCGCCAACCCACCCGCTCACCGCAGAGGTGCGACCTACTTCTCCTTCATTCAAGGGCCGGCCGAGTTCTTCCTGCTTGATACACGCCGCTACCGCAGCCCCGCGAACAAAGATCCCAACGACCCACATAAGACCATGCTCGGCGCTACCCAGCTTGACGACCTCCTGGCTTGGATCCACAAAGAGCCACCGCGAGGTGTACATTGGAAGATCATTGTGACTGGCATCCCGTTCACGAAGAACTGGCAATTTGGCTCCGAGGACACCTGGGGCGGGCACCTAGTCGAGCGTCGCCGTATCCTCGAAGCCGCGTGGGAGCACTCCTCCGCCCACAGCGTCGGTGTTGTCGTCCTCTCTGGCGATCGCCACGAATTTGCTGCGACCTCCTTCCCTCCCCCGGCCGGTGGCCGATGGCCGATCAGTGCGACTGTCCACGAATTCAGTACCAGTCCGTTGAGCATGTTCTACTTGCCGATCAGGACGTACAAAGAGATCGACGACGAGGATGTCACCATCAAGTACCTGCCTGACGGTAACAGCAAGTTTGGCGCGGTCGAGATTACTACACCCGTGCACGGTGAGCAAAGCCACCTCAACTATAGGCTGTTCATCGATGGACAGGAGGCGTGGACACATCTCATTTCGACGCCTCCCAATAAGGATGGAAGTCATAGGGCTAGAGATGCCGTGTGGGGATAGTCGAACATAGGCTTGGCGTGTCAACGTACGGCTGCGTTCGCCGACTTGAGTTTTCGCCATTGCCCGGCGCATGGGAGGTAATATGTACGGTCTAGCGTTAAGCAATTCTCAAACTTCGGCGACTTCCAATTATGCACAAGTCATTATCTTCTCCAGGTTTGGGTATCTTTCATTCGTTGTCGCTCATCGACCGCCTCATCCGTACCTCTTGCGCGCCTTCTCCTCGTCTTCAGCTGTCCACTGCCGCGGCAGCACCGCAAAGACGAGATACGAAGTATGCGTCTTGAGCTCCGGCTCCGTACGATGCACCAACCTGCCCTCCTTGTACAGCGCTCTAGTCTCAGCGTC
This sequence comes from Didymella pomorum, assembly GCA_022225945.1. NCBI lineage: Eukaryota > Fungi > Ascomycota > Dothideomycetes > Pleosporales > Didymellaceae > Didymella > Didymella pomorum. The sequence continues at coordinate 69,075 of JAKJXN010000062.1, read as the reverse complement.
CTTCTTCGCCTTATCCAGTCGGTCGTGCTTGCTAGGCGGCAAGCCCTCTTTACTAATCTTCTCTTTCTTGAACGCCGCGTCAGCTTTCCTGATTTCGCTTGCTGTCGCGCCGCCATTGGCCTCGCTCGACCCATTCTTTCTTCTCTTCCGCGCCTCCGCCCGCCGCACGACTTCTTCTTGCTTCTCCTTCTGCAGACTGTGAAACACGGCCGCTCTTCCCTCCACATCGCGCAGTCTCTGCACCGCCTCGCTGACGCTCGCAGCGCTGGCGTTGCCGCCCCGGAGTCCTTCTTCGGCCAGCCCGACGCGCTCGCGCCGCACTTCGAGACGCTTGGCTTGGATCTCGACCATGTCTATTTCTAACCACCCGAGTGTGCGTAGAGCCGCGACAGTCTTGGTGACTTGCTCGATGCAGGGTGAGAAGGTGCAGATGCGTACTGCTTTCTTCGGGTTGAGGGGGGAGACGAAGGGTTTGGGGTCGTTCGTAGCTTCGGCGGGAGAGTCGGACACGGCTTGTACGGCTGCGACCGAGGGCAGTGTGCGCGTGAGGTGCTTGAGCGCTTGCCAGGGCGCAGGCAGGTCAAGAAATACGGCATCTGCCTCTGGACTCGTGCCGTCATCGAGGTTGAACCCGTTCCCGTAGACGTCGCGGTGTGTCACAGTGACGACGGGGTCGAGGCCGTGCTCGGTGATTTCGTGCGCGAGCTGGCGCGCTCGCGGCTCGTGGTATTCGAACGAGTAGACGCCGCCGTGGCGGGTGCGTTTGGGCTTCTTGGGTGTGAAGCCGACTGCGTCGACTTCCTCGACCATGTCGGCGGCTACGTAGGATGTGATTTCCATGCCTGGTGCGCCGTTGAATACGCAGCGCACTGCGGCGTGGGTGAAGGAGCCACTGCCTGCGCCAGCTTCAATCAAGTGGTCGCCCGGTCTTACGCGCAGGCGCTGCAAGATGTAGCTGTAGTCAGGCGTGTAGACGACCTGGGTTCGGTGGGGCAGAGAGAGCGTCCATGTCTCTGGCGTTGGGGGTATCAGGTGTGCGAATCCACTGCTTGCTGTCGCAGCCTTTACGATATCCCTCTTGGTCTCTGTTGCGTCTGTTGTCGGTGTTTCTGCACCCTCATCTTTGCCGTCTCTCTTGCGCTTCTTCGATTTTCCCCTTGACCCAGTGTCGACCACTGATGCGAGGACTTGTGTTCCCCATGGCTGGTCGACAAGTGTGCTGTGAGGGAAGGAGCCAAAGCGCGTGTTCTCAACCTTGCCCTCTGCGTAGTCCGAGTCGCCGTTGGGGGCAAGAACAGCTGGAATGAGGTGATCACGGCGCAATTGGACTATCCCAAGATTGTGCGCCGCAGAATGCGTCCCGGGGTCGAGGAAGGGCGAGATTACAGGCGCCATGACGTACGCAGAGGGAGTTGAAGGGCACGACCTCGATGTTCATGTGAAGCTCGAAGAATAATTCTAGCGGGGAGCTTCTGGCCCTGCAATTGGCGGGGAACGCCAAGGAACGCGCGACCTCACGAAGCGGCCACGACGACGCAGCGCCTTGAGTCACCCAATTCGCCATTCCTGCATACTGACTCCACTTTGCTATTTCCCTCTTCGTTTGCCCCGTCATTCTTTTCTTGCTGTACGTTACCGTCTCCTTGATGGTCTTTGCGTTTCGTTCTTTGTCCCGCAAAATCCTCACTCCCGCTAGCTCCCCGCTCCTGCATTCGAGCCACAACTTTAGGACCACACCCTTGCAGCTGGTCTTCAGAGCCACCATGGCGACATCAGGACGCACCCAGCCGCCATGGAAGGAGCCCAAGTCGACTGAGCCAGCAAAACTCAAAGTCCGGAATTCTTTGACCAGAGTCAAGAATGACTTTGTGCCCATTGATCCTGAGGGCAAAGTCGTCAAATGGTACAGCTGCGGTCCCACAGTATACGACGATGCCCATCTTGGACATGCACGGAACTATGTCACAATCGATATTCTGCGGCGAATCCTAACTGGCTACTTCGGCTACAACTTGCAGTTCGTCCAGAACATCACCGATGTTGACGACAAGATTATTTTAAGAGGCCGCCAGCAGCATCTCCTCGCACAGTTCAAGGCCGAGAATCCAACGATATCTGATCAAGTAGCTGCTACAACTGTTGCGGCTTTCGACGCGTATGTGAAGAAGAACCTCCCACTTCTGAGCGCGGATCTTACACCGGAGAACTTCAACAAGGAGTCCGCCGAGAAGTACGTCAATGTCATCGCTGGAAAGTCATTGGATGGAACCGGTCCGCCAGGCGACAAGGAGGCCAAAGTCAAGATGCATCTGAAGACAGTTGGCACAGCAGCAACAGCACTGCTGGCGCCTTCGAAGACTACACCCGAAGACATCGAGTTGTTCTATACCGGCGCTGAGGAAGTGCTGCTGCCGTATCTTGACTCGATCCACGGCTCGAAGATCGACGCCAGTGACCACACCGTGTTCACCAAGCTCACACAGAAATACGAAGCGCGCTTCATGGAGGACATGAGGAATCTGAACGTGCTCGACCCTGATGTTGTGACCAGAGTCACAGAGTACGGCGATCAGATTGTCACTTTCGTCAACAAGATTGTTGACAATGGCTTTGCCTACAAGACCTCGGACGGCTCAGTGTACTTTGATATTGATAGCTTCGAGAAGGTCCCTGGCAACCACTACGCTCGTCTCCAGCCTGAGAACCGAGGGGACAAGAGCCTGCAGGCGGATGGTGAGGGTGCCTTGTCACAGCAGAAGACATCCGAGAAGCGCAGCGATGCAGACTTCGCGCTCTGGAAATCCAGTAAGCCTGGAGAGCCAGCATGGGAGTCGCCGTGGGGTCCGGGACGTCCAGGGTGGCATATTGAGTGCTCTGTCATGGCTAGTGACGTGCTTGGCGAACAGATGGACATCCACTCTGGTGGTGTCGACCTGTGCTTCCCACACCACGATAAGTGAGTTGCTACGCTTCGTATTATGACTCAGTCTACTGACTCTTAGCAGCGAGCTCGCCCAGTCAGAGGCACATTGGTCAGGCGACAAGGGTGACCACCAATGGGTAAACTACTTCCTGCACATGGGCCACCTGTCGATATCTGGAAGCAAGATGTCGAAGAGTCTGAAGAACTTTACAACTATCCGGGAAGCTCTTGCGAGAGGGGACTGGACCGCTCGCAGTTTGCGCATCATCTTCTTGATGGGAGGCTGGCACGATGGAATCGAGATCACACCCATGATGCGCAAGGGCGGCTCAGGATGGGAGAGTAGCATCAGCAACTTCTTCTACAAGGTTCGCGACCGTGAAGTCAACCCAATGATCGACTCGACCGGCAAGGAAGATGAGAACATTCTGAAGGCTTTCGAGGAGGCAAAGCACAAGGTCCACAGCGCACTTGCAGACTCGTTCGACACAAAGACAGCGATGCACGCGATCTCAACGCTGGTCACAGCTTGCAACATCGCCAAGCCAGTCGACCTCTCCGACAGCGTCGCATTCGACGTTGCTCGATACATCACCCGCATTGTCCGCATCTTTGGTCTCGACGGAAGCGCCGATCCGTACGATGGTGGCATTGGCTGGGCAGGCGTTGATATCCCTGCAGAGGCGAAGGAGTTCATCTACGCTGCTGCGCGCGATCGCGACGAAGTTCGCAAGCACGCCGTTGCGGGAGACCTGTCAGGGGATGTCCTCGAATCCATCATTGCACAGCACAAGCCAACCCAACAGCAAGACGCCAAGGCCATTCCATACGCTGAGGTGCTTTCGACCTTCCAGGAGAGCCTGCGCAACCTCTCAGAGACGAAGGCTCCCGCGAAGGACTTCCTCGCGCTCTGCGACGCGCTGCGTGACACACATCTCTGGGATCTCGGCATCTACCTGGAAGACCGCGAGAACCTGCCATCCATGGTGCGACCTGTTGACGCCGAGCTGCGCTTTGCACGCGAGGAGAAGGAGAACATTGCGCGCCAGAAGGCCGAGGCTAAGGCCCAGCGCCAGCGCGAAGAGGCTGAGAAGCAGGCCAAGCTGGCTGCGCAAGCGAAGATCAACCCCCGAGATATGTTCAAGACCGTGGAGTACACTGCATGGGATATTGATGGGCTGCCGCTAAAGGACAAGGAGGGCAAGGAGCTGTCGAAGGGTGCAAGCAAAAAGGTCAAGAAGGAGTGGGAGAAGCAGAAGAAGCTTTACGATGAGCATTTGAAGAGCGCTGGTGCGTCTTAATGACTTCGCGCTCCTACTGATGATGTGTGTAGACTTCAATAGATACCATCAGCAATAATGACCACGTGGCGGCGCCTGCCGTGACCGCAAGGCTACAAGAGACACTGACCCCACTTGCCGTCCTCGGCGGCTTTTGCATCTTAGCCGTTCCACGCCCACATCCTCACTTTGACCATCTGTACGACACCATGTGTTACTCCGCGTACATCCAGACTCCCGACTGACGAAACTACTCTCTGGGCGCGCCCCTCGGCATACCATCGACCGTCTGCTGTCGAAAGCGTCATACACCCTCGGAATCATGTGGCTAATCAATGTACGGACACGCCTACTCGAAGAATACTTTGGCAACAACATACCGCCATATGCAATCCTCTCGCACACATGGGAGACTGAGGAGGTCACTTACAAGCAGTATGTCTCTGGCAACTATCATTGGCTCAAAGGCTACCAGAAAATCAACATGACCTGCCGTGTAGCAGCAAAGGACGGCATCGGCTATGCATGGGTGGACACCTGTTGTATCGACAAAAGTAGTAGCGCGGAATTATCGGAAGCCATCAATTCCATGTTCCGTTGGTACAAGAGAGCAAAGGTCTGTTATGTGTATCTTTCGGATCTACAAGCAAACGCTGAATGGGATGATGCGCTCGATAAATGTCGGTGGTAAGCACGCCAATGGATTTGACACAGACAGTTCCTCCGTGTTGACACTCTTTCAGTCGAGGCTGAGATATCACCAGGGTCTTATGATGAGACGTCTTTGCAACGAAGGCTAATTTTAACACAGGTTCACTCGAGGATGGACTTTACAAGAATTGATAGCGCCAGCACACATCAAGTTCTTCGACTCCACATGGACTACTGCGCCCGACCGCACGAAATCCGGTTTGGTGGGCTTGTTGTCCGCTATCACCAACATAGATGCTCTTGTGCTTTACGGTGAGCGCGATCTTGGACAAATATGCGTTGCTCAGAAGATGTCGTGGGCAGCCGGGCGAACATCCACCCGGGTCGAGGACAACTCTTATTGTCTTTTGGGGATCTTCGATTTACACATGCCACTTCTCTACGGAGAGGAAGAAAAGGCTTTCCAACGTTTGCAAGAAGAAATAATACGGTCGACCGCAGACCTTAGCATCTTAGCGTGGACAATTCCGCGATCGGAGTTTGGCTGGAATCTCGAAGACTGTGTCGAGTACAAGCCCATCAACACTACTGAGTCGCAGCTTTGCGGTCTTCTCGCCAGGTCACCAAATGACTTCAAAAATTGTGGTCAGTACGAACGGGAATATGAAGGAGGTCTGCGCGAGTTCTCGATCTCGAACATCGGGCTCCGCACTCGCGTCAGGCTCCAAGGTGTAGCTCTGACGGAGAACTCGATGTATCTGAGTCTCCCTCTCAATTGCAGTTTCTTAGACTCTCGGCTAGGTGTTCGCCTCAAGCAAGTCAGCCGCCTGAAGTACCTTCGTCAAGACCCCTGGGGACTCGTCCAATACGAGCCCGAGAAATGCGTAAAATTCCCGCCTTCGGAAAGGTTTCTCCTTACAGAGGTCCCTCGAAACCATCTCTGGTCTAGCTGTGGACTCGCATCAGTGCAGTATGCAATGGCTACATCCCGCCGTTACGTCGCTCGCATCGTGCCCGACATCCAGGTCTCTCAACAGAGCTTACGGTCGAAGCTGTCGCTGCGCCGCCCTTTGCCACCAGACCGCTATGACTACGAGGAAATGCTTTTCTTCGTTTCGCGTAATGTGCAGCACGATTTCGGCATTATCAACGTTACCTTCGCGATCCATGGGTATGAGAAATGTACGGTCAAGGCCACGCTCATCATGCTCGGGTGGTCAGAGGGAAGCAATCGCTACCCACAGTTCAGCGTCGTTGATCACGACAAATGGTCTCGTGCTCTTGTACCCTTTCGAGATCTGCAGACAGAGTCGGCCCACACATCAGGAAAGCTGGTCGAATCCCTCAGGGCGGCCGGCATTTTTCGGACCAGGTCTGTCCAGCGTCATATCGACGGGACGAGTCTCATGTCTGTGTTGTCGATCACGGCGACGAACGTGGGACGAAACGAGTTGTGTGGAGAGATCTGCTACGACGTGAAAGTCTCTGCAAGTATTGTGCCAATAGGCCAGGGACCTGTGTTTCAACCCATGGCATGGCAGCAGTTTAAGGACTGATAGCAGAGTCTTGAAATCGAGGCCGTACTATGTGAGCTTGCAAGAGCGGGGATCCGTGCAGCATGCCCCACCTGCCATCTTTGATGATTGGTTGCCCCACCGTTGCGCAGTTTGCTCACTCCACGATACATATCTAACCGCCAAAGACACAAATCAGACAGCTCGATTACGCCATCTTCGCCGACCAGGCTCTCTGTCAGTATCGCGTTGAGTTGCTCGATCTCTCGGCCCTCAGGAGCTAAGATGGACTTTTCAACCTCTGAGCTCTGCGGGACATGCAGTGCTATCGATTTTGCAGCTCTCATGTGGTCGCGTACCATGAACAATGTTCTTGTGGGACCAAGACCTATCTCCTTGGGAACTATAGAGGATATTAAAAACCGAGAGTACGTCTGTGAGCTGTGTAAACTCATCACTACGCGTTTGGATTGGGTCATAGACCCTGACGTTCGACAACACCCTGGCGATCAATGTCGACTGCTGTTCTCCAAGTTTGAAGAAGAAGCATTAGGAGACAAGTCGTCACAAGTTCCTGACGGTAAAGGCGCAGATCGGTTCCTAGCCAGAATAGTGACCGTCGAGATTGTGCCGGTCTCATTCACTGGTTTCATGGGCCCAATGATGCCTGACAGATTCTACAAAGCAGGGGAAGATAATCCGACCACCCGCCAAGCGACCGTGCAAGCACGACCGTGGACTTTACTATGCTTGCAAGGATGCACAAACCCCATTCCTACCGTAGACCAGTTGTGCACTGGGGGCACTGATCTTCTCGCTCCGCCCAAGCACACCCGATTCAGTGGTCGTCTGCGCAACGACAAGATCAACCCTCTTCTGTATCAACGATGGCTGCAGATCTGCAAGAAACATCACGGTGATGACTGTTGGAACCAGCATCACCCCCGAATTGAGGGTTTGCGTGTAATTGATGTCCAGGACATGGCCATACGACCGGCACCTGGGCGTTGCGAGTATGTGGCACTCAGCTACTGTTGGGGCAGCTCAAAGACGACACTCCTCAAGCAGGAGAACGTCGAAAGACTTACCCACACTCAGAGCCTGCGCTTCGACATACTACCAGACACGATCGCGGACGCCATCGAGGTCACTCGCAATGCTGGCATTCGATATCTCTGGGTCGACGCCCTCTGCATCATTCAGGATGATCCCTTGTCGCTGCAAAGTCAACTTCCACAAATGGCGCAGATTTACACGCAAGCTATTTTCACCATTGTGGCAGCGGCCTCTGACAACGCTGATCACGGCCTTGCTGGAATTCGATCCGGAAGCCGCAACGTCGAAAAGAACGTCATCACACTCAGCGACATTAGTTTGATTGTTGCGCCCGAAAAGTTTCTGAACCGACAACGTGAGATGGAGCTTGCCGATTGCCGGTGGCGCTCAAGAGCATGGACATTACAGGAAGAGTTGTTCAGCCGCAGACGTCTCTACTTCAACGCCAATCGTGTGCTCTGGCAATGTCCATCGTCTATGTTTCAAGAAGACACAGTCAAAGAAGTACACGCTGCATTCGTCTCCGACGATGAGAAGAGCGATTTCAACTTCGAGGTTCCGTGGCTGACAAAAGATGCGGAGGAGCTCGACTTTATGTGGTATGAACAATTCGTCTCCGAATACTCCACTCGGCACTTATCGTTCACATCTGACACCCTCAACGCACTTGCCGGTTTGTCAGAAGAGATCAGACGAATTGGAGGCATTTCTTTCCACTGGGGTCATCCTGAGAAATGGTTCGTCCGGTCTTTGCTTTGGCAGACCAACTTTGAGTGCACTCGAAATGCTGGTGCGCAGCGCACAACTACGAAAACCGGCCAGGAGATCCTGACGCCCTTTCCAAGCTGGTCTTGGAGTGCTTGGGTAGGTAACCTCGAGGACGACCGATTTCATTACCCGGGCTCAGCTTATGATCTCTTGAACCTGTCATCGTTCGTGGTAATCATGTATCGCTGTAGACTAGACGCACAGCTCCGACCAGTCCCTTACAGTTGCATCAATACCACCGACCTGTCGAGCTATGAACAAGCCATATCCGATAAGGCAAGCAGCAGCCACGAAGGAGCTTTGCCCCACGATTGGGTTCGCACGCCCCGTTCGATCTCACTTTCTGAAACAGCAGGCGGGCCTGATGTCCTCGACTCTGGACACCTGCAATTCTGGAGTAGTATCGCGAAAGTCTACATGGGACATGAACCCTCCAAGAACGCTCGACGAATGTGCTACTACGATCTGCTTAACAGCAGAGGCGAAAAAATCGTCCTCAAGGCTCAGATACTCTCAACGGATATGCTAGACTGGGACAATGCGGCACGTTTTGACCAATACCCTGCACCAGTCTCTTGGTTGAGGCACAAGTACGTACATGGTCTACACCATATCAACGCCGTAGCAGTGATGAGATCGGAAGCATTCCACTTCTCCGTGCCAATGATGGTCACAGTTCTACTGGTTGTGCAAGATGGGCCGACCTTCATGCGCATAGGCACAGCAAGGATGAACAATACGGATTGGCTAGGACTGGAGCCAGAGTGGTCTTTGGTCACGCTGGGCTAAGATCGCGTCTACTTCTCAACACGCTACGAGAACATAGTGGAAAAGATGTGTCCTCAAACATTGAGCTTGACTTTCAGCTTGTCTCCCGCCAATATCTCGTCTTTCTTCTTCTCCAAAGCCCCGACATCCCACGGCGCAGCCACGTACCGTCCACTCAACCACTTACGCGGCTCTGCAGTCAGCCAGACTATGAAACCACCTGGTAGTTCCGCCGTATCGTTCAGATCTACGCATGGAAGTCAGCTCCCGAGCTAGTCACTAGGCCCCGTTGGTACTGTGATGACTTACAAGGCTTGAGGATATCGATCTCCTGGCTCGCCAACTCCGTCTCCACACCCCCTGGGTTAACACTAATCGCGCTCACCCCCTGGTCCTTATACCCAACATCAATGTTCTCCGTCAGTCGACACACAGCCAACTTGGATATGGTATAGTTCGACGCCAGTGCATTGACTTGATGCGCACCAATACTCGCCAGATTGACAACGTCAACATGCCCCGTCTGCTCCGCAGTCTTGAGAAGCAGCGGCAGAAAGGCGCGCGCCATAAGGTACGGACCTTTCAGATTGACTTCAAAGCTGCGCCACCAGTCTGAGGGCTCGGATAGGTCGAGCGGCGTCCAGCGCGCAGAGTAGCCGGCGTTGTTGACTAAGATGTCGAGGCGGTCTTCTTTTTTCGCGATATCCTCGGCGAGAGCAGCGACGGCGGACTCGGAGGTCACGTCGACAGACTGCTTGTGCACGCGGATATCGCTGTTGATCGTCTTGATGGTTGCTGCGACTTCGTCGAGTTGGCTGGTCGTGCGGGCGCACAGAATGATGGAGGCGACCTTGGCGGAGGCATATTGCAGGGCGATGGCGCGGCCGATGCCACGGCCTGCGCCAGTGATCAGAACGACTTTACCTGGTTGGTGAAGCGATGTAGTCTGTTCAGCAGAGATAGCGGGGTAGATGTCGTTGCGAAGATTTTCCACGCCTACGTAGGCGTAGCCCGTCTCTACTGGCATGCCGGCCATGTCTGATGAACGTGGATGGTGTCGATTCGCAAACGTGTAGTTCCTCCCGGGGAATGCTACAATGCCGTCTAATCAAGGTCATGCCGTGATTTATATGCCCGTCTACGTCCTCGTACTGTGTACAGTGACTTCCTATTCTGCCATCTTGGCAGCTGCACCCCTTCTGCGGGGCAGACTCGAAGACGGAGCGGGTGTACAATTCCCTCCAATGATAACATATCATGAGTGTTCGCTTCAAGAGAGTAGACGCGGGAGAAATATTGGTGGCCGGCCAACGTCAGCGCTACTGCAATGGACATGGCCTTCTAGGAGCGGAAATGCCCTGAACCCAATTCCGTCCATGCTGACTTCGATCGTTGATTACCGAGACCCCGAATTCTTCAAATTGTCAAGTACACCCTTTTCGGCCTCGATAAGTGACTCATCTGCCGTTGGTACGTCCCACTGTGATGAGATGCCTTGGAAACGAGCGTTCAAGAAGGGTACCAAGTTAGTCATTGTACGTATGTATACCGAAACGACCATTGACTATGAGCCCAGACTACTGTGATGACATACAAGTAAATCTTTCCCAGGAATGCCCTGCCTAGAAGCGTGCGCTGGTCCGCTTCTGGCTACCAGCAACAGCGGGGGTCGCTTCGAGCGATACAGCAACGCTCGGCTGCGAGCTCGAAAGTTCGTCCACGTCGAGGTACGCCTCAATCAGGCTCATGTTGCCCTTACCATTGATCGATTTGATCTGCAAATTGTCAGGTAATGAAGTTATCGTCCCCGGGCCGCAATTTTAAAGCTTACTTTCAGTCTTGAATCAGCATCATAAAGCAAAGTCCGGAACTGCTCCTCTGTTCTCTGTTTCGCACCAAGGACCAACATCATCATGATGTCGACTTGGCGCATTCGATTATCATGGTACCTAGAGGCTTCACCGAGTGCTGGAAGTACAACATCGTTAATCAGAAGCGGCGTTCCTGGCGCGCTCTTCTCCAGAGCTGGCACCAATGCTCTGAAGATGCGGATGCAGTCCTCATCGCTCCAATTGTGGGTGATATAGCGTAAGAGATACGCGGCTGCACCGGCAACGGGTTGTGGAGTGAAGAAGTCGTGGGGCATGAAGGTTACCCGGCCATTCAAGTCTGAAAAGTCGTGTTGTGCGGCAGAAGCCAGCATACTGACTGAGTCTTGGACTATGAGCTCCAAGTTCGGGAAAACCTGCATCACGTGTGAGAGATGATTCGAGGGAGATGGTTGTCCGAGACATACCCTAGCGAGCGAAATGCTCATGTGGCCACTCCCACCGCCTACGTCAATGACCTTGCCCTGACTGATCTGTTCCCAGGCGAAGCTCTCTTTGAGACTGTCGAAGTGCCGCTCGACTACAGCACAGTAAGTACGTTTTCAACATAACTGTGTGTGCTCTTACGTCTTGATACTCCCGCCATGGCACTTGCGAAGCGGGCAGCTCGCGGTCCATCATCCTTGTAGAATTGGAACAAGTCCTTTCCATGTATGGTCACGAACGCGTTCTTCTTCCCGTCTGTGACGCTTGGAGAGGCCTTGATACTGTCTGAGGTTGCCGATGCCGCCTTGAAGAACTCATCTAGCCTGCCACGGGGGTCAGCATCTGTCAGGAGAACAAAGTCAAAGTCTTACTGATAATGCATCACGTCTCGCCATTGTTTATCTTGCAGATATAGCGCACTTCGAGACGTATGCTTGAACTTGTTCTCTGCCACCTCTTCGAACGCCCTATCCGAGGCCAGCATGCGCAAGAAGCGACCAGTGCGGTCCTCATCCAGACCAATTTTGGAGGCAATATCCTCGAGACTAGCAGCACTATCGATGGGGACAGCTTCGAACAGATTAAACTCACAAGCTACCTGCCACGCCGCCAAATCGTAGAGACGGCATACCGATGTGCGGGCATCGTTCCTTGGACCGTTGACAAGGCGCAACAAGTCTTGGGCGGCGTCGTTGAGCTGAGTACGCAGGGCAATCTGTTTCGAGGTCTCAGGGATGGTCGCAGAGTGGAACTCAAATGTTGGTTCTGGAAGACCTTCTGCGTTTAGATCTTGAACGATATGTGTGGTCAGCTGCTGGACCTCGTTCGCAAGCTCGAGTAGGGTAGACGACTCTTTCGAAATCATGTTGTCCAGTCTTGAGAGCTGCGATCCTGCTTGAGGCGGATATGTACATGGAGTAGTTAAATGCTGTTTGACTATGGAGGCACTCAATCAAGCAAGCTGTTCGAACGGATATTATGATGATACCCAGAATAAGACAGCCACTCGGCAAAGGCTGAGCCGAGTCTTCGCTAGAGATCGACCATGTACCCTTGAGGCACAGGAATGAGAAGGCCGCCAACAAAGGCTTCGTTCGATTAGATGAAGTGTCACAAATAGCATGCAGCTGGCGCCTGAGGCCTCTGAAGCCAGCATGCAGTGCATACCGCCAACGCGAGTGGCTGCCTAAGGCGATATCATCCGCCGTGGCGCATCAAACGACTACGGCGCCTCCCGCTGTTTGGTTAGACAGCATCTATTCTGAGTAGTCTAGTGTCATGCAGGACGTTCGCATGTTGCCAATAATGAAAGTACAGAACAGAGCAGGATGCAGGATGAGCGGCAACGCGCTAGTCGATTGTGCATTGACAATTGGTCTTCGACAAGAGAAGCGATGAGCGATGGCCCGCCTTATGGGGCACAGTTGCCGGTCTTTGGGAGGGTTGGTCACTAAGGTTCGATGCAGGTGGGGGCTAATTCGTGCCAGGTGTTTGCCGTGAAAGGTTGCATCAGCCGAGATCGGCTTGGCGCACTAGACCGGATTCATTCAGCTCCTCAGGTTCTTTTCTCCGAGCCACTCAGCCCTGCAAACTCAATTTCCGAGTACAGGTCGTCGACTTGATCGCCATTGTCGCACAAAGCAGGTACGCCTTCCTGGATCCAGGCTCTAGTCTCCTCGTAAAAGGATGCCCGCCACCGGTACAGCACGGTCGCGGCCTCGCACAACATTCGCCCTATGAATCCTTCGAGTGTCGACTCGCGCACAGAGACACTGACAGGCTCTAGCATCGAGAGGCTCGTGCTTGATTGATTCCTTCGCTCCTGGCTTGACGCCCATGCAAGCACTTAGGCAATCATGCCGCTCGCGATATGGGACTTGTCTCCTGCTTACTATCGCAGTCGGTCGGACGTGCTTTGCACCCCGTATGCTAGTCGACTGATAAGCACAATCTCAAGCTGGACAGTGCTGTACCCTAATCCGTAGAACATGATATGCTCAAGATGGTGTTAAGACCCGCCAATGGCCTCTACTACGTCAACCCCCTAGGAAATCTCTTTTTAGGCGTGCAGCAGTATTCAGTGCGTGCATACGACGATGAGGCTTTCTGACATGCCAAGACATGATAATTCTGCTGGATTCAAGCGGCATCCAGCCTTACTTTGCGTATGCAAGACGACTATTACGGTCAGAGACCGAACAGTCATCTTATCGTAAGCTGAACAGCTCGGCTACAACTACGTATGGGTACTGATCTACGCTGCTCCAAGTCCGTTCTTCCACTTGGATCAAAACACCAGCATGCTGGTGGTCTAGGCAAACCCCGCCTTTAATCTCTGGAGCCTGCATGAACGGAAGTCTGCTTCCTTCGAATACTGCAGACCTGCATACTCCTGGCCGTGGCTCCACTAGCCTGCTGTGCCTCTCGTATTCCAAGTCTTGCTCCAAGCGAAAATCTTCGTAGCGATGGATCCGATGGCTGCGGCGGTTGTTCGTTCAATGTAAAGCAAAACCTGTCAGAATGGCTGGTCGAACGAGGTCGTGTAAAGCTGCACGCCTTGATTTGCGACAAAATTAGTGCTGGACGCAGTCCCCGAAGTTCAAATCCGTATAAAGAGACCGGATTTTCGATCGAATCAAGATCGTGATACGTTCTCAAGCTCAATGGCTGATCCGAAAGTCGACTCCATGCCCATTGCCGTCCTTGGCTTTGGATGTCGGTTCCCGGGAGGAGTAACGAGTGGGGAGGAGTTCTGGGACTTTTTGACCGAGAAGAAGTCCGCACACAGCGGAGTACCTTCAGATCGCTACAGGGCCGATTCGTTCTATCATCCAGATGGCGATCGCTATGGAACAGTAAGCACCGTACCTGCGGCATCTACTAGCACGTGCATGTCTAACATGTAGATAGACGAACAATCGCGCAGGTCACTTCCTCGTGGAGGATATCTCTCTGTTCGATGCCCCATTCTTCTCGATATCGCCAGCTGAGGCTATGGCCATGGATCCTATGCAGCGACTCATGCTTGAGGTGTCCTATGAAGCATTTGAGAACTCAGGTGTACCAATGGCCAAGGTCTCAGGGTCGAACACCTCTTGCTTCATAGGTTGCTTTACTAAGGACTACGAGGAGATGCTACGGCGAGACATGGAACTTGCTCCAAAGTATCAATCGACTGGAGCATCTCAGACAATGCTGTCAAACCGAATCAACTACTTCTTCAATATGAAAGGACCTAGTATCAGCCTGGATACAGCCTGTAGCAGCGGACTCATTGCTGTGCACCTCGCCTGTCAAAGCCTTCGGACAGGTGAGAGCACCATGGCCATCGCCGGAGGCAGTAACCTCATTCTCAGCCCTGACATCCAGATTGAGATGAGTGATATGCATTTCTTGAGCCCGGACTCGATCTCGTACGCTTTCGACAAGCGGGCGAACGGCTACGCCAGAGGTGAAGGCATCGGTGCTGTCATCCTGAAACCTCTCGAGCTCGCATTACGAGACAAGGATCCCATCAGAGCGGTCATCAGAGGAACAGCTTCAAGTTCTGATGGACGTACACCGGGAATCACGATGCCTTCTACAGATGCGCAGGTCGCTTTGATACGATCTGCCTACGCTTCAGCCGGCTGCGATGTAGGCCAAACTGGATACTTCGAAGCCCATGGTACTGGCACAGCTGCAGGTGACCCCATCGAGACTGCAGCGATTGCAAAGGTATTCTCCACCCATCGTCTCTCTACACCAGGTCATGAGAAAGATTCTCTGCGAATTGGATCTGTCAAGACCAACGTTGGCCATCTAGAAGGCGCGAGCGGTATTGCAGGGCTCATCAAGGCCGTTCTAAGTGTTGAAAAGGGCGCTATTGCCCCTAATATTTGGTTCGAGCAAGGCAATCCAGCCATTCAGTTCGAGGAGTGGCTTCTCCGAGTTCCCACTGAAGTAGAGCAGTGGCCCCTGCAAGGAGTACGCAGAGCGAGCGTCAACTCGTTTGGCTACGGGGGTACAAACGCACACTTAATTCTCGACGATGCTGAGAATTTCTTGAAGCAATATAGCATAAACAAGGATCTAACCGAGATCGACTCTGGTCCGGTTGTCGATTCGCCTTCCGTAAGTTCGAGGCGGTCACGAATGTTCAAAATCTCTGCGAATGATGAGCGCGGTCTTGCACTTATAGCGAAAGCTCTGGCGGACTACCTTCCATCGCACCGAATTCTCGATGAGCATAGCTTCCTAGACAATCTCGCTTACACTCTTTGCGAGCGCCGTTCGCTGCTCCCGTATTCTGCTATCATCACCGCCACAGATACACTAGAGCTAGCAGACAAGCTCAAACGTGCTATCCCAAATTTCAGAACTCAGTCATCTCCGGTTCGTGTAGGGTTTGTGTTCACTGGGCAAGGTGCGCAGTGGTGGAGAATGGGCAGAGAGCTTTTGCGGTACCCCCTGTTCCAATCTGCCTTACTGGAGAGCGACGCTATCATCAAGAAGCTCGGTGCGAATTGGTCTTTGATTGCGGAGTTTGTCAAGGACGAAGCTTCATCCCGAGTGAACGAGGCCACTTTCAGTAAGCAACATGGACATCCTTATCAAAACGAGGGATACAAGTACTGACGAGCAGCTAGGCCAGCCCATATGCACTGCACTACAGATTGCACTCGTAGATCTCCTTTTCTCGTGGAATGTCTACCCTCAGAGCGTTGTTGGCCACTCCAGCGGTGAAATTGCTGCCGCTTATGCAGTCGGTGCTCTGAGCCAAGAGTCCGCCATTGCCGTTGCGTATTTCCGGGGTCTGCTGTCTCCCAAGATCAAGCAATCCGGCATGCAAGGTAGAATGATGGCAGTTGGTCTATCAGAGTACGAAGCTCAAGCGGAGATCAACGCGTCTAAGAAAGAGCTTGGTCAAGTTGTCATTGCCTGTGTAAACAGCCCACGAAGTGTCACATTGTCAGGCGACTCGGATGCTGTGGTGACACTTCAAGAGGGCCTGCAAAGGAAAGGCGTGTCGGCAAAGATGCTTCAAGTGGACACAGCTTATCATTCACACCACATGCGGATGATCGCCGCTGAATACCTTGCTGCCCTACAGGAAGCCGGTGTCGCACCTCTGAAGGCAACAGAGCAAAGGACCATGTTCTCTTCCGTCACAGAAGATACGATCGTCTGCGACGCGCTAGGAGCAGACTATTGGGTATCCAATCTTGTTGGCACCGTCCGCTTTTCGCAGGCTCTGCGGAACCTGTGTCTTGACAATACTCAAAGCACGGGATCGGCGGCTTCCAGCGTCGACGTTCTTCTCGAAGTTGGACCACATGCTTTGTTCAAAGGACCTGTGAACGGTGTTTTGGAAGAGGCATTCAATGGGGCTTCTCAGATCCAGTATCTCTCGTTGCTCACACGTGAGAAGCCAGCCGATGTCACAGCGCTCGACACGATAGGCCAGCTTTCTTCTCGTGGTCATCCTGTTGATCTACATGCAGTCAATTTTCCGCTCGAAGGCACGAAGCAACCCGTAGTGTTGACAGATCTTCCACGGTACCCATGGAATCACACTCGTAGCTATTGGTGGGAGTCTCGGCTCAGTCGCGATTACCGCTTCCGTCAATTTCCCAGAACCGACATCCTAGGCGCACCCGTGTCAGACTGGAACCCTATGGAACCCCGCTTCAGGAATTTCTTGCGCCTACGCGAACAACCGTGGCTGAGAGACCATGTTGTACAAGGTAACATCTTGTTTCCAGCTTGTGGGTACATTAGCATGGCGATCGAAGCTTGTCGGCAGATGTGTAGCATTGCACCATCATGGCTCGCTTCCCAGAGTTCTAAAGGTGTCTCGCAGTACCGCCTGCATGAGGTCAGCATCTCACGGGCTTTGCTGATCCCTGAAACCGACGATGGCGTGGAAGTCAGCTTCTCAATGCGGCTTGCGGCGAGCACTCCAGCTGCACTTGCGTCCGCATGGCACGACTTTCGAGTATACTCGTATACTAAAGAAGTTGGCTGGGTCGAGAACTGTCGAGGTCTCGTTTCCGTATCGAGCCAGCCCATCGCTGATGCTGTACTTGCTGCAGAATGTCACTGCGAGTGGCAGGAAGCAAGGACTTCGACTACGATCTCTTTGAATTCCAAATCTTTCTACGAGCGTGTCGATAAAATTGGTCTCACTTATGGACCGACTTTCCAAGGCCTCGAGGACGTCCGTATCCACAACCGAGAGGGTCGTGCAAGCGGAGCCCTCCAGGTGACTAACACGCGCACGGCAAGCCAGAAGGAGTTCGAGCATGATCGAATGCTTCACCCAGCTACGCTCGACAACTTCCTGCAGCTTGCCCTTGCAGCATTGGGAGGTGCTAATATGGCAGGGTTGGAGACTCCAATGGTACCTACATTCATTGCAGATATCTCAGTGTCTGCTAGCATTGCAGCACAGACTGGCGATTCCTTGCATGTCATTGCCACCGCACAGCGCAATGGGGCTAGGGAAGCCAACGGTGACATCTTCGCCTTGGATTCAACCACTTCCAAACCGGTAGTGTTGGTGGATGGGTTCAAACTCATTGCACTGGATGTCAGTGACAGTGTTAGCGAAGTCCAAGCAATGCCAACATATTGCTTCAGCGCCTTCTGGCAGCCCGATGTAGATCTGTTGGGTCCTTACAATCTTGATCGAGAACTACGGGCTGCGGCACAAGCAGGAGGCTGTCAAGGGTCTGTGAGGCAGCTTGAACTGCTGTCTTATTATTTCATCGACCAGACATTGCGGCAGATTGGTGAAAATGAGGTCAATAGCATGCTGCCGCATCACCAAAGGTTCTACCGTAACCTACGCCACCTGCAAGAGGCCGTTCTTCGTGGAGCGCATCCAGCGCAAACGGCCGAGTGGCAGTGCTTAGACAATCCGAACGTTACAATCAGAATGCAAGGCATGATCGAGCACTATCGCGATCACGCGAGTGCTCACGATGGAAAGCTTCTTGTGCGAGTCGGCGAGACTCTGCCTTCGGTGCTCAGGCAAGATGTGGAACCACTCGCGCTGATGACACAGGGAAATCTGCTCGAGAGCTACTACACAACTGCTGTGGGCATGCCGCGCACTTATGCACAGATCACACGATATATTGCGATGCTCTCCCACAAGAACCCGAATCTCAATTATCTGGAGATTGGCGCTGGCACTGGCGGCGCAACGGTACCAGTGCTCGAGGGTTTTACCAATCCGGACGGGTCGCAGACCCAACCTCGTTTGCAGAGCTACACGTATACCGACATCTCGTCCTACTTCTTCGAGCGCGCCGCAGAGAAGTTCGCAGACTATACTCCATTCATGGACTTCAAGAAGCTGGATGTTGAGCATGATCCAGAAGCACAGGGCTTCGAACCTGGGTCCTGTGACGTCATAGTAGCAGCCAACGTGCTACATGCGACGTCTGATATACACCGCACCATGACACACGTGCGGAAGTTGCTGCGTCCTGGCGGACGGCTCATTCTGCTGGAGATGACCAATCGCCTGCTTGCCGCATCTGTCATTTTTGGTACGCTACCTGGATGGTGGAACG
Organism: Didymella pomorum; assembly: GCA_022225945.1. Lineage (NCBI taxonomy): Eukaryota > Fungi > Ascomycota > Dothideomycetes > Pleosporales > Didymellaceae > Didymella > Didymella pomorum. The sequence continues at coordinate 50,238 of JAKJXN010000062.1, read as the reverse complement.
CAAGCGAGGAATGGCGGACAGAGGGGCCACTCCTTACAGAAGCTCAATGGGAGGAGACACTTCGCTCGACGGGCTTCAGTGGTCTCCAGGTGAGCAGTCCAGACGTCATGGATCCGCTTGAGGAAGGCACGAGGCTGATGATTGCGACTGCCATCGAAAAAACACTCAACATCAACAACGGCATGATCACGCCACCTGAAAATTCTCAGGTCGTTATTCTATGTGCGGAGTCTCGCACGAAGATGAACTTTCTGGAAGTGCCATTGAGACTCAGAGCTAAGATGGAGGGTGCTGGCTTCCAGACGTTGCTTCTGCCTTTTTCGAAAGCCACCGTCGAGCAACTCACTGCTGCACTGTGTGTCAGCTTCGTTGAATTTGACGAGCCTATGTTGACTAACCCTTCCGAGGAAGAATTCAAGACCATTCAAAGAATTCTCGAAGTGTCAACGAGGCTCCTGTGGGTGACACGTGGAGCTGCATCATCAGGGTCCCCTCGTGCCGAGCTTGCGCTCTCTCAAGGTCTTGGACGCACACTTAACGCGGAAAACGGAAGATTCTCTTGCCTCACCATTGACTTGGACAATGAGCACAGGCTGCTTGCAGAGGAAGTCGCTAACTTATTGTACTCTATGGTCACTGCTGGCTATGGGGGTAGTGACCTGCACGAAAACGCTGACAGCGAGCTTATTGAGCGACGCGGTATCTTCCACATCAGGCGCACAATCGGAGATCATACATCCAATCAGCTCATAAACGCGCGAACGAGTCCTGACGCCGTCCCTCCGCAGCTTGAGCCCTTGCAACTACAGGAACGTGCTTTGAAGCTCAAAGCACGAACAAGTAATAAAGACGGCTTCATCTTCGAAAACGATCAAGAGCATCTCGAACCTCTGGTACCTCACGAGATTGAGATAGAGGTACGAGCGAACAGTGCGCAAGCCAAGGACGTCGCCTTTTCGGACGATGTCTCAGCGCATCACACATGGAGCCGAGGCTGCAGTGGCGTTGTGACGAGGTCAGGTGCATCCACTCCCTTCTCGGTGGGCGATCAAGTCATTGCTCTTTGCACAGGCGCTTTGACTACCCATGTCCGCATCTCAGCTGCTTTTGCGCACAGATTACCTTCTTCTACGACCCTTGAGGCCGGAGCGCTGCTGCCTCTGGCATACACCACTGCTTACTACTGCTTGGTCCACCTGTCGAGGCTAGAACACGGGGAATATGTTTTGATACACGAGGCCACCAGTTCCGTCGGAGAAGCTGCACTTCAGATCGCTACTAAGCTGGGTGCAAAGGTCCTTATGACGACTTCAAATGAAGATGAGAAAGCGCATCTCCTTGTCAAATACGGTGTCAGCGAGAGTGCCATTTTGCCAAGCCTGGAGTCAAACTTCGTTGTTGATACACGCAGAATGACGGAAGGTCGTGGCGTGGACGTTATCCTTAACGCGCTGCGTGGCGAAGCGTTGCAGACAAGCTTCAGCTGCATGGCGCCCTTCGGAAGGTTCCTCGAACTCGGAACCAGCAATGCACAGGCGAATGAACGCCTTGAGATGTCGCCTCTCCGACGCAACGTGAACTTCACATCTGTTGACATGGAATACCTCTTGACACACAAGCCAGCGTTGGCAAGCGAGATGTTCCAGTCGGCAATGCAGTTCGTCGTGGACCACAACCTTAGGATCTCGACACCAGCGACAACGAAAACCTGGTCGGAGCTAACGGAGTCTGTAGAGATCTTGCAGGGTGGGTCTGACCTAGTCTTGACATGCTCTGGTGCTGACAGGGTTTTGGTAAGCTTCAACTTCATCCTCTCCGAACACCACTCACCACTTGCAGGTTGCTCAAAGGCCGCTCGAACAGATCTCGTTGAATCCCAATGGTACATACCTCCTTGCAGGGGGTCTCGGTGGCTTAGGCCGAAGTATAGCCTCGTGGCTTGTTCAACATGGGGCCAAACATCTGATATTCGTGTCACGGTCCGGCGCATGCTCTACAAAAGCCTCGACCTTCCTTGCCACTCTCCACGCCTCTTTCATACACACCTCAGTCATCCAGTGTGACATCTCAGACCCATTCGCTCTATCGGATACTCTCTCGCAAACCCTCAAGACGTTCCCTCCACTCCATGGTGTGATCCAAGCAGCCATGAAGTTGAACGACTCGATCTTCAACAGCATGACACACTCTCAATGGATGTCGACCATCCTCCCAAAAGTCCACGGCAGCAAGAACCTTCACGAAGCAACCCTGACTGAACCTCTCGATTTCTTCATCCTTCTCTCTTCCCTCCACGGTCACATAGGCAACCCCGGTCAGGCCAACTATGCAGCAGGCTGTGCGTACCAAGTTGCCCTCGCAAAATACCGCAATACCATCGGACTGCCTGCAGTAGCAATCGACCTCGGCATCGTGGAAGACGTAGGCTACGTCGTCGAAACGCAAGACGCGGGCAAGAAAATCACGGTGCAGGGCTTCAAGCCCATTAGCGAGGTAGAAATGCTTGCTCTGATCGAGCTCGGCATCCGTGAACCGATGAAAGGGCATATCATCACGGGCCTAGACTCAGACATGCATATTAGCCAATTGACAGAGGAGAGAGGTGTACCATTCTTTGCTCGAGACCCAGCCTTATCTCATCTGGACTGGCTGCGTCCCCATCGCGCCACGACTGGAAAGCAGACCACTGCGGATAGCCCGACCTCGAAGTCCGTGTCCCTGAGATCGCAACTCGCTTTGGCCTCAACAAACGATGCTGCTCAAGGCCTCATCCTAACGGCGCTGCTGAAGAAGCTCTCCAAGAGCTTGATGATGGAGGTTGCGGACCTCGATGCAGCGCGCCCGCTGAGCACTTATGGCATCGACTCGTTGGTCGCTGTTGAGTTGAAAGGCTGGGTCCAACGCGAGATTGAGGTCAAGTTAAGTGTCTTCGACATTATACAAGCGACGAGCATCAATGCACTGGTAGACAAGATTGCTGACAGAACATGGTGAGGGTCAAAGCTGGTGAGCGCATCGAGGCCGCGGCAGAGATATGCCGTAGACCACAAGGACAGCCAATTCATGGCTTGTGTGCAGTACAACCTTTGGGTCTGATGTTACTCTCTGAACTAGTGGAGGAGTGGGTGTCACTGACTTCGTGGATGTGTTGTGCAACGGCGAAGCTGAAATGGGCTCAGCTCCCTATTTAACATTTGTACAAACTCACTTTACATATCCTAGATCATACATGCGTCCGACAAGCCACGTCTACGCCTGGCACTTCTTGATCTGCTCTTGGACATACGCAGGATAGATGCTCTTAATCTCCTCGCCGGCCCTCGTGCGTAGCTTGGGAAGAGCCTGTGCGCTCTCATCGAGCGCCTGCTTAGCCCTGCTCTCGTAATCAGCAGCCTCGGCCGCAAGTGGCATATCAGCACCAAGCACAGCCTTTGACGTCTTGAGCGCGTTCCAGATGGCCATGGTTTCGAAAAGTCCCTCGCAGTACTCGTTAAGGGCTGATGTCTGGTCCCTCCTGTTCTTGAAGTCCGATTCTGTCTGCTTGCCGCGGAGAGATAGGCGGTCGATCGAGTCTTGCCCCGGGACAGTTGATGACGCGGCATGCTTGAAACTCTCCCTGAGAGGTGCAGTGGTGGGCTTTTGCTTAAGGACGTTGACAAGGCGGTTGGCGAGGTTCTTCACGAGCTCGACGTCGCCTTCGTGCTTCTGAGCAACGACGGCGGCCAGTTCGGTTGGTACGGCGACTATGAAGGGCGCGCCTCTCCAGTCAGTAGGTCCCTTTCTGGCGCCCTTGATTGAAGATACGGCATTATGCTCCTCCTCTTCCATGAGTTCAACGACTTGACGCGCATAGCGCAGCGCCTTGACGGTCTCATCCTTGTCCCAGTCGGAGTCTGCAGCTCGCTCGCGCGCACCCTTTAGAACCCTGACAGCGACCGGGTAGTTGCTCAGTCGCAGTCCGGTAGCCTTCACCCTTTGCAGGGCCTTGAGGACAATGCTGTGGTGACCATTCTCATTCAGCTTCCGTACAACAAGCTCCTGCCACTGTGGCTTGAGTTCGATGCCAGCGCTGTGGAAGCCTTCCAACACACGGACAACGTTCTCCCAGTCTGCTGGCGTTTCACTCTGATTTACGACCTCCCGCAGGCTATCCCAACGGCCTGGTCGCGCAGTGTTACCGAGATGCTCAAGGGGAAGGGTCACCTCGCCAAGAGTGACCTCGACAGGTTGAGCTTCAAGCTTTGCGCGCCCGTTCTCCTTGTAGACAAGCTTTTGCTGCTCTCGTGACAGGTGTTCGGGGAGGAGGACTTTCGAATTGATCTGGGCAAGCGTAGAAGATAGTTCGGTTGAGGAAGGTTCGAGAAAGACAGGAAGCCCTACGGTATCGTTAACATGTGTAAACTGTGGTTGTTACAAGGTGTATGCGCACCCTTCGCACGTACTACACTCCGAGAGAAAGAGCGGCGCGAGCCATTGGCATAAGCAGCAGCGCCGCTAGAGTTGCGCAGTGCTGACTGACAGCTCCGCCGTATTGGAAGCATTGTGATGGTGATGTGTGGCTGCACGCCTCCGCGGTCTGCAACCAAATGTCGAAGCTCCCGGGAAAAACTTGCTGACTAAGAACAACCCTGAACAGCACCAGCCACGGCGGGAAGCCACGATGAAGCCACACCCCTCCACTTTTAGCACAGCCTCCATAAGAACATCGCCGCGATGACTGCAAAACGATACAGCTGGTACCTGCCGTACCTGAAGTCGCCCAGCAACGAAAGTAAGACCAACACCAAGATGGACAATGAGCAAGCCACCTTCTGGTTGTCGCAATTCATTGGCAAGAACCTGCGCATCCATGCCTCTGATGGCCGCGTTTTTGGCGGGCAGATGAAGTGCACTGACAAGGTGGGTTCCTCGCCAATGGTGAAGCTGCGTCGTACTGACGATGGCAGGACCGCAACATCATCTTGTCTCTTGCTTACGAGTACCGTGCGCCTTCTGCAGAAGCCATTCGCAAAGCAGTAGAAGAGTCCGGGAATCCATCCACAAAAGTCACATGGAGTAGTCGTTATGTAGGCTTGATTGTGGTGCCGGGACAGCACGTCAAGAAGATCGAGTTCGAAGAAAGCACGCTGCCCGGTCAAAAGAGCGGAGTGACTCTCTGAGCCACGGCAGCTTCGAAGCGCGCCTACTAACGCGTCCGCACACGTGGCACGATTCTGTTTACACCAGCGTGCTTTACGCATACACAAAGAGTCCCTCACAAAGTATGACTTTGGGAAGTGGCCCAGCGAACACCAGCAATCAGCATTTCGACGAGTGATTATCACCTCGACTAGGCACGACCGCCTGCAGCTCCAAGGCCGCTAGCAATTTATCATCAGGACTTTATCCTTGCCGATCAGCGCACACAATTCAACGATGCATCGGAGAACCCGGCTGTTGGAAGACATCAAATTGCGATCAGCCTGACACGCGGCTCCTTGTCCATGGCCTGCAGACTCCTTGAACTCCCATGGGAGCTCCGAGCCATGATTTGGGACTATGCGCTTACGAGCGACTCCAACTGTCAGAAGACGACGCTTCCAGGCAGCGCATCCAAGTTTCAGGCATTGGAGCCGGGCTTCTGACCACTTGCCTTTCGAACTCCACAGAAACGCGCCATATGCCTGTGCGACTGAACACCGTGGTCTTCGATGTAGTCACAATGGACGTGTGGAACTTCCTGTTGGCAGAGAGAAAGCTAGACGATTTTGCTGCGGAACACTGCTTCGAATTGCGTATAGGGTTTAGGTACGGCGGCCTCCGTGAGGAGTGAGGATCGTCAACATTCGAGTTGAGGGCCTTCCGGGTCCAACAAGACGCGTTGGCCGTTGTATACCTCAACAATTCAACTCCAAGCGGCATTCTCTTCCGACAGCCTGTGTCCACGCACCTAAAAATGTTTCGCTCCCTTGCGCTCCAGTCTTTGATGTGTGTTGTGTTGCTCGGCTATACGAGGTAATCCCCACCCCGCAGCGCACCATCCTTCGAGTAGCTTAGCTCCCGTGCCTGTTTACACCTATCTGTGCATCACAGAACATGACCTGAGCACATTGCGACATCTGCAAACAATCCATCATGCCGACGAACGCGGCCAAAAATTTGCACGGCAAGACTGTCTTGATCACAGGTGCATCCTCTGGCATCGGCCGCTCCTGCGCCTTTGAATTCGCCCACACCTCACCCCAGTCCATCAAGCTCATCCTGACAGCACGGCGCGCCGACCGATTGCACGACATCTCCAAACAAATCACCTCAGAGCTGGGCGATGGCGTCAAAATCCACGCAGTTAGACTGGATGTGTCCGAGCCAGATGAAGTGAGTCGTTTCTGGCAAGACTTGCCAGAAGATTTCAAGAGCGTGGATGTCCTGGTCAACAACGCAGGCTTCATGAGCGGGTACGAGCGTGCACCTGAGATTCCTAATCAGGTCATCGAGGATGTGTGGGCGACGAATGTCACAGGGTTGATTCAGATGACGCAGGAGTTTCTAAAGATTGCGAAGGGGAGGTCAGAATCTGGGAAGGGGGATGTGATCATGCTGGGGAGTATTGCAGGGCGGGAAGCATACCCTGGAGGGAGTATTTACTGCGCGAGTAAAGCGGCCGTCAGGGCGTTTACTGAGGCGTTACGGAAAGAATTGATTGATACGCGGATCAGGGTCATCACCGTGGATCCCGGGCAAGTGCTGACTGTAAGTGACCTTGGAACGAGGTGGTGGAGCGCTCACCGTGGTTACTTAGGAATTTACTGTGATACGAAACAAAGGCGACAAAGCGTCGGCGGACAAAGTATACGAGTAAGTAGCGCTCTCGTGTCTGGCTGTAGCCGTGACTGATCAGCAACAGGGGCTGTGATCCACTGACTCCAGATGACATCGCCGAGGTCATCGTCTTTGCTGCTAGTAGGAGAGAAAACGTGGTTGTTGCGGACTCCATTCTGTACCCAACTTATCAAGTGAGTCGCCTGTGAAGCTGCACTCGACAATGTCGCTGATTGTTGCAGGCATCGTGGCAAGACATACATCGCAAAATGTGAAGAGGAGGATAGAGGAGGTATGGCCGAAGAACACGTCAGGACGCGACAGCTTCGCGAGATCTAAAGACGCGCTGAATGAAGTGGCTGCAAAGTATCTCTGGCAGGTGGCTATTTTTTGCACAAGCACAAAATGTTCACCCTGCATCGCCGTCGCTCTGTCGCTCCTCCCATCATGTCCGTGCAAGTACAATAAGGGCAGTCGCGCCCATGTGGACTAGCGTGTACGAGGGACCACACGTGCACGTGCCGGAACGTGCGCTAGCGTCGCGTGGTAGCCCGCACCGCAAAAAATCATCAACACCACCTCCACCTTGACCATGCACGACCAGAACACTTCCACGACGTCCCAGAAGGCCAAAAAGAATGCTTCCGTCACGGGGAATCGAACCCCGGCCACATCGGCACTTGCTTGAGAGCGATGTATCCTAGCCACTTTCTTTGTTAGTCGGAGTTGGTCGGTGGGAGTGAGTTGAGCTTACCTAGACCATAACGGATTTGATAGGTACTTGTGAAAAACAGATAGTTCTATCTCTAGCGATGTTTGCTGAGACAAGAGCTTTGTCATGATCCAAGGAAGCTGAAGTGCTCGACTCAACGGCAGGGTCCGGCCAACCTCGGCTCTGCATCAATTGCTTCGCATTTGACACTTCTCTTTGGACGCCGGGCGTGCATTTGTAGAGCATAAGATCAACATTCAGATTGCTCTACAAGTCTTTGTACGTCAAATCAGGTTTGGCGCATTTTTGTGTTGGAATCTTCCTTGCCCGGCGTACTCTCCTTACTCCTCTCCACTCGCTTGGCTCCATCTGCGCCATTGGCTTTCTGTTTCGATTTGCCATGGTCAGCCGCCTTCGGGCCAGGCTCATCGATCCCTCTACCTTTTGTGTCCACGTTCGCAGCTTTCGTGGCTCTTTTAGTCTGTGTCGGGCCCTGAGAGCCATTGGTCTCTTCCTTGTCTGCTCGAGGCACTTGGATCCGTATCTTGGGCGCAGGGGGCAGCATTGTCTGACAACCATCATCGGCGACCTTTCCGACGGGCTGTTCTCGCTGCAGGGTGTGCAGAACGTTCAAGGCTGAGGGTCTTGATGTCCTCTTCTCCCTGAGCATAGGCTGCAAGCAGCACTGCCACAGCTTCAGACCTCGTTTGGAGTTAAGCTCTTTCGCGAACCAGAGGCCAAGCCGATCGATGACTTCGTGATAGAGCGGCGTCCTTTTGCTGTTATCCACGACAAGTACAAAGGAGTGTAGTTCAGCGACGCTTTTGTTGAAGACTATTGCCATCTCGGCGAATACCAGGGCCAGAGAGAAGACATCCGATTGTCGTCCGTGAGGTACTTCGTATGTGGTCTTGCCATCTTTTCCGGTGTGCTTGATTGCATTGCCACTCCGGATGTGTATCTCGTCATCGTACGTGTTGAGGACTTCTGGCGCGGCAAATCTTCGAGTAGTTTCGACAGTGCTAGTCGTTGCAGTCTCAAAGTCAGGCTTGAAGACCCGCGATGAACTGAAGTCGGTGAAATAGATGGTGTCGCCCCGGTGGATGATGTTGCTTGGTTTAATGTCTTCATGGCGGATGCCTTGTTGGTGCATGTACGCTAGAGCTGAAGCAAGACAGTGAAACCATCTACTGACCCTCCGTTTGTACTTGTCTTGATCTGTGACCGACATCTTCGGGTACTTGTCAAGAAGCGTTTCGAGATCTTTATCGCCAACAGGAGACATGATCAAGTAGTAGGTCGTGAAGTTCCTCTCTTGCTCCGTATAGCAGTCGAGGATGTTGACAACATGCTTGTGCCGCGCACGTTGTAGATTCTCGACCTCGCGCTGAATTCTATCCTTCTCCTTCTGAATCTGTCGCTTGTTTCTACTCTGCAGAAACATCGATTTCCTCGCTACACTCCCTTCGTAGCCTTTGACTGAGACCTTGCGAACCTCGCCGAAACTGCCCTTCCCAAGCATCTCGCCCTGGATATACTCATAGCGTGCGCCCGTCGTTGAGCCTTCCCAGATTGATATACTGTCGTCTGCAGATGATGACTCAAGATGCCCCAAGAGGACCGCAGATAGCCTTCTCTTTGGTACCTCTTTCGTGACGTTCGTCCGGTTCGTTCCTAAGGGGGCCTTCGAATTACGTCTCGTTGAATCCGCTACTTGTCCATCTGTCTGTCGCGATATTGTATTGTTGGCGGGCAGTATAGGAGACGCAGATCTGATGCGATGATCACGCTTCGTCGTTGGTATGGACAGTCTTGATTTCCCTTTGGAAGCCTGATGTTTCGAGACAATGATCCAGTACCCTTGTACTCCATCATGATAGCCCGCTTCGTAGCTGTCGCCACTTCTTTTGCACTCACGTTCGACGCTGTCCAGTGAGACATTAGGCCAGAAGAACTGTGTTCCGGAAGGTCGGGTTGAAGTCATAGCTGAATGTAAGGGTACAACTCAAGTTGGCCTGTATTTGCTGCTGTGACAGACTATGGGATGGTCTTGCATGCCTATCAAAGTCCGGTTGCCTGACTGAGGGGTCGCCTCGTCAAGGAGGCTGAAGCTGACCGGCATGTTGCGCCCACCCTGGTCATCGCGACAGTCCACCAATGATGTGGGCCTGAGGCGTAAGCTCTGCAGGGTCGTCTCCAATGCGTTTCTTCCTGCGCGTACTGCACGGTCACCTCCCGTGTCATCGTAATTTAGGACCAACCTGCGAAGGATCCAATACGGATACGTGAGTTTCATCATATCAGACCGTCGCGAAAGAATGGAAATTGTAATATTGTGGTGGTCTGTTTTGGTTTGTAGAGGGAAGGCGCGGGCCGCAGCGGAAGGACCATTCTTAGCGCGTCACCCACGCGCACTGCCGACCTTCAATGCAAGAGACACGTGCCTGCGCTACGTTGCTTTTCTAAGTACAGATGTCGCAACGAGAGACTCGACGAAGGTCACGGCAGCCCTTATTCCTATCGTTGCGACCTTGTCGCCGTCACCCAGGTTCGGGTTGAAAGAGCACATCGTTAACGACGCGGGTGCGGCCTTCTTTGGTAGCAAACTCATGCACTGCACCAGATCCCCCTCATGCAGTCCGCCTGCGCTCTCGAATCCATTAACCTTGCCTACACTTTCGTCTAACACGTCCAGGTCCAGATGCACCAGTGATGGCGAGAAGTCTCGCCTCTCGAGACGCGTCTCCAACTCGCGCGCAAATTCGACGCGCTTCTGTGCGTCACCCCAGATCACCTCCGCACCAGCCTCGGCGACAGCCTTCCTTTGCGTATCGTTCACGTCGCGCAAGCCCACATACAGAAAGCGGTTCTTGTAGTTCATTGGCGAGTAGCCTGGGATCTGCTGCGTATGCCAATGCCAGCTCTTGCCCGCCAACATCGACAATCCCATAGCGTCGAAGTATCCATTCTCGTTCGTCGACGGCGTGTCCATATCATCGTGCGCGTCGAAGTAGATGAAGTTGAGGTCCTTGATGCCTAGACCGCAGGCAGCACCGACACTAGCCATGCAGTTGCCAGATAAGACGAAGGGGAAGGAGTTTCTAGCGCGCGCCTTGGAGACGGCGACTGATGTACGCCGCAAGACTTCGAAGCTTCGACCTATCTCTCCTTCAAAGTCATCGACAGGCTGGATCTCGTCGATGTGGACTTTGATTCCCAGCTCCTCTATCTGCTCGATGAGGCCAAGCTTGAGGATTCGATTCGGGCCGTCGCCGACCCGGTTGTCACGCAAGCCGACATGATAAGGCGAGAAGATGATAGAGATGGAAGAAGCGGCCATACTGGAAGAAACTCGAGTCGTCTTGCTCACTTTCTCTAGACCTCGTCCCCAAACTTATATCTATCAGTCTCGCTGAGCGAGTTTCCAACGCTATGACGTCATCACAGGAATATGCATTCCGAACGCCCAGGAGAGGTCTATGCTTGCCAGAAGAAGCTCCACTCAACCATCTCGTACCGTCGACGCCGCTCAAGAAGCTCATGCCCTCACACAATACCCTCAAGACTGACTTGTAGCCACCATGCCCCTTGAGAGAGTTGGATTTGGCAGCGAACTTATAATCCAGAGCTCCTTCCTAATCTCCTCGAGTTGCTCTCGACCGTTCGCAAGGGTGATTTGAAGGAGACACACTTCTTTGCCAGTGACTGCGCCGCAGCCTTTGCAGGCAAACTGAAAGTTAGACTGCGTGTTCTGGGGCTGGTTGATCTGCTGGCAGTTTCCGATGGCGCATCGCCAGCAGAAGATCTGGCCGTCGAGATCCATACGAACTGCCTTGATGGGCATTGTGAAAGCGGCGGTGTGGTGGGGGAGTGCGAGGAGTATGCTGCAAAAGGTTGAGGAGGGCTCCAGCGGTGCGGATGGGCTTATCGAGAGCGTCGAGATCGATGCTGGCGAATCTAAGGTGCGTGCTGATGCTGCGGTATTGATGTTGATGAAGGTTGGATTGCCCCGACGTGGCTAGAAGAGGCGGGTGCTTGGAGCGTCGCAGTGCTGTTGACCATGACAGCGAGGTGAATGAAAATGCGAGAGCGCCAGTGACTCACTTAGAGCTCTCACAGTAATCACGCGGGTGCTGGGCGGTGAAAGTGGGACGCAGTTGCGTTTGTCAATGGTGCGTTCACGAGCAACAGCTCGGGCAAGCACGAGGTATGTCGAACTCGCGGAAAGGTATCAGCTGTCAGGCTGACATGTTCAGTAAGCATATTTTCAATTCGCGTATAGCCTACTGTGTCGAAGAGCCCATATTTATGCATCTCCCATCGAAATGTCTTCGCTCGCCTCTTCCTTCATCTTCGTGACGCCCTGCAGGCAACGATGAGTGTTGTGCAGATCAGAGCCACAGTCGTCGCATGCTGCAATCGTCGCAAAGCAGTCGGTTGACATGTGCCCAGGCGTCTCGCACCAGTGACAGTACTTAACGACGTAGTGGTGTTGCTTCGACCTAGACTTGATCTTAACTGCAGCTGCTCGAACAACATCCTGGATGTTTCGGCCTTCGACAGTATGAGGCTGATAACCTCCAGAAGACGCCAATGGGTGCAAGGTGTCATTGAGTCCTGTAAGAAGGGCGACAAAGAGTCACGATAGCATCGTTGCCGGCATTGTGCAAGTACCACGACTCCGCCGTGCCGAGACCGAACGCCCGAGTCAGCCGCTTCAGACCCTTCAGATCGGTGGGACCAAGGGTACCAGCGTCAAGAGCAACGTAGCGAGCCTGGATTATTTCGAAGACGTCAGTCTTATCAGTGTCGATGCCGTAGTTCTTCTTGATGAGCTTGATGTCGTCGTAGAAGCCCTGGTCGATCAGGATGAGTGGGCGCCGTTCACCATCCGTATGATAAGTGCCTTCGCTGAACATGTCAGCGACCATGGTCTTCACTTGTTCCTCCGTCAGGAATCATGTCGTCCCGAACAAGAAGTTCTCCTCCTTGTATCGGTATAGCTAATGAGTCGGTTGATCATATGGTATTGCTCGATCACGCAAACGTGGAACGCTCGGATGTCTGCGAGCAGGTCTTCGAGACTGATGTCTGGGCGATTGACCAACTTGATGTCTTCGCCATGAATGACTGCGAAGCCGAGCTCCGTGAGAGGCGCGGGTCCAAGGTCCTTGCGCCACTCACTGTTCCACTCCATCTTGAAGGACAGATAGGTCATCTGAAAAGCTGGGACTAAATTCGAGAACGATGACAGTGTGTATGGACAATCAGGAAGCAACCGATGGACTGATTCGGGAGCAACCACCACTAATTGACCCAGTCTAAGGCACCAGAGGAAGATGCGCACCACACACCCGTGAGACCTTGCGCATCTCCCCTTGCAGACCCGTTCGGTGATTGCATATCCTTAGTTCTTCTACGTCATCTTCTCCATCAGCTCCTTTACCTTCGCAATCAATTTGTCAACGTCTTTGTCGATTTGCTTACTCTCCCAGTCTGAGGCTTTGTCTATGGCTTTCCGCCTAGACATCTACTGCATCATATACCGATCGGACTTCTCTGCGGCTTTCATGTCCAGTTTGAAGTCCTGTCGGCGCTCTATACGGCGAAGCTGTTTCATGACGTTGTCGGAGAGATCCTCAGACACTATGCTTGGACTGTTGCTAGGCAGGATTGCTGTATATCAATCTGTTCAAATGGTGAAAATTTGAGATATCAAGTATTGCTCTGGAGTCTGTGCATGTGTTGGTGATTTGCAATAAATAGTGGATTCGAAGTCTACTTGATCCATGGTAAGACAGTGCTTCGTGTTCAACGACACGCCTGTAGGCTGCGTGCACATAGTGACTCTACCGTGTTGTCATCAAGTCAGCGCTCTGCCAACATAGCAGCGATGTGCTTTCCAGTCTAGTCAGACATGTCGTCTTCATCCTCCGGGTTCATACTGTCCCAGTACTTTTCGCATTCAAAGTCAAGCGCAATCGTAAAGCGCTCCAGCGCATTAGCTCGCTTATGCATGTCATGTAACAGCCGCTCCCAGTGCGCGTCATGCAACGCCTGCATATTGTCAGGTCTCATAATACTCAACAAGGCGGCGAAATGTGCATCCAGGGCCCTACCATTCTTGAAGAAATTTCGATACTCATCTGCCAACGGCTTGATGGCAGCTAGCTGGTCACGGATACAAGAGCATTGACTTGCGACACCGCGGACATTCATCAGCATTCTCAATGTCCGTGTCGATCTATGCCTGTAGATAGGCGGCACCGAACACGTGATGCCACAGGTAGATCTTGACGGCGGGGTGATAGCGATCAGGAAGAGGGAGTTTGACAACGGCTGCGCGCAGATGTTGCAATCCATGCTGGCCGTGACAACCCCTTTTATGAATGGCGTCGCGGAGGATGTGGTTGTCAGAACCACAGGTTCAAGCTTGGCATTGTCGATGATCCAGTTGAACTACTTGACAAGTCATTCGAGAACGTTGATTTTGGCATCGATCATGTTCCTGAAGATTGCATGCGCTGTTTCAGGCTTATTGGCCGCCAGTCTTTGCAAATAAATGCCACGGACTCTGGAATGATGCTTACAGGGATCTCGATGTCGTTTGAAGAACATCAGCAGCCATTGCGCCAAAGTTCATTGTCTTCTGATATGATAGTAGCGATACTTCGTTGGTGCTCGTGAATTATAGCGACGTGCAGCGCCACACGGTGCTGATTGTTGCGCTTAATACGTATCTCAAGGCTTGCCCAGCGAATCTCAACGCACACATTTGGCAGTGTGCTATCGGAGATGCAGCAGGTTAGCGAGTCCGCTTAGAAGCTGACCAAGTGTGCACATTTCATATAGCCTAGAAGTTCTAGTCTTACAAACATTATCCTCTAGATCTCTCGAAGAGTTATGGAATCTTTCTAAGCACTTAATACTCTCAAACTCTTTGATCATATACAGTTCGTAGATAAGCTTGATCTTGTAGGTATTTCAAGTCACATGAGATTCATCGCGGTTGTTGATTGCGTATTCATGTGCTGTTGGCAAGAAGATTCGACTCATACATATCCGCACCCAGGCCAGAGGGTGGTTTGAAACGCCTCAAAAAACGTCTTTCAGTCCAGTTGTGATGACGCGGTGGTGGTGCAGGTCCAATCACTGAGTTAAGCAAATGCCCACAATGAAAATGATCTGCATAAAGGCTTTTGCCTTCGATCAGATATTCCAGGGACTTGCGGGTGCGAAGAGTGATAGAAATTCATAAAAGCGCTACTTAAGGCTACTGTACAAATTGAGACGAAACTGGCCACATGAGCGGTATCCAAAACACACCGGGTGGGCTGAATGCCACTCATCGATTCTAAACCTCGATGAAAAGATCCTATACCTTCACTTCGACGCTTTCTTCGCTGTAGTAATCGAATCGTGTCTGATGCGCTCGTACTCACATGATATGGTGACGAAGGTGCCAATGACAGACGCAGACATGAGTGCGAATATAACAGGGCGTTGAATTGCCATGAAGCTGATCGTCCACGCGATCATGGAATTGACCGGCCAAAAGAATTTCCAGAACAGTTCCCAAGTGATAATGAACCGGTAACTGAAGCGATCCGTAGCGGTTGGCGACAGAATTTGAGTCCAATTTTCTCGAAGTTCCTCGCTTTTAAGATCTCTGAGAAATCGTTCACGGATCCTGATCGAATTTCGAAAGAACGGTTGAAGGTCGTTTAAGTCTGCATCGTACGGATTCTCCTGCGTCATAAAAGTTGCCCACCTGTCCGCATATGTCTCTGCAGACTGCTTTGAGATCTCGAACCACTCTCCATGGTTCCTTCCACACTTTGTACATTCGTAAGGCCGACGGAGGTCAAGAATATACGTGTGAATGAGGCTTTCGGTCCGGATGTAGTTTTCGACTTCGAAATGCTTCACCAGCTTGATGCTGAGTCCACATGCGTAGTCTATCTGGCCCATCCGCTTGAGTATGCTCTTGGTTCTGCCAATCTTGAGCAGACCGGGTCTTCTTGGGTCAGAGAATATGTAAACATATCCTCTCTGATCCGTTGAGGTGAGTCTCCGGTTTAGTTTCTCCTTCAATCTATCATGGATGAGCGGACTATCCGCTTGCATCTTTGAGCGATCGACCGATGGCCTCCCTTCCGGGTAGTCGTCATCTTCGAGATTGATCTCCGCACCATCCTCTGTCTTTGCGGTAATCGGGCCCGCTTGCGTGTTGATTGATGGAATGTCACGATCGGAGTCTCCTGGGTCTCCAAACGCGCCTGGAACGTCGATCTTGCTACTTCGCTTGCAGTCTTGCTCATAAGCCTGGAACTCCGACGAACAATTGCCAGTAAGTTTATTAACTTCACCGACTGAAGTCTCGGAGCACACCTCAATCATACATTCTGCTGTAGACAATCGCCCCGCATCAGTTCTTTTTCTTTGACTGTCTGCGTCGACTCCTCCATTCGAGATCCGGTTACAGTTGACACAATCGCGTTTATGCTTGTCCAGGTAATGCTTCCTCGTGTAGTTTTTTTTTCCACAAGGGGATGTGAATGGTCTCTGTATGTGGTTGGATTCCGATACCGACCTATCAGATCTTGCAGTCTGATCAAGTTCTCCGACATTCTCCGGTGTGGAAACAGCCCTTCTAGGAGCTAAGCGCAGACCCTCGGGGGTCTTTGGTGCATCCAGTTCGATCACATCTTCTGAAATTGACTTCGGATTAAGTGGCCGATGTTGTCGTGCCATGTGTTGGTGGTCCCCGCGTGTCGAGCTGGGAGAAATTTGTGAACGTGGAGTTGACGTCTCAATCTGATGTGACATTGCTTTGGTGGGGGTAGATTGTTGTGAGACCATAGTAGTATGAATCATTGAGATGAGAGAATGGCAATACTCGTGGAGTGCTTCAGTTGTTGACACCAACAGAGCTATATATGCCCTAGCAAAGCGGCCGTGCTCTTCGCATGCACGGCGAAGAACGTTTCAGTGAACGAGGCTGAGTAGGAAACCAAATTGCCCCTGTGGAACACAATAAACCATGACAGGAGCAAAAGCATGGTGAGCTGAGTGGCTGAGGGAACAGGGTCTGCATTTCACTCGCTGTCTCCAAGTAGTGAACCATGTTCGCGTTCGCTTTTCATGATCTGAGAGCTGATTGGATACGATTGGCCCCCACACCAACACGATATGTATCTCGCGTTCACTAGTGCCAGCACTCCGCCTAATTTCAGGTGCTTTTCAAGGAAGGTGAGAACACTGCAACAGTTTCAATCAACGCCACAAGTCACAAAACCGATCCTCTGGGATGCTAATGCCTGGAGTTTCCTTGGACACCGTCGCCGGGCAGTACGTCCGCGGATATCAGATTGACGATACTTGACCATTGCGCCCGCGTTCGGCGCGCGGACAATTGGTGGGATCAGACACGTTATCCCTTGTCAAGTCCAAGCAGAAAGTTGGTGAACATGTCCGAAAGAAGCTCCCCTTTGCTGTTACAGCTTGCACGAGTCCGTTAGAGACAATACTTGCTTCTGAATCTTGTGGCGATTGCAAAATGTAGTAGCCAAGCGCCATGTTGAACATGATGCTTCCCAGTCCTATAGCCCACAACGAAGTATTCTGTTCCTCAGCAAAACTTTGGTGTATCCCATCTAGACATCCAGAGTGAATCTCCTTTATGGTGCATACATCTTTTGACGCTACCGTCCTGTTGGTACGAGTGGGTTCGAGCGCGCCGTGCCGCAAAGCCGCGTGTGCCGATCGATTGCGTCCAATCATCTTCACGACACCGTCCGATCATGACTCAGGGTACAAGAGTTGTAGGATGCGACTTGTCGCCTATTTCCATGCACTAGAAACATGTACTGGTCGCACCAGGACCTTTTCTGCAAATGCTCAGAATTACTGAGCTGACATCTACTGCAACTCGAAACAGTCGACACCTTAGACTTTAGACCGGTCCAGACTTATCCGAAGCTAGATTATTTTGGGCAAGTACGTTAGCGTACAAGACGAGCTTGCAGCTGTACCTAAGCCATAGGCAGCAGAGAAGCTGCACAATCTGCCTTTTGTCCACGTCTTCTACTACTCCTAGATAATTAAGACAAATGGTGCACGTTAAGACATGCTTCAAATCCACAGAGTTAAAAGAAGCGCATAGTTAAATGTTGCTGCAACTTTAGAGCTAGTAAATAGAAAGTTGTCGCGGAGCATACAGCCCTGCGGAGCATCTCATCACATAGGCCTGCAACCACGGAGCCTGTGAGCGCACGGCCACAAGCTACCATACAGGGCGGAGCAGGCGATACTATATTCCGATGCTTCTCTATATAGGTTCAACCACTTGGTCTTCTTACGAAACCAGTGGTCCAATTCATTGATCACCTGAACATGCTTTGAGAAGCTCCCTTCTCCTCCACAAAAGTTAACTGTAGAAATATCTTTACTCTTAACGCAAGTCTGCATTACTTCAACGTTTGCATCCTCTTTGTTACAAAATTAACTAATTCTGAACTAACATGGGTTATCCTTATGGTCTGGTCTGAGGGAATGGAATAATTCGTGAACGATTCTCTGATGCTGTTTGGCCATATACAGGATACACTTAGGTCAATTCTCGCAAAGGACACAAGAATAGATAGGTCCCTAGAGTTGAAGAACTAAAGGACTTGTGTCTGCAAGAAGTTTATATGGAGGATATTAGCGATTAATGTTACTATCTAAGTAAGGCTCTGCGAGTCAAGAAATGGTGCCTAACAGCCACAGAATGTAAGACATGCCTAGCCTTTATATATATACTTGTAGATTACTTACAGCTTTTCACCACATTGCTTCAGCCACATAAGCGGCTGGACCTAAATTCGTGCGTATGGAACTGTGCAGAAGTGTCTGTAATTGAACTTTAGCTTAGTGCGCTCATTACATGGGTCTCTTGCCAGAATGGGTTCTTTGTTGCGAGAGATCTCAAAGTTCTGCAGAAGTTGGTCTGAACGCCTATTGATTGGCCGGTTTAATTGGCCTGGTTTACTGCATCGTCAGGACCATGTTGTACTACTAACTCTAGACCAGATTCTGAGCACCCTGTTCGCTTTATGAGCTCTTTCAGAACCATCTCGTCAAGGCGATCCTTAGCAGGTATACGTTATACATCCTCTGCTACAGGGCCGTCAATTACAAAATCCATGGGACAAGGGTGGCTCTTGGAAAGTCCCAGGATGAGGTAACATTTAAGCACGGAGGAGGAAGATGGCCCAGAAGGCTCTATTAATAGGCACGAAGCAGTTGCCAACACTATAGCCGCCGATGTCTCTAGCAATTGAACTGTACGTACTTTAAACTCTGAGGTTCTTAGTAGCTTTAACAGAGCATAATAGCGTTTTTGCTAATAAAGTAGAAACTATATAATACATTCCAGAGTTTTCTAAACTTTTCTAGAGCTTATATCTAAATTCTACTAAACTGTAGGAGCTAGATATTTATGAGCCACAGTGCTGTAGAGGACGGGGAATCACTCGTGCAGAATGCGACCAACGGTCAAGTGTGGACTGTCTGAGGGGGCAAGTTCAGCGCAGTGTGCTAACCTTGTTGGATGAGCAGACGATGTGTGGATTTTGACAAGCCTATCTGACCTCCTGTCTGAGCATGCAGTCACGGTCGATGTGTAAAGTCAACAACTTTGGGTCTGATAAGAAATCTCACCAGTCTCTTCGCGACGTTACGGCACAGACGACTCACCCGTGAATCCGCCTGCGATTAGGTATCTTGCTGCCACGGCCACGCTATCTGGTATCCATCTGGTATCCAAAGGACTTGAGCCGTGACATGGTCAACTTTTAGTCCAGATCTTGCGAGGGATGAAGTGCTTATTTTCTCCACGGATCCTGCATTCTGGATGTTACAGTTCCAAGTCATTGTCTCATCGACAGTGCGCAGAGGGATCTCGACCCAATTACCGCAGGCCCAAGACCCAGTATCTCGAGCTCCGCTCCATGCAATCCTAACAGAACCTAGCGTTAGCTCACGCGCTACACGGGGCTCTTTTTGATTCCACGCCATCGACATCGTCTTCCAAGCCCAGTCGAAGGGTGATTGAGCATCACCCAACCGTTGATAAATGCGTGCGCAGGTTCAGAAGTAGAGGCGATGCCGTGATAACAAGTGTACATATCATTCTCAAGCAAAAAACGCCAGACCGTGTATATCGCTAACAGAGCGTGGATATCAAACATCATCGTACAGATAGGGAGAGAAACCGCCGAACACCAAACACGTTCACACGCCTTGCACATCTAGAACTCACCACCACCGCCGCCCATGGCAGCAGCACCCCAAATCCCGACAAGCCCCCAAACGCCCACCCTCCAGCCTCGCCACAAGCCGTGGACGCCCTGCCCCTTCCTCGTCCTAACAGGCCGCTGGAAACCCAACTTCTGCGCGCTCGCGGCCTTACTTGGCGTCGGTCCCACCGTCGTGATCCCCTCCTCGCGCATCACGAACCAGATGGTGCCCAGCACACCTCTATACGGCCCGGGATCGACGATGGTGTGGAACCGCCTGAGACTCGAATCCTCAACGGGCTTCTTCAGCACGGGCTCGTCGTACCCACTAAAATATGAATTACTTGCATTCGCACGCTGGGGCTCCTGGCGGTACTCCGCGGCCAAGCGGCGGTTCTCGTTGTCCTGGAGGACGGCGACTTGTCCGCGGCGCAGGACGGTTTCGAGAGGGAGGCGGATGAATAGTTCCGCGGTGGAGGAGAGGAATGTGCCGAAGGAGTAGGTTGTCGGTGTGATGATGGGGTCGATGGAGAGGCTTGAGCGGAGGAGCAGCGGGGTCGAGGATGAGATGAGGGTCGGTATGCAGGCGTGTAGTAAGGTTGCGGGGAGCAGGTTGGAGGATATGGATATTGAGGGGAGCAGCGAGAGGCACGGGTAGATGGAGCGTGGCGCCGAGGAGATGGGTGTGACGATCAGTCGGGTGCGGATCAGGTCCAGGGGCGCGAGGATGGTGGCTGCGATGGCGGTTGCGGCAACGGCGACGCTGAGGGACATGAGCGGCGAGGGGCTGTCGATGATGTCGAGCCCGCCGATGCCGCTGGCGGATGCGCCCATGGTGCCTGGGTCGGGGATGTTGAGCAGCGCGGACAGGGCGCTGCGGAACCAGCTCTCGGTGGTCTTGAGCAGAAAGTTGTAGATGAAGGTGCAGTTGGTGCCCTTCCACACGCCCCAGGCCGACTCCTTCTGCCACAGCTGGGCGATGACCTCCAGCAGCGAGTCTGCCCGCTTGAGGTCCAGCTTGCGGGCAGGTGCCTGGGGCGGTCGCGTGGGCGTCTCGGAGCGCGAGCGACTGTGCACATTCCTCTGGTGTCGCTTCCTCGGCGACCGTGAGCGCGACCCCGACGGCGAGCGGTGGCCGTGCAGGCTGTGCGATGACGGCGCGGTCGATGTGAAGTAGCCCGGGGCGTCGTCGTCCGACTCCTCCTCGTCCGACGGGTACTCGTCGTACTTGCCGCTCGCGAAGCTGTCCGGCCGCCCGCTCTCGCTGCTCCGCCACTCGTCGCCGCTCACTCTGAGCCCTGGTGCTAGCTGGCCGCGCGCCTCGTGGACCTGCAGGATGGTCTTGGCGACCTCGAAGGGCTGGGCCAGCAGCACCGACGTGTAGTTCCACAGCGCCTGGTCGAGCAGCTTCTTCGCGTGCTCGGCGACGGTGGGCGAGGACCCCGGGAAGTAGCTGTCGTAGTCGAGGTCCGACAGCATGTCGCGTGCCTGGCTGCCGAACGAGGGCTTGGAGGAGCTGGGGGTTCTGTACGGCGGCGGCCCGCTGCTCGATGCATTGCTTGCTTGCGGCGGGAGTTCGGGCGGCAGGCCTATGGACGGCGGGATGTAGTACGGGCGCAGGGGATTTGGGGCATCGCGCGACAGGGGCAGCGCGTCGGCCATGGCTGGGGAGTCTGGCAGCGAAGGACGGGTTGGTGTTGTTGTTGTTCTTCGGCGGGCAGCGAGCGAGCGATGATGATCTCCGAATTTCAGGATCAAGATGAGCGAGGCCGCAACGGCTGATCAACGGTCCATGCGTCATCCAGCGTATCACAGCGCCTCGGATTTCCCGCTGCCATTCTAAGCACTGCAACTTTTCCACGCATCGCAGGCCCCCTCTCACCCTGCATTTCCGTGCTTCAGTCTGCATGATGGCGTCCATGAGGGTCTTTGGCAATGCGCTGCGGTGCTCCGAGAAGCTGGTTGCGGCGTCGAGCGCGCGCAGTTCAAGATGCTTCTCGAGTCAAGTCAGCCATTGGGCGTCCCAGAGCACGGCACCCGCCAGGACGGCATTGGCACAAAGGTCGCAGCAGACATCGCGCATTGCGTGTGCGGCAGCGGCGTCGCGGAGGGCCTTCTCGTCGAGTCCCGCCTCCCGCCACGGGCACCTCGACAAGCCGAAGCCCGGCGAGGAGTGAGTAGTACTGGCACTGTACATCTCATGCCACATGCTAATGGTGGACAGACTGCACGTCACATTCATCGACAAGGACGGCCAGTCGCACACCTTCGAAGTCAGCGCCGGCGACAACCTGCTCGACATCGCCCAGGCCAACGACCTCGAGATGGAAGGCGCCTGTGGCGGATCGTGCGCCTGCTCCACCTGCCACGTTATTGTCGAGGACGAGGCCAAGTACGAGGCTATGGAGGAGCCGGACGACGACGAGAACGACATGCTGGATCTGGCGTTCGGGCTGACAGAGACATCACGACTGGGGTGTCAGGTCAAGATGAGCAAGGAGCTGGACGGCCTGGTCGTGAAGCTGCCGAGCATGACGAGGAACCTGCAGGCGAGCGACTTCAAGTGAGCGAATTGAATTCCATGCTTTCAACGCTTGATGGGCTGCTAGGAGCCCTCTGGACATCTGAAAGGATATGGGCGGCATGGTCTGGTGTATGGACCAACACTGTACAATACGGCACTCGGCTCACGGCGTCCGGAAGACATGTACAAGTACGCAAAAAATCTCGATGAATGGTATCAAATGCCACACCCACATCAAAAGGCCTCCATTTTGTTTCCCCACTAGGCTTCAACAGACCCCTCCTTCGCCGCCTGCCCGCCCGTGATCATGTCAAGGAAGCCCTGCTTGCTCATCTCCTTGACCTTCTCCTCGCGCTTCGCAATGCCCACCAGATTCGCGTCCTTGGACTGCTGCTCCGCCATCTCACCCTTGACCTGCGCTGCACGCACCGCATTGAAGAGCTTAATCACGCCCTTCTGCGCTGTCCGTCGCAACTCCTTCTCCTTGGCTGTGACCTCTGCTGTGCTGACTGCTGTGTCGTTCAGGCCCAGGACGTCCTTGACTCGGCCCCTTTCGCGCAACGCACGCTTCTCGGCGAGGATCTGGCGCCGCGCCTTCTCGTTCAATTTGCTGTCTGCGAGCTCCTTGTTGGCTGTCTGGGCGTCCTTGGAGCGCGACAGGATGGGTTCAGAGCGTTTTGTGGATGTGAGTTTGGTGTTGAGGATGCGCGAGATCGACGTCGCGAAGGCGTCGGGGTCGTTGCGCTTCTTGACCTTGCGGGCGGCTGCTGTCGAGGTCTCCGAGACGTCTGAGTCCGAGTCTTCGATGTCGAATTCGTCTGCTTCCGCCTCGAGCTCAGAGCCTTCCTCTTCTTCCTCCTCCTCCTCTTCGTCGTCGTCGTCGTCGTCGTCACCACCGGCAAGGTCGTCCTCGCTCGGCGAAGCATCATGCGCGGGATCGGCTGGCGCAACCTTTGCGGGGATCGTCATCTTGTGCTTGGGCTGGGCTTTGAGGGCTGACTTCAGCGGCTTCGGCTTCGGCTCGACTGCGTTGGCACCGGAAGGTTCGAAGGGCTCCTCCACCTCCTCCTGCCGCGGCGCCTTGTAGTTCTTGGGCGCATCGGTCGCAACATTCTCGTCGCCAGACTCGTCGTCGGAGCTGTGGTAGTACTTCTGGCGCTTGACCTTCTTTTTCTCTTTCTTCGGCATGCCCTTACGCATCTCCGCCTCGGTCCGCCTACGCTTCAGCGATGTGTTCACCATTGTGGCTGTGTGATGTGGATTTCTGGTGTTGCGAACGGCCGACTTTCACGTCCAGAACTTTTTTCCAGCATGCGTCGGCGGCAGGGTTCAATTCACCGACGCCAAGCGCAGAGGCCCCACCCCGCACGCTTCCCCACTGAACACCAACATCGCCGCATCGCCGCATCGCAGCCCACACGGCCACGCAACCCATTCCGCACACGACACCACAACCGCAGCCATGGTGCTCCAAGACCTCGGGCGGCGCATCAATGCCGCCGTCTCCGACCTCACGCGGTCGCCGAACCTCGACGAGAAGGCGTTCGAGGCCATGCTCAAGGAGATCTCCAACGCCCTCGTCGAAGCCGATGTCAACGTCAAGCTGGTCATGAACCTGCGCCAGTCCGTCAAGCGCACAATCGACTTCAAGAACCTCGCCCCCGCCGTCAACAAGAAGCGCCTCATCCAGAAGACCGTCTATGATGAGCTCGTCAAGCTCGTCGATCCGCACGCCGAGCCGTTCAAGCCGAAGAAGGGCAAGCAGAACGTCATCATGTTCGTTGGTCTGCAGGGTTCTGGTAAAACAACCTCGTGTACGAAGCTGGCGCGCTGGTACCAGGCGCGAGGCTTCAAGGCGTGTCTGGTGTGCGCAGACACCTTCCGTGCGGGTGCCTTCGACCAGCTGAAGCAGAACGCCACGAAAGCAAAGATCCCCTACTACGGCAGCCACACCGAGACGGACCCCGTAGTCGTCGCCGCCGAGGGTGTAGAGAAGTTCAAGAAAGAGCGCTTCGAGATCATCATCGTAGATACCTCCGGTCGCCATAGCCAGGAACAAGACCTCTTCGACGAAATGGTGCAGATCCAGAACGCCGTGCGTCCAGACCAGACAATCATGGTGCTCGACGCGACGATCGGCCAGCAAGCCGAAGCGCAGGCGCGCGCATTCAAGGACGCAGCGGACTTTGGAGCCATCATCATTACAAAGACTGATGGTGCGGCTGCAGGCGGTGGTGCCATTTCCGCCGTCGCGGCCACACACACTCCCATTGTGTTTCTGGGTAACGGAGAGCACATGCTGGACCTCGAGCGCTTTAGCCCGCAGCCCTTCGTCAGCAAGCTCCTGGGCATGGGCGACGTTGCTGGACTCGTTGAGCACGTACAATCCCTCAAACTCGACCAGAAGGACACCATGAAGCACATTGTCGAGGGCAAATTCACGATCCGCGACTTGCGCGACCAGCTCAGCAATATCATGAAGATGGGTCCGCTCAGCAAGATGGCGGGCATGATCCCAGGACTGAGCGGGATGATGAATGGAATGGATGACGAGGAGGGCAGCTTGAAGCTCAAGCGTATGATCTACATCTGCGATTCGATGACCGAGAAGGAGCTCGAGTCGGACGGCAAAATGTTCATCGAGCAGCCCACGCGTATGACCCGTATCGCGCGCGGATCAGGGACGAGTGTCAGGGAAGTCGAGGAGCTGCTTACGCAGCACCGTATGATGGGAAATATGGCAAAGAAGGCAGGACGAATGATTCCGCTTGACCTGGATGTTACTGACGCGTCAACAGATGGGTGGAATGCAGAAGAACATGCAGAAGGCACAAGGCGCCATGGGCGGCCTCAACCAGAAGTCACAGATGGCTGCCATGCAAAGACGGATGCAGTCCATGGGCGGCGCAGGCCGAGGCGCAGGCGCCGGTGGGATGCCAGACATGGCTTCTATGATGAAGATGCTTGGGGGTGCCGGGGGTGCAGGTGGAGGCGGAATGCCAGGTACGTCAAGAATCTGCTTTTCCTCATTGACCTTCTGCTAACAGTACTACAGATATGTCAGCACTACAGAACATGATGGGCGGTATGGGAGGTATGGGAGGCGGCATGCCCGGTGAGTAGAGGACGATGCGTGGCGGCACTTTCCATGACTAGGTCAGAACTAACGAGTCACAGACATGGGCGCGATGATGAACATGATGAAAGGAATGGGAATGGGCGGCGCGCAAGGTGGCCGAGGGAAGCGGTAGTCGATCGTCAGACTTTGGATCCTGCTCTTCGATGCATAGCCGCGGCGTTCAGGCATGGCGCACCGAGTACGACGAAGCTTCGCTGCTTGCGCAGGAAATACAGTGTGGAAGAGCATCTGCAGGGGACGAAGCAGAGCATGTTGAAACGAATGAAAGATACCCACAACGAGGACGGTCACGTTCTTCTCGCTGCCTGAGCTTGAGGTCTCCACACCGATGATTGAGCGCAAACGGGAAACCTGCTACCTCTCAGATGTATACACATTCACCGGAGAGACTGATCGCATGCGTGTAGCACACCTGGATTGCTACACACGAGAAAGCACTCTCACTTGGACTCGTCGCTCACCGACTGATGTCTACATTAGGGTGAGTAAAGTAAGAGAGAAGCTCCGACTCGCACCTGTCGTTTGCTCCTACGAGATACGCTAGTGCGACACCACTCACAAGTAGCTGCCTTTCGACTTCACATCCATGAATTTACAACTACAACACATTTAGAGCACTCTTCCGCAATGGACCGATCTGGCGATCACCGGGTACCGTGAGTCGACGCTACGATCTTTTGCGGGCCTCCGCACACACGCTGCTCGCTGTATCATGCTGACAACACGTGCCGCGAACGACGCGAAGACGATGTATCGATCAATACGCTGCGACCAGATTGCCCTCCGCCGCCGTATGTGGAGTCCTCCTCTATCACGACGCGCCACGTCCGTTGCTGCCACCACTACAACGGTGGGATGCTGTGGACTCAGTCGGTTCACCAGCTCTCATTTGATTAGTCCTGACCGTGTTTCGCCAGGACGGGTAGCTATCGAGGAACTTCGTCCTCACCAATCAAGTCGACAATGTCTTTGAGAAACTGGAGAGTATCTAGAACCCCTGGGATCTTGTCTTTGCCTGAGGAGCCCGCATACTCTGGTAGAAGACCCGTTGAAGCTGCCCGGCGGCACTGCTGAGTGCTCCCTTCCAGTCTGGACGCCAAGTTCGCTAGGCGTTGGACCTCGAGGCAGATCATTTTCACGAGCAAGAGGGCATCGCAGACGGAGGGAAGCAAGGTTCAGTCAGCAGCTGATTCGGAAAATTTTGACAGGGTGGATAGGGAGATGTGGTGGGGACGCAGAAGAAGGAAGAAGATGACAATGGGAAAGATCAAAAAAGAGCTGGGCTGGGTGGCTGTTCTCGCCCTGAAGATGAGGTTGGACAAGAAACAATGTAATGTGCTCAGTAGAAACCGGTTGATAGCCATTTCAGGGAGCGCAGCAGCTATTGTCGATTGAAAGCGTGGAAGTTCTTTGGGGCTTTCCAGGATCTTCGAAATTTGGCATCTTTTTGCCAAAGAACATTAGTCACAGCAGACAGCAGACTCAGAGTCTTCCACTCTCTTTGTTCGTCATATAAGTTTACCAACGTCGGACTCGGTGATCGAAAAGCATGTCGACTTTCCTCACCTTACCTTACGAGATCTGCGACATGGTTCTAAAGTACGCCTCGCTCTGTGCATACTACTTGATCAGCTCTTCTACAGACCGGCATTATTGAGATCCAAGAATCTGTTCCTCGTGTGCTCTCAGCTCAAAGCGGAAGCGGAGGATGCATGGAAAAGCTTACTTCGTCAAGGCTACCAAGCAAAAGTTCTGCGCGTTATGCAGACAACAAAAATGTGCACATACGGAAAGCCTCCACCTAGACATGCTACAGGTGTGCATAGACGGGCCACCGAAAGGAGATGAATGGGCTGTGTATAGACCGTCGGATCTCGCGCAGTGGGCCTCCTTGGATTGAAAAGAATTGCTGGAACTCCTCAAGTTACTGTAAGATGGCTTGGTATGTCTTGGACGTGCAGATGACTTATATAAGGTGATGGCGAGGAACAAGCAAAATCGCCTCTCCCAGGTTGTCTATCAAAGACTCCGGGTACTGCCCAACCCTGACACTATCATGGCTACATTATTGACATTACTGGATCTCCCGCGCAAGATCCGCGGCAGAATTATCTCCCATGTTCTCCTTTCTGGCCGATGTAGAAGAGTGGCATTGGATGAGGTCTCAGCGATCAAACGCGTGTGCCGACAGCTCTATGCCGAAGCTGAGGTCACTCGGCAGAGGGTCGGTTGAACGGCGAAAGCGCCCATTGAGCCTCCGACGGGACGCTTTCGCATGGTGGAGCGTAAATGGCAGTTGATCTGAAAAGAATAAAATCGGGCTTTCACGCTCCAAATTTCCAGCTCTGATAGTGAAAGGTGCTTGGAACTGATCACGCTTTCACGGGTGTCGAGATCTGATGAAACGGCACGCTTCGTAGCTTCAGTCGTCATCGCTCCTGCTTCTTTTTATATTTGAGACGCTCCCGAACACGAATATTACACCTCGTTCCCAAGCATCAGATGTCAAAGCATGGATAGAAGTGGCATCGGTGAAATTGCAAGAACTCAATTGCATCTTCGTAAAGTCATGACTAGCTTCGTGAAAGAGTGATCGATGGAAACTCCGTGTGTGTGAATCAGTCTGGAAGTCCCACTAACCTACGTTTGCCCCCCTATCAAACCATCGTTGCCGTACTAATCCACTGGGATCTACACCAAATCATCCGGGAGTGGCTTTGAAAGGCGCGTCAAGGCCGACTGAGAACGTCCCTCTAACCCAAGATATCGGCTGGGTTGGCAGCATCGATCTCATCCTGGTACGCATCAGGAGTCTCAGTGGAGTCCTTCTGTAGCACAAGGATGTAGTTGACACTGTCAGCGATTGGGTCGGCACGCTTTCCAAGGATTTCAGACGGATCAACCGCATCAATTTCGTCCTGGTACGCGTCAGGGGTATCTGTGGAGTCCTTCTGCACTACGAGAATGTAGTTGACGCTGTCGGCGATAGGATCGGCCCGCTTGCCCAAGATCTCGGACGGGTCGGCAGCATCGACCTCGTCTTGGTAGGCGTCTGGGGTCTCGGTGGAGTCTTTTTGGAGAACGAGAATGTAGTTCACGCTGTCCGTAATGGGGTTCGCGCGCTTTCCCAAGATCTCGGCTGGGTCGGCGGCGTCAACCTCGTCTTGGTAGGCGTCTGGAGTCTCAGTAGAGTCCTTTTGAAGAACAAGGATGTAGTTGACGCTGTCGGCAATAGGATCGTTGCGCTTTGCTTGCACGGATCGAACAATGCGGTCGTACTTTGCGTAGTTCGAACGTTCGTACACGGAGCGGGCCATCTTGATGACTTTGGCTGGTGCATTGGTGTCAGGGGAAGGAATCGGGCTGGCGATGGCGCTCGCCGCGAATGCGCTGAGAAGGGTAAGAATTGATGCCTTCATGATGATAGTTGGTCTGGTGTAGTTTGGAAGAAGAGCAAGGAGGTTGTATGGTGATTGAGCTGTGATGGCTTG
This sequence comes from Didymella pomorum, assembly GCA_022225945.1. Lineage (NCBI taxonomy): Eukaryota > Fungi > Ascomycota > Dothideomycetes > Pleosporales > Didymellaceae > Didymella > Didymella pomorum. The sequence goes on along the minus strand of JAKJXN010000062.1, from coordinate 21,293 downwards.
ATGGTTTACTTCAGTACGGGATATGCGTCCTCTTATACAACCCGGCGCCGGTCCCGGCCAGAATTGAACGACTACCTCAAGACCACTCCCCAAGATTGACATCGGCATGTGACTAGACTATCCGGTCACCTTCCTTCAACAGATCATCAGTCATCGTCGCACATATCTTGTGGCATGCTTTAACTGCACGCCGTCTGCTGTCTGTCTCCACTATAGATTGACTTGGTTCTACATGCTGACGGTACCCTGTCACCCAGAAGATTAGAGGATGCCCGAAGATCTTTGCCAAATTTGACGGTCAATGCATCAGCTCAATGCACCAACTATTGGAACCGTGTGCTCGGAACTTCGTGATTCTTGCGCAAAATCACCCCGTGCTGACGATCTCATACGCATGATCACTTCGACGAGGCAACGCTGGCGTGCTACACCTGTCGAGAACAGTATTCTCTAACACGCTGTGGAGTCTTGGACCCAAGGCGCCATAGAACAAAGATCATCTACATGTGGTTCTACGAGTAAGTCCAGGGTCGTTTCACATGATAAAGAAACCATCGAAATTGATATCTAGCTTAATCATCGGCGAATCCGGCTCTAACCATCAGTCATAATTTGCAGTCACTCTTCTTGAAGAGCCTAGTTGACACTCCAATTCGTATCGATCCATCCTTCGAGCTTATCGAAGTTCCTGCACTTGTGATGACTGTTGAAATCCGCCTTGGCTCCAGCATGACCTCCAAGACGAACAAAGACCGGTGTAACGTCTCCAAAACACTGAATCGCTATTCTCAGCGCATCAATGCAATGATCGACGTGCATTCGATTCTTGAGTGCACTGTCTGTGAGTCCGTCAGGGATACCGGGGTACTTCCCCGCCTGGTACCAGGTAAACATTCGTATCATGTTCTGGTGCAGTTACGTCAACAAATCCGTAATGCAGATTATCCAAACGTTCGAGAACATACAAGGCAGTGTAGCTGATGAAAGACCTCGAGAATGGCTACATAGCCAGTTCCTACATCTTCGGGGACGTGCTTAAGATTGTCAGACTCAGAGCGATTGAGACCGGCGATCTCATTTGCAGGAATCTCTACTGCGTGTTCTGGTCATGCAATCAGCATCGTTACGTGGATATAATACAGTACTGTTGAACTCACTGTATGTCAAGTTAAACCAAGCGTCTTCGCGCTCAGGCGTCGGGAGACCACGGTACTTGTTGGTGGAGTTGAACTCTGCCGCGAAATCATACTCGATGTACTCGACCGCCTCCATTGCAGGTGCTGCATCAGATCAGCCAAATCTAGGCATCAATGTTGGAAGACCCTTACAGTATACTGAAAGTTGTTTCGCGCATGCCTGATCTGTTGGCTTTGGCGTGAAACTGGCATCGAAGAGCGAGATGAAAACTAAATTCATGACTACCGAAGACGCCAGAAGAAGACCTAAGAGCAGCCGTGACCAGTGCCATTGCCCTCGAGGCTGATCGCAGAGCTTCTCGTCGTCGAAGTCCTTTATTCCCTCATGTGAACTCGAACTCGAGACATCATCAGATGAGGAAACAGGGCGATAGGAGTGGACTTTCGGCGCCATGGCAGCTGGTAGAAAACAAGAGGGTAGTTGCGAAAGGGCGTCCACTGCAGAACGTTGGAAGTTGGAAAGTCGGTTGAAGCCTAATGTCGACGACAAGCAAGCAGGCGCTGCACTGTTTGGAGAGCAAAGCTAGCGCCTTCTGAATGTCGTTATTGCACCTGCTGCAGGTAGCTGCAGGAAGTGGTCGCATGCAAGCGCTACTGCACTTGGCAAGTGCGACGTTGTTGACTCCGGTCTTCTGCACAAGCAATTCAAAGTAGCGCCGAGCATTGCTTGTCTACCTTAGGCCATCGCTGTATTGCATAGACTAGGTTGGGTAACTGCCTAATTCGGCTAGCCATGAACTGCAGCTTTGCAGCATCACGAAATGGGCCCGGATGTACTCCGTTACACGGGAGCACTAGGCCAAATAAGGTCTTTGATAATCGGTAAGATTTTGGACATCCAAGTGTAGGCTAGTACACCGCACATCGTGTACAACGGATCAAGTACTGCGCATATCCGTCGGACCAGCTTGTTTGCTGTGGTGGCCTGATCTTCACACTGAAGAGGCAAGTGGTCCTGCGTAGGGTCAGTCGACAATAACTTGCACCCAAAGGGATTTGACCATTTGCTCCGAGGCCTGGGTATCTCTCTCAGGACAGTGCACATTGGACCGATGCTGACGCAGATCTGCAAACTTTGCTTGCAATGTGGTACAAAAGTGTGTTCGATAGTACCTTATACTGATCATGTGCTTGATGATTATGTGCATCGGAGTGGAGATGTTCATCTATGTTGAATGCAACATTGTGATAAGCATACAGATGGAACACAATTGCGCAAGATAGCTGAGGAAGGCGTAACTTGCACCTGTGTGAACCGAGGTAGGGAAGCCCCCTCTCTACGCGGACTGTAGACTGTAGGATCCTCCTTCGACTTGATCTGCTCACTCAAACTACATTGTAGTCATCATCCGAAAATGTTCGAACATCAGAAACAGAAGCGTTGGGCATTCTTCGAGACCACTAAATCTTCGACAGAGGCGGAAGAGACAAAACTGATGAGCGAAGATGATCATGACACGAGGGCCAGAGAACCAAAGATGAGTCCCGCAAGGATCCACCTGGCGGTCTTGCTCGTCTCCATGTTCATGTTCGTCATGGGGACATTGATGGTCGTGAGCACTCTCAATCACAAACAGTCCGATCGATCCTGCGCTGCGCAGCTCAGCATCTGGTGTAAGTTGATTGCCTCGATCGTATAGGATCTCCCCTGACTGGACGCGTTCTCTAGCACCGCTCTTCCAAGCAGTCGAATATGAAGAACGTGATTGGGAGAGTATCTTCACAAAGAAGCACTCAGACTGGACTGGGGCACCGACGGTCGAGCTTGAGGACAAATGGCATCGTCTGGTCAACGGTGAGCTGTCCTTCTATCGTTTAAGATTGCCACAGTCTGATATACCCAGTGCCGACAGTCATCATACCAGAAGATCGTGTTCCGGCGTTGAACCGTAGCATAGAGCAAGGCTTCGTGAAAGGCGGTTCACCCGGTAACGAAGGCTACATCGCAGGTATTGAAGGTGAGAATCCCAAAACCGGCAGCCACCGTCTGGAAAACGTTCTCTGACGCATCTCCAGTCTTCCACCACCTCCACTGCCTGAACGTGCTCCGGCAAGCTCTTTGGGTCCACGAGTATCCCGAAGGCCTTGTTCCGAGTTTGTTCAAGTACAACTCACCCGCTGTTGCTCGAAAGCACGCCGACCACTGCATTTCGACTCTACACCAAGCATTGACGTGCAACGCAGACCTCACACCGTATCTCCTGTACGACAGCACGGGTCAAGGAGCAGGTATTGCGAGGGAGGACTTTCAGGCCACACACAAGTGTAAGCGATTCGAGCCCATCTTTGAGTGGGTCCACAAGAATGGAGTGGTGGTGTCGGCAGAGGATCTGAAGGGTGGCAAAAACCACAGTGCCTAGTAAGTCTCTAGATGTGGGTATGCAGTGTGAGCCCAATGGCAACGAGTTGTTCGCACTATTGCAAGAGACAAATTGAGAACTAGATCTGCTTCTCTCTCCTGTGAACTTCTTCAACACTAGACGGCTGATGCCTTGCATCGAACGCTTTTTCAGCGCAACACATCTTGCTTTTCTTCAACGTCGAGGTCGACCATGGGAATTGAGACATCCTGGTAGTGGATATTGCCATCAAGATTGAACCACAGACGCTCCGAGTCGCGGTCATGGAACTTTTCAACGTGCAATGGTACCCTCGGAATAGGTGCCTCGTCTCCGGGAAGGATTTCGTCAGGTATGCAGACCGTGAATAATGTCCCGAAGAATTCCCACAATCCTTTCAGTATGGGTATCCGCATCGCATAAGCCACCGCATAACATGCATACACTGCATGCCCGCGTGTCCCACTCCGGTATTGTAAGAAACTGCAGCGTATGATTTCCATGCTCCATTCAACCTCCGGAGTCATGACGTCGATATAGATCTCAGTCAAGGTCTTCTCGTAATCGACAGTGAGCAGGCTGCCAGGTGCGGAAATGCCGAGTAAGCCGTACACCCTGTCACGAGGATCCAAGCACTCCATATCGCTGTATCGGAGAATGTTGCTGGTCAGAGAGTAGTCTGCGACTGGCCTGTTCATATTGTCCCTCCTGTCATGGAACAGCCATGTAGCTGGCGGGGACGGCAGAACTTCGGACTAGGACAAGACTGCGTCTGCAAGGGCGTCCCATGGGACCCAGGTATTGCCACAGAGTACGCATATGTGTGACGAGAGGAGTATCTCTTGGACAATCCAAAGCCTGCGGAAGTAGCGGTTCGCTAGTATCCGGCGGTGGAAGTCGTGTTTGGTCAACTGCGGAGCTTCTTCCGGGCGCAAGTGCGACGTCTTGTCAAGCCACACCACTACAAACGCGGCACGTTCGTAGATGATAGACATCAGTCTGACCTGATCGTTCCGTTCATCCATGTTCGATTGATCGATACACACTTGGTCGATCCACATATAACGATCATTCGCACTCTCGTTCCGGAATGCGGTCATGAAGTCGAAAAAGGTTTGGTCCGATGACCAAGGCTGCACCTCCGATAAATATTGTACATGCCGGAGAAGCATTGCCCCATGTGTAAGACAGAGTGATGTAGTCCGGCAGATTGTCGATATCGAAGGCATCAAGGTCGCATCGGACACAGGCGTTCTGAGTCCTGTTGCTTGCATGCGGAATATAGTCTGATAAGACGTATTTGAATGTTACTACCGTCCAGCCGCTGATACCTGTAATTACGATGCCCGGGTGGCCGCGAAGGCATGTCGTGTTGACTGGCACCCCGAGTTGCCTGCTCAAGCATATCGCAAGCTTCATTGCATTGACCTCGGAGCGGATGGGATGCTGAATGTCCTCGTTGGGCTTGGAGTGGCAATAAGAGCGACGTGAAGACACATCGATGCATTGAAAGCGCAGGACGTACAGTCGTGTTATGTATCAGGCAGACGACGCGTCTGCGGTTTCGACGAGGAGGCTGCGCGGGGTGGGGACAACATCACCGACACGTGAGTGGCGTGTCGTGGCAGGTGCCAGAAAGACATGCCTTCGCGTCCGCGACCGCCCAAGAAAACACGACAACAAGCCTCGAGGCTCCGACGGTGCTCCGCGAACTTGTTTCATTTAATTCGCAGCGGCGCTGTTTTCGCTCACGTTCTCCGCCTGCCACTTTTCCTGAGTCGCAACAGCCCGCCGCTGCCCAAAACCTCCCTATAAGTCTTCCTTAGGCCGAGGTCTCGTACATCCCACGCAGCTGCGAGGGTCAATTAAAGACCGGAAGTTGCCGACTAAGATCAAGTGATCATATGGCGTCTGCTGTGAAGCGACTACATATCTGTCTAGATGAGTGTGCCGAAGCTTGGGGACAGCAACCCTATCAAGACTCTCCAGTGTTACCATTGTAACTCCTCAACGGTGACGTTTCTTACGCTTCCTCGCGATATACACAACCTCATTCTATGTTCTCCTATAGGAAACCCCTCAAGGACTAGTCATCTGCCGGGACACGACTGTTGAGTCCACATGTCCTCAGTTGTGGAGAGAGATCATCATCATGGAGAGCCTGTTGATGACGTGTACCGTCAGACGAACTGCAGAGTGGTCAACATGCAACTTACATGTCACCAACTACACGCTGAGGTCACGCATACCATCGACTCTCTTCGACAGCATGGATATCTGCTCAGCCTCTCCTACATGCTCCAGCAGGCGTCGCGCAGAGACGGCTTCAGAGCCGGGTACAGACGGGAGGGAACATTCGCTTATACGTGATCATGAGACTTGTGTAATCATGCGCATGTTCCGCAACTTTGGTGTTTGCTGTAAGACATACACGATTGTGTCATCAGCGAACCATGTCCTATTATCCTTGCACATACAATGGCTTCAATTACTTTACTTACCCTCCCACTAGAGATTCGCGACTGTACCTTCGAGTACGCTGTACTCCGTCCTACCCCTCACGACTCAATGATCATGACATCAAAACCCCAGTGCTTGGTCTGCAGACAAATGCGCATCAAGGTTAGGGCTGCAAAGCGACGACTACACAGACGAGGGCATCGGTACATGTTCGGTCTGGCCTTGAAGCCATTGTTCTAGCAGAACTTGCATCTGGTCTACCAATCCGATGACATTGCAGGTGAGCGTGCGTTGCGGATCCAGGTGTAAGCAAGAGTGGACTTTGTTTAGGTCATCCATTACCTATCTCGACAGGGCGATCATGTTTGGAGGATCGGCCTTATCATCCAAAACGCCCGCTTTCTGCAAAATGATGACCGTCTTGTCAACGACAGTCTGATCAACGCCCCTCACGTCCTTAGCAAACGATACTGTCTTCAGCCACTCCCTTGCGTCCTCCTCCGAGTAGTCGAGCTTCGTGCTGATGTACTTGACCGCCTCCTCCTGGTTCTCTTCAAAGTGCTGCACACCCTTATTGATCTTCTCCAACGCATCTTCCAACTCCTCCTTTAATGGGGTTGTCGTCGCATTCTTGCCGTGACTCCAATTCTCAGGGTTCAGCAGCGCATTAGCAGCAACAATCTTCCAACTTGACCAGGGCGTGTAAATCTCGCCGACCCGCTTAATCGCACCATTGTCATAATACCGCTTCGACGTAAAGTGCTCCCACATGAAGAAATCCGCCGTCTTGTCATTAACCCCATCCCGCAAGTTCGAAAAGGTATTCAGCACCTCGACCGGAAACGGAGTCTCGCCTTTATTGAGCCAGCCCTGCTGATCCGCAAGCACAAAGCTCATGACATAGCTGCCACTCCCGATCCTCGACACGCCTACCCTCTTTCCCTTCAAGTCTCCAATGCTCTGCACGTCTTCTCGTTGCGTCCCGCTCGAGATCGCCCAACAAAGCGGCGTCTCAACATACGTCCCCACCAACCTAAACCCGGCATCTTTCTTGCTAGCTTGCGCTTTGCCCAAAGCTGCGATCCAGCCCTCCGTCAACCCCACGCCGACGTCGATCTCGTTGTTTTGCAGCGCCGTCACCATGTGCCCAGTGCCGGATGGGAAAGGGAGAAGCTGGGAGTCGAGGCCGTAGTGCTTTTTGGCGAATTCGAGCGGTGTGGAGAAGTGCTCGGGCACGAAGCCGATGCGCAGGGGCGCCATTGCGGAGGCGTGTGTGGAGAAGAAGCGAGGTGCGATTGGAGTTGGGGATGCGAGGCGCAAGGTGCGCAGTGTGCGAAGCATTGGGACGCGGGACGGTGGTGTTGTGCACGAGGGGAGGATGTCGGCTTGCAATTGCCGTCTCGTAGGCGTTTCGAGTGAGGTCGCGCGAAGTGATGTCGCGGCTACACTTGCTGAAGAGGGAAAGAAGCTCTGGCCAGCTCCGCCGTTCCGAGGTTCCGATCAGCGCCGACTATCGCTTCTCATGCCACTTCGCTTGGCGTTGATGTCGACATTGATGATTTTGTGATCAAGTCCTCTCACTCCCAGTCTCTACAATTCTGGTTCTGATCCTTTGAGCTTCGTGATACCCTAGACTATTTATTCGCGACATTTTCAAGGTTGCTAGCAGCGTCATAGATATTGCCACTGACCATGGGAGACTTTGACGCCGCAACATCGGACATGTTATCGCTACGGGCAAAGAGCATAGCTGTCATTGGTGCAGGACCATCGGGATTGGTCGCTGCGAGGTAGGTTTCCAGATTGTCATTAGAATTCATGAGCTGAGGGCGGTAGATATTTGCGGGCCGAGAAAGCCTTCTCCAAGGTTGTCTTGTTCGAGCAGCGTCCGCGGGACGGCGGGATATGGAACTACACAGCTGAGGAAAGAGACGAGGATCTGTTCACAGTTCCGCAGACAAATCCCGCAGGAAAGAATCAGAGTCCCATATGGAAGCCCGCATCAATGAACGGGCACCCGACTGTTGGAGCCATTGGTACGGCAAAGGACCCAGCATTCGTGTCCCCGATGTACGAAAGACTTGAGACGAATATCCCAAGGGCTTTGATGGGATTCAAGGGTCTGGATTGGCCGCACGATAGTCAGCTGTTTCCCAAACATCAAACTGTGCTCAAGTACATCGAGGACTATGGCAGAGACGTCCAAGATACGGTCCGTTACGGCACTCAGGTGACAAACGTCACGCCGAATGCGGACGATGCCACTACTTCCTGGTCTGTGACGTCTCGAAACCTACAAACATCTACCGACATGACGGAGACCTTTGATGCTGTGATCGTAGCAAACGGGCATTTCATCACGCCGTACATTCCCGACATACCCAACATCGCCGAGTGGAACACAGCGCACCCCGGTCTGATATCACATTCGAAATACTACCGCCGCCCGGAGGAGTTCGCTGGCAAGAAAGTAATCGTAGTCGGCAACTCAGCGTCCGGCGCCGACATCTCCAACCAAATCGCCTCGCACTGCACGCTCCCACTTCTCTGGTCCAGCAAATCCACCAACCTCTTCGTCAGCGCCACACCCACCGACCCCCGGCGCCCCGAACTCCCACCCATCAAGCAATTCAATCTTGCCACACGCGGCGTCGAGTTCGAAGACGGTACAATCGAAGACACCATTGACGCCATCGTCTTCGCGACTGGCTACTTCTACAGCCTCCCATTTCTGTCAAACATCACACCTGCGCTAGTCACAGACGGAAGCCGCGTGAACAACACGTACAAACACCTCTTCTACGCGCCGCGCCCGACTCTCTCTTTCCTCGCGCTCCCCCAACGCGTCATCCCCTTCCCAACTGCAGAAGCCCAAGCCGCAGTCCTCGCCCGCGTCTACTCCGGCCGCTTATCCCTGCCACCTGTTTCAGAGATGCAACAGTGGGAGAAGGAACGCGAGAAAGAAGCGCCCGGGCGCGCATTCCACCTCCTTCCGTTTCCGAAAGACGGCGAGAACATTAATGAGCTGTCGAAATGGGCGTTGAGCGCGCCGCGCAGAGAGGGGCTGGAGAATGAGGGGAAGGGAATGGTGCCGCCGGTGTGGGGCGAGTGGGAGTTTTGGTGTCGCGAGAATTTCCCGAAGATCAGGCAGGCGTTTGGGAAGCTAGGGGAGAAGCGGTTTACTACAAGGACGCTGGAAGAGGTTGGGTTTAGCTTTGAGGCGTATCAGCGGGGGAAGGCGCTGGAGGAGGAGAAGCTGATCTAGGGAGTACATGCGTGCCTCAGGTTGGAATACAAAATGCGAAAAACGTCAAACACCCGCGTCGGATGTTTCAAGAGTAATAAATCGGCAGTGTCCCGGCTAGACGTCGCTCAGCCTGCCCTAAACAGCTGTCAGAGCGAGAAGTGCGGGTAGTGCCTCCGATAGATTTCACTTAGCTCGCATGTTGTTTGCGAACGCTCGTGAGACGGTGACAGCTTATGCGGCTTGGTGCTGGCACGATGGAAGAGGTCTCGTGACGGACGTCATTGCTGCTGTCAGAATTGATTCGGACAGGCATGATGCCATGAAAACCTGTTTAGTTGTTTTCGTAACGGACCCGGATCGACTTGGTGTTGAGTGCGCTCGTCCCGGAGCCAATCCACCCGTTCAGATGTAGAGTACACATCTCGATGCATGCATCTACGCTCTCGATAGCCTTCACCGGCGCACGCAAAGACTTGCAAGCTAGCATGGTGCAGTGATGCATAACTCCTCAGCTTTATGTCGTCACTGCACCATGCATACATTGATCCATATAACGCTGCACCCTCTTCCACGACTCGAATCATCTCACCGATTCAAACACCATAGCCAACTATCTTTCCATCCGCTTCACTCTACCACCCCCTCTCGTAATCTTTTGCACCATGTACCGTCCAACCCTCGCCATCATCCTCACCCTGGGAACCCTCCTCACCACTGCCCTTAGTGTCCCGACCATTCCCATCACCGGCGAAGCTATCAACCTCTCAGACCGCAACGCGCTCTTCTCGCGAGCACTAGAGGGACTAGAAATAACGTATCTCACCGACTCCTCGTCTTTGCATAAGCGCACATGGCCGCTCTGGGGTCACGGCAAGGGTGGAAATGGCTGTGACTGTGAAGGTGGAAGTGGAAGCGGTTCGGGCACGGGATCGGGTGGTGGGAGTGGGAGTGGGAGTGGGAGTGCGGGAGCTGGTGCGGGAGCAGGAGCCGGTGGAGCTGGTAAGTACATGAGCATCCCCTGGTACGTGCTCGCACTGATGTGATGCAGCATCTGGTGGCGGCTCAGGCATGATCTGCATCTCTGGTGATCTTGCAGGGCAGTTGGTCGGGGGAGGCAGTGCGGGAGCAGGCGCAGGCGCAGGTGCAGGCGCTGGAGCTGGAGGTGGTGCTGGAGCTGGCGGTGGCTCGAACTCGACGTATGGATCGTACAAGCGTGCGGATACATCAGCGAGCGCAGGTGCGGGTGCAGGCGCGGGTGCAGGCGCGGAAGGTGGAGGTTCCGGTACGTGTCTTGAGTGTCCTCTTTGGAACCTGGCTAATTAATATCAGGTAGCGGCTCCGCCTCAGGCGAGATATGCATGTCAGGCAGTCTATTTGGCATGTTAACAGGTAGTGCCGGCGCGGGAGCTGGAGCGGAAGCTGGTTGGGCAGGCATTCTGGCAAAGTTGATGCAAGGCGAATGAGTCCATGCGGCCTATGATATGATCGATTCTTCGAGTACCTTTCGGATGGGGTTTGCCCGAGGTCAAAAGGTATCCAGCCCACGATGTAAAGTACTTCTTTCAACATCAATAGCCCCGAAGATCTGTTGCCACGTATGCATCGCTTTCACCAGACAGCCAGTATACTCTGTCAATAATCACTTGTGACCCTCTTCTTGACGCTCAACTTCAACGACAGACCTGTGACCTGTACCCTTGATTAATGTGCCATCATCGCGTTTACCAAGAGTCGCGTTTGGAGAGTAGACAATCGCACTGCCAGTCTTCAAATTCTCAAAAGCGCGGATGATCATGTGGTGCTCTTCTGCGTTCAGTGGAATAGAACGCTTGATAGCGGCAAACCACTCTGGGCTGCTGAACCTATGGATGACGCTGACCGAGCATACCGCAATCAAGTTGGTGAGCAGAGTCGGCTCTTGTGTTGATACAATGATGCGCGTGCCGTAGTGCCTCTGAAGACAGATGGTTGTGAGTAGTGTCTCGTTCAAGGACTTCGCGCCGGTATTCGGCAGCACGTGCTACTATTGTCTGTTCCGAGTGTCGATGATTATGCAGCCATCAGGTAAGTAAGTGAAGCGGAGACCGTAGAAGAATTCATTGCCTTCTTGATAGAATCCGCGCTTAGCTTGTGTGCTTCGTCCAGCACAATCATCTTTCCTGCGGCGCCTGACTGGAGGTACTTCTGAAATCCGATCCTGAAGTTCTCACTTCCTTCACCAACGCGCCGACACTTGATTGAAGTGCAACGTACGGTTGAGTCGGTTCCGTGTACTCAAAGCTCTTTTAGGAGACATCGACTTCATCTGAATCAAGGGAAGTACTCGAGGCTGCGCAGGGCAATTAGAATGAAGGCCCCGGTGCTGCACTTTTAAGCGTTCCATTCGCAGGACCGTATACATGTTTTGAAACGACAGTGACTCTTTGAAGGCAAAACGTTGGCGCGCTCCTGTTGCGTGATGGCGGTGACGGTGGTGATGATGAGAAGCCTGGGAGGCGGAAGGTGGGGCTGCTGGACTTGGCAGCCAATCAAAAGGCTTCGCAAAAACGCGCTCAAACAACGCGTTTGCAGCTGGTCAGTCGAACGCGTCGCACCGTCCACCTTCAAGCTGTTGCATGCATCTATGTTGTGCCTTGTGGCAATGCGAATCGCTCGGTGCCTCTGAAATGGAGGGGGCTTCAACAGCAACTCCAGCTATGTCGACCGCGTCTTCTTTTGTCGAACATTACCTCGATTCGACTGCTAGACAGACACGGTCCCTGGCAATGACAATTCTCAGCGGCACTAACGACAGCAAGGCTGCACCATAGCACCCCGGCGGTCATGCGACGGGCAACGCTTGGTTCCTTCCCTAAATGATGGGCGCTACGCAAGAGCAGCCGCCATCCGCGCTCTACAAGTCGACCGAGCCTGGAGAAAATGTGATGAAGGTAACGGAAGAAAACTCAGACTTCGCATTTAGTACGCGCCTATAGGCAAGCAACTCTGTCATTGGCCCAAATGAGCTTCCGTCGGGGAAGTCCGCGGTATAGCGAGTATCCACATCAACCTGACTCGATGCATTGACCCTGAAGAAAACCCCGGAATTGACAATGCCGCCATACAAGAAATCGAACGTTTAGAAAATTTGGGATCGTGGCTGTTCTGCGACTATCGTCAACGGCTCAATTCTGGTACTGTTACTGAGGCAAATTTGGTTTACACAACACGTTGAAAATCTCCCGCCACCTAGCAAATTTTCCTGGAAGCACTATGTCGCTCTCAATGCCCACAGACGCCGTTGCGTCTGAGCCGAACGCCCATGTAGACGTCAAGGCAAAGTCCGACACTGAGCCCAGCTTTACGCGCAACAATCAATTGGAGTCACTGCGCTACAATGACAACGACGAGGACGAATCTGACTACCCCGAAGGCGGCGCCGCGGCTTGGCTGGTTGTACTCGGTGCATGGTGTGCTATGATGTATGTATAGGAGATTGTGCTACGAACTCACGAAGTATGCTGACAACTCTAGTCCATCGATGGGTCTGCTCAACACAGTCGGTGTGCTGCAAGCCTGGGTGTCCGAACATCAGCTGCACGGCTACTCCGAATCGAACATCGGATGGATCTTTAGCGCGTACGCTTTCTTCCTGTACATTGGCGGTGCGCAAGTTGGTAAGTAAAAGCTTGTTGGGTCCACTGGCTTTCGCTGACGTGCCGGCTTTAGGCCCCATTTTCGATGCCCACGACATCAGAGTCCTCATCATTCCTGGTAGCGTCGGTATCGTGGCAGCGATCATGTGCATGAGCGTTTCTACAGGTAAGCTCTCCATTAGCACTGGCAAATCCATGTCCCGCTGACATGTTCACAGAGTACTACCAGCTCCTGCTGTCGTTCGGTGTCCTTGGAGGATCCTCAGCATGTCTGCTCTTCACCCCTGCAGTCTCTGCTGTTGGTCACTGGTTCTGCAAGCGCAGAGCTCTTGCCATCGGTATTGCATGCACAGCCGGCGGAGTCGGAGGCGTCGTCTTCCCGCTCCTAATCCTCTACCTTGCCCCAATCATCGGCTTCCCTTGGACGATGCGCATTGTTGGCTTTGTGTGTCTCTTCATGTGCATTGTCGCCTGTCTGCTTCTCAGGAAGCGGCTACCACACAACAAGCACGCCGGCGCTTCCATCGATCTTAAGGCCCTTAAAGACGCCAAGTTCGCGCTGACCACTCTCGCGGTGTTCTTGGTCGAGTTCGCCGTCTTCGTCCCCTACTCTTTCATTTCCCTGTACGCCATCTATGCTGGTGTCGAGCAACAGAAAGCCTACCTTATCAGCGCTCTTCTCAACGTGGGCGCTATCCCTGGACGTGCGCTCCCTGGCTACGTTGCGGATCGCTTCGGCGTGTTCAACACGATGCTCGCCACATCACTGACGTGCGCCACTCTCATTTTTGCCCTTTGGCTCACAGCTGGACACAACGAGGCTGCTATCACCGCTTTTGCTATCGTCTTCGGTTTTTGGTCTGGTACCGCCATCTCCCTGACGCCTGTCTGCGTGGGCGCGGTCTGCAAGATCGAGGACTATGGCAAGAGGAATGGCACCACATTCTCGATCGCCAGTTTTGCTGCATTGATTGGTATTCCTGCTGCTGGTGGCGTCTTAGAGGCCAATGGGGGGAACTACAACGGGCTGATCATCTTTGCTGGTGCGCTTTACCTTGCTGCCTTCGCCGTCTTTCTGATCACCAGGATCGTGGGTTGGGGCCGAGATTGGAAGACATTGTGCTAAACACCAGTCGATAATACAATCACGCAAATACTATTCACCCCATCAACGAGCGACCGATTCGCGTCGCTACGAATTCGTCCCAATCCCTCCGCTGTTACAGTCAAGCGTAGGCCCACTTTTGATCGTATCTGACCACGCTTTGACGCAGCACTTTAGCGTCCGAGGCACAATTCTTGGCGCTCGTCTGCTCTTCTGATGGATGGTTGACTCCGGTCCTGCTTGGTACGAAGATCATCGCAGTCGGATAATCTCAGCTCGTATCAATACTGTTGTGGCCCGCCCAACTGTTCAGGTCTCGATACAAAGAGGCGTCTCCCAATACTGCATCTGCCGACTCGGTGTCCTAAGAAAATCAATTAAAAGGCCCCTGGCACAAGAAGGGATATTGTATTGACGAAGTAGCGCAACGCTCTGCTCAATTTTGACACGGGCGACGCTGGATCGATGAACGCGAGCATTCTTGAGAACAGAAGCAGCACGGTGTTTCCAGCAAATTGGGTCAGAGGAAATGTTGAGGTCGGCAGAACCCTGCCGACACCCCATTCGAAGTCCACCTTACGCTTTATTGCATCAGCAGTTTTACGTAGTACTTGCGGTTCACGGAGTGTCCGACGAAGTTGTGTTGTGAAGGGCGTGCAGTTTTCCGACGGGGAAGTTGAAATGTGCGGCTCTGAACCCCGATGACGGACAACCTTAAAGACTGCCGGTGCTTACTCCTTTCCATGCTTCAAGCAACGCACAGAGAAGCAGTCTCCAGCATGACACGATCTCGTAGGCCAATCTATTTCAACGATAAGACCGGCAGCATTCAAGTGTATGCCGATCTCCCTATTGTGCAGCAATTCCACCAGCAACTCCCGAACTACGCTCGAACCCCTCTTGTTCCCCTTGACGACGTCGCGAAGAAGCTTGGAGTCAAGCAGGTCTTCGTAAAAGATGAGGGTAATCGCCTGGGCCTTCCAGCTTTCAAGATCCTCGGAGCGTCATGGGGATCGTGCCGCGCAATCATAGCCAGGACCGGGATCCCCACAGACTCACCTCTCGAGAATATCGCACAAGCTGCGCAACGGGAAAGTATCGTGCTGTTCACGGCCAGCGCAGGGAATCACGGGCGAGCACTTGCCGCGATGGCGAGGATATTGGGTGTACAAGCTCGGATCTACGTACCCCGCACCGTTAATGACGAGGCCATCCGTCTGATATCTTCGGAAGGCGCGAAAGTTACCGTCTCGGAGAAGGACTACGACGGCGCGATGGGTGAGGCCTGGAATGAGGCCAGCAAGACTGAAGGCGGATTGTTCGTGCAGGACACTGCGTTTGAAGGATACGAAGACATACCGAAGTGGATCGTGGAAGGTTACTCGACCTTGTTATTTGAGACAGAGGAGCAGCTGCGGGAGCAAAAGCTAAGAGCCAACCTCGTGGTCACACCCGTTGGCGTTGGTTCTTTAGCGCATGCCGTTGTGCGCCACTGCAAGTCCAGTGCTCGTAACTGCGCAGTTATGTCAGTCGAACCTGATACGGCTGCGTGCTTGTACCAGAGCTTGGTAATTGGCAAGCCAACACCAGTACTCACTACGAAAACCACGATGGAAGGTATGAACTGCGGAACCCTTTCATCGACGGTATTCAAAGATTTGCAGCGCGGTGTAGACGCCAGTGCGACAATCTCAGACTACGAATCACACCAGGCTATCCAGTATCTTTCGAGCAAGTCTCTCAACAGCGGTCCCTGTGGCGGTGCGGCACTCGCTGCGTTGTGGCGGCTCGCAGAGTCTACAGATCGACCAGCGTGGCTCACTGAAGACGCCGTAGTCGTCATTCTGAGCACTGAGGGTCTGCGCGAGTATGACATACCTTTAGACGTCTCCAGCGATAATCCAGTTGAGCTCACACAGATCTTGACCACGATCAATTCTTCTAATCCTGATCTTTCTGAGGCTGTTGGAGGCGGCGAGACTGCGATCGCGAATTACATTGATGCATGGTTGCAGCATCGCGGTATGGAGTCGCACTGGATCGAAGCTCAATCCGGGCGACCCTCCGTTGTAGGCGTTCTTCGTGGATCTGGTTCTGGCAAGAGCCTGATGATCAACGGCCATATCGACACCGTCAGCTTATCAACATATAATTCAGGCGACCCATTGAGCGGGGAGCTGAGAAACGGCCGCATTTACGGTCGTGGATGTCTAGACATGAAAGCAGGAGTAGCTGCGGGAATGGCAGCTATGGCCAGGATCGCCAGCTCAGGCTCACGGCCGAACGGTGATGTCATTTTGGCGGCTGTGTCAGACGAAGAAAACCTCTCTAAGGGCACTGAGGCTGTGCTATCCGCTGGATGGAGGGCTGATGCAGCTCTTGTTACAGAGCCTACGTCTCATGATATTGTCACCAGCCACAAAGGCTTTATTTGGTTCGAGATCGATGTGCTTGGTGTGGCAGCACATGGTTCTCTCCCCGATGAGGGAGTGGATGCAATTCTCCTTGCCGGGTATCTTCAGATCGCATTGCTCGATTATGCCAAAACCATGCCCTCGAATACTCGGATGGGTCAGGCATCTCTACATGGTGGTCGGATCGTGGGAGGTGAAGAAGCCTCCAGTTATCCCGCCAAGTGCACTGTGACAGTCGAGTTTCGCACTATCCCCAGCCAGTCCCCTGCCTCTATCGCCGTCGATCTTGATCATCTACTGAGCGGCATATCAAGCAAAGTCCCGCAGTTCAGGTACAATGCTCCTCGAGTCACCTTTTCGCGCCCTCCCTCTGGACTTGATAACGACGACTACTTTGTCCAGGCTTTTGTTTCGTCTGTCTCGAAGACACTTGGTAGCGCACCGGCACCTACTGGGAGAGCATTCTGGTGCGACGCGGGTTTGCTCAATCAGGCTGGTATCCCATCGATCGTTTATGGGCCTAAAGGAGAAGGTCTCCACGCAAAGAAAGAGTGGGTCAGCGCTTCAAGTATCGACGATGTGACCAACGTGCTCGAGACAGCCATTCGAGATTTCTGCCAGTAGACGTTGATGGCAATGGGATTTTCGCTATACAAGAGATAGGCACACAAAGAAAATTGTCGCTCAACGATGAACTCCTACAAGTTCGATGTGATGCCAGGCCGGATGCCCTCCAGTTTCTGCGACAGCTCTGCCCATACCCGGTTCTGCGTCTGGTAACCCACTGCGCTTGTCACAAGCGGCGCAACCGGTGCAACTTGGCAGTTCGACATGTACTGCCCGTGACTCTCTGCACCCGCACTGGCAGCATGTACCGGGGTGCGACTTCCCTGTTCGGTGGTGCGCGCGAAGATGGGGTCCATGATGGTTTGTACCACTTTCATCGCGAAAGGCATGTCTCTAGTAAGAGCACTGCAAGTGGTCAGCTACATGTACGAATGTCTTTTGGATTGATGAACTCACGATTTGCAGTATCCTGGGTTGACGAAATTGATTGTCACCGGGATCTGGGAAGCAGGTTTTCGGTCTGCCCACGCCCGGACCACGAGGACTTCCATCATCTTCGAGATAAAGTATCGCTCCTGCATGTCGTCCGTAACCTCGTTGAGCTTTGCGAAGATCTTTCCTTCGGGAACATCCTTCTCTTTAAACTGCGTGACGAAGTGTACGTCGGACGCGACGATTGTCAGGTTCGGCCTGATGTTGAACTTGGCGGATGTTGCTTTGAGCTTTGGCAAAAGTGCTAGAGCAAGCAAGAATGTGCTCACGACATTGACGGTGACAGTCGACTCGTCCTGCTCAAAGATCTCGAACTTGCCGGCTGAGATACCTGCGTTAAGCAGAGCGATGTCGAGTCGCTCGAGCTCCTTTTCAGCACGAGCTGCGAAGTCAAGTACTGACTTGTACGATGACATATCCAATTGCCATACTTCCACGACGTTCTTAACGCCTGTGGTCCTTTCGATATTCTTCTTTGCGCCTTCTCCTTTCTCGAGCGATCGGACTGCCATTATGACTTTGCTGGCCCCTAGACGTGTGAAGTGTCGCGCAGCTTCGAAGCCGAGGCCAATGTTTGAGCCGGTCACAATGACAGTCTTGCCAGCGCAGGAACCTTCGGGCTTGGGGACTGAATTGAAAAACTGCCGAAGCAAAATCCCAACAATGGATTGAGACATGTTGCGGTGCTGTTAATGATGTCACGCCGAAGTTCAGGATCGTAAGGCTGTGTTAGTTGTTTGAGGCTGGAGGATGATGGAATGAAGATTTTCGATGTACTTCTCGTCACCGTCGGCCTCGCTGTCCCTCATATAGCATCGCGCGACCGTTGCATAGCTGCTTAATGAGCCTGTTCACTTGAGCTGCTCGTCCGCTCACGCTGTTAAACATTAACGCCGCATATTCCCAAAGGGTACGCAAGCCACCAGCCTCATCTCTGCTCCAAGCGCACAGAGTTGTGAATGTACCTCTTATGCGGACGAGCTTCAGCGGCGTTAGAACAACTGGCATCCAAGGTTCAGAAGACGAACAAGCAAGCGCTGAGCCTTAAGTCCGCTGACGCTTGGCGTTCGGTGCGCGTCAATGCTGCGCGTGGACGTGTTGCTGCAAGTGGACAGTGCTCTAGGGCGGAGCGCGCGGGCTCCGACGGTCTTTTTCGGAATAGACTTCATTGAGTGGCATCTGTCTCTCCGCGATTCGACCGCGTCCCATATTTCACGGAGATGAGTGCCGCGCCCTGTCAAGAACGTCTTTCCAAATCACAATGTTTTCGAAGTTGCGGCGTGTGTGGTGGTTCTTATCACCGACTACGACGGCGTTTTGGCTACAGAAAGCGCTGACGTCATGCAACACTGCCACCACCTAACAGATCGGACTTCTTCTTTGGCTGCCGATTAGTCCCAAACATCCTCTGGTATGTTATATACATCGATGCCAGGATATACAACTCCTCGAAACTTCGCCATCTGCTCCCGCATCCTTTGTATTTGCCCTGGAGTCCAGGAGTTGCGACAATCGTCACCAGAGTACGACATGTAGTTGTCTGTTTGATCATGACCTTGGTCAGCCTTAAACAACATCCTGTGACGCACCTCACTTACGGATGAGATCTATTCCGGGCTGGTCCGGGCATGAATCTCTGCTCAGTTGTCAGTCATCACGGTTCCAAGATTCCCTACGCCAAAAGCAACGATGCGCAAACGTACCTGCCAACATCGCAGCCTCCTAGTCCGAAAGGTTGATCCTCCAATGGGGTATCGGCCACCTACTTGGATCAGTTCTCCATCTTCCAAGCTAAAGGACTGCAACTCTCACGAAGTCGTAGCTTTGCACACATCCATTACCGAATGTATGATACAGACCAAACCACTATAGCCTCCGTTAGCTCACGTACGAGCTCGTATTCTCTTGATTCGGCATGGCGATCCTACATGTCCGATTTCATGTACGAGCGTAATGCCCTTGTTGAAGACAGAGTTGCTGCCACCGAAGAAGACAGTACCGTTCTGGAAGACACCATCGTAAGCTGCACGGCCTCGTAGCTCGTTGGGGACGGTAGCCCACGCCTGCGTTGTTGTGTTGAGACCGCTACACAATCAGTGAGCTCGAGTAGAGTACGCTTCGGGTGCTTGCTCAACCCATCATGTATATGTTCAGCGTTGCGTTACCGCCCTTGCGGAGAGCTAAGGACACCTCGCTCTCTACAGGTGTGGCAACTTTGAGATTATAGTACCTTATCAAGCTGATCAGTAACTGACCTTCAAGGTGACGCTGTCGATATCATATACCACTGCGCATTGGTTATGCGAATTGTGTCCTTGAGGTTGAATTTGAACCCGACTGGTCTGAACGCGTCATCCAGCACCTGCATCTGAGCGTCGATAGCCGCATCGCTGGTATTTTGTAAGTCCGCCATCACTTTATTGATATACGAGTCGGGCTTACTCGATGTTGCCTCCTTCAACAGTCCCGTCGGTGCTCAGTATCTGCATATACACCTTGGGTCATCAGAACTGAGCATTGATTGCATCTCGAGGGAGCAGTATACATCGATGGGCAGCAAGGTAGACGACTTTTCGACTTGTCTTGGTCCGAGGGCTGCATTGTGCCTGTGGCGTACGGTCGAGGATTGCGACGCTCTCGCTCTTTCGACACTGGTGCCACACACTGAGGTCCTAATAAAGTCGGTTAGCCGCTTCGTGAAGGAGGAGGGGTCTAGAGTTACGTACACGTCGTAAAATATGCTATCTCGCATGCTTTTTACAGCACGCGCTGATGTACCGGCAATGCAGGCAAGAAGGCATGCTTTTACCATCGCCTTTATCATATCGCCGAGGTTGATGTTGAGAGCGCAAATGCGGGAGCATGATTGATAGATATCAAGGGCAAGTCTGCTGAGGCTGCTACCTTGTGTAGATCTACTACCGTGTCTGTGCGCCTGATGCACGCCAACGCGTGATGCACGCGATCGTCCAAACATCAATATTTCCTCAACACCATAACTCAACAACGCGATGTCGCTAGAAGATGCTCTCGAAGCTGTACGTACAGCAGATGCAGTCAATCAACTTTCGTACCAAGAGATTGCTAAAAAATATGGTGTTGAGCGGTCGACGTTGTCGCGCCGCCATCGAGGTGTTACGCGTACAGTGCAACACAAGTACGAAGATCAACAACGACTCACCCACAACGAGGAACTAGAGCTTGTTTCTTATATAGATTCGCTCTGCAGAGACTACCTGCCGCCTACGCGTGATATGATTCGAAATTTTGCATCAACAATAGCCAAAACTGAGGTCTCTGAGACCTGGGTTACCCGCTTCCTCCACCGGCATCACGATGCGCTTACTCCTCAATGGACCTCCGCCATGGCCACAGAACGTCACGCCGCCGACTCATATGAGAAGTACAGCAAGTACTTTGACATGCTGGAGCTTAAGATTACTGAGAAGGATATACAGCCCGAGCAAACGTACAATATGGATGAGAAGGGCTTCATGATTGGACACATTGGCAGACAGAAACGAGTGTTCAGTAAGACAGCGTGGTCAAAGAAGCAGTTCAGGCAGGCTCTGATGGACGGCAATCGTGAATGGATTACACTCATTGCGTGCGTGGGAGCTTCTGGAGTCGCTCTCCCACCGGCCCTCATCTTCGCCGCCGAATCCAACAACGTCCAGGACGCATGGGTACGTGATATCAAGCAAACTGAGCATCGCGTCTTCGTCACGGTCACTCCCTCCGGCTGGAGCAACGACGACGCTGGCCTGGGGTGGCTACAACAGGTCTTTGACGTCGAAACTGCAGCTTCTGCACGTCGGAGGTGGAGGTTACTTATCAT
>JAKJXN010000061.1:0-189154 GCA_022225945.1 Didymella pomorum | reverse complement strand
TAGCTATATTAAGCAAGGCGCACCTCGCTTAGGGTGCACGCACCGGCTTGGCGAGGATCGCTGGCGCTTATCCTGCGTCCCAATATCTATAGGGGATTTTGCTCATTTAATCAAAAGTAGTATAGCGGATTGCTCATTTAATTAAGCCTACTCTAGCCTAGCGCCCTTACTACACCCTAGTACTAGCACTTCTTTAACTTTAAAGCTAAATAACGCTACAACTACGCCCCCTATGCCTTAGCGCGTGGTATATTGCTATAGGTGAAATTAAATTCTCTATAAGAACAGCTAATTTAAGAATAATTTTATTCCCTAGATTTTCTTACCCCTACCCCCTCAGCGTTCACTCATCTGCCTTACGTCGCCCCCTCGCTTTTGCTAATTTACCCAGCTATGCTCATCCTTGCTGTGTTTACGTATTCCTCGCGGCGTTGTGCACGTGTACCAGCATTGGCTGACTATGCACACAAGGCCATCCTCGCTGTACTTAAGATTGGGGACGCGCTCCTTCGCTGGCTTAGGAACGCGCACCTCTGCTGGCGTCTAGGCAAGGTCTAACAGCGTGCGTGCAGCTGCAGCAACATCCTTTTAACTTATTACAGGCACCTTTAGGTGTTGTTCCCTAAGGTGCGTGCTGATCTGTGCTAGGGGTATAGCAATTCTACAAGGCTTGCATATAATAACTTAAAGTGTAGGGTAGTAGTAAAATAGTTGCGCAAAAATGTCTATTGTGTGCAGATAAGTCTAGGAGAGCACAGCTGCAACATCTGCATATATTACTTTTTCTAGGTGTCCCTTCTAATTTAGTTAGATTATAGGTCTAACCTTATTGCTTTTCCGCCTCTGCTCGCGCTAATTAGTGCAATAGCAGGGTAGGACAGTCTATAGTTTAACTTTTAGCCTAACTTTAAACCTTTCTTAGGGGCTAGACCCCTAACCTCCTCTATACCTTCTCCTGCACAAGCTTTTGCCTCTAATCTATACATCTAATGCAACACTTATCTAATATGCACTGGTCTACGTTGCTATACAGCGCTGCTAACAGCAGCGACAGCAGACCCCAGAGCTTTCCTATTGCTAATAAGGCTAATGTAGTTAGGAAGTATGGCTGCGCGCCGCCTAACAAAGACTATAAGAAGCTCTTCTTCCGCAGAGCAACTATTTCTTACTCCTAGCGTAATAAGGACGCCCCTTAGAGCAGCGCAGGATAGCTAGTCCCTAGTCCTAACAATAACAACAGCTGCGCCTTGTGCAAGCCTGTGTTTATTATAAACTTACTCCTGTTAGCAATTTAGCTGCTGCGTAAGACGCTTCTAGAGGGCACTCTCTCTAATAACAGTTAGAGCTGTCTTGTTAATAGGGCTTAGAAAGTTGTAGATAAAGGCGTACTAGCAGCGCTGCTGTCTGCGCAATAGTCTGTTGTCTCTTCCCTATTAGAGCACAGGAAGCAGCAGACATCCTCTCTAGCGCTGCGTCCTTCTAAGCGCGCGCGCGCAGAGGAAGCTAATAACCCTACTACTAGTCTATTACTATCTAACAATAATCGTGTGCCAGAAGCTCAACCAGCAGAGCAGATAACTACTATTACTAACTACAATTAACGCGCTAAGCAAGACTAACCTTAGAAGCTAGAGTTATCCTGCAGCAAGAAGCGCTATAAGCTTAGCTTAGTAGAGCCTAAAGACAAAGCCTCTGCGCAGGAGCGTGCAGCCTATAATTCTATTCTATAGCATAATAAGTTAGCTATTGCCTAGATTATTAAGCAGCTAGTGTCTAATAACTCTAGCAAAAGCTTTTATAGTGCTGCTTAAACCCCCTATTATACTGCGTGCACACTCTTAGAGAGGGTGCGCGCTCTTAGCAATTAATTATCTTAATATCACGCTGCACAGTTCCTATAGTCCTAGCGGCAGCGTGGTTCACTGTTTAGAGGCTAGGGTACCTTAAATTAAAGCTAGACTAGCTTTGTAAGTAATAGAGATGCAAGGTGTACGCAGCTAGTAGCTGCCTATAAGCCTTAAGCAGTTAATGCTGCCTTTAGCTTTGCCTAGGATATGTGCAATTAGTTAGAGGGAGAGATAGCAGCTGTTTACATTAAATATTAATAGGCAGCAGCGCTTCTGGGCTAAGTGTACGTCTATAAGGTAGCATAGATTAGAGCGAATAATATTAAGACTAGTAGTGCTTAGGGGCGCAACTAGTATAGTAAAGGAAATATCTAAAAAGAAGCACTTATAAGCTTGTTACAGCTAGTCTGCCTAAATCCTTTAGACAAAGACAGGCTAGTCTTTAGGAAGCAGCTTGCTAAAGTAATATAGTAGTATAATATTACTTAAGAGTTAGGATAGGGCAGCCTTACCTTAATACTACACAACTAGATACTAAACTTGTAGATTAAGTTAACTCTTAAGGTTAGAGAATTAAAGGTCTAGGCTTAACTAGTTAAGAGAGAGAATCTAGATATTTATAATATAAGCTTAGCACTAGACACCTAGCTTAGACTAGAGGGCATTTCTAGTAGATTAATCTGCAACAAGGAGACACTAAGCATTAAGAACAAGGCTACAGCTACAATCTATAAGATAGAGGAGTCTAAAGATAGTAAGGGTAATAATATTAGAGAAGACTTAGAGCCTTCCTAGGTGTAGAGAGTCTTAGCAACTCCTTTGCCTGCAAGATTGTTGTGTTAGCAAACGTTGCTTAAGCTATTTTGTCCTATATAGCAATTTAGGTAGTCTATATAGACGTTCCTTGTCTGCCTACTGTGCTGTACAGTCCTCTTGCACGTTGTTTATAGTCCTCTAGAGCTTATTAATACGCATCCTCCAACGTCAACAAACGCCATTACCTAAACTTTAGTATTAATTTCTTGCGCAATCTATCGTTCCCTTACCTAAAAATTACACATACAATTAGAATCTATGTACTACACGTGCTGTAAGAGTTGCATCAAAATTTAAGCACAGGAATAGCAAAGGAATATACTCTAAAGAGGCATAGGAATACACTTGCCTGTCTGTGCACGCGCTATATATATTAGGGCAAAAGCAAAGGAATACACTATATTCCCTCGTAGAATCAGGTGAGGGAACAGGGCAGCTCACCAAATTCTGTTCTAAGCGCACTTGAGCACTACGCAAAGGGGGGGGGCAATTTTATCGCACAAGCTGGCTTTGGCGCAACAGGAGAACGCTGAACTTTAAGCAGCCCTAGCAGCTGCTACAGAACGCAAATTGCGCAAAAGGAAGCGAATTTAAAAGGGAGGGTCCCTCCTAGTTGAGGAAGGCCAGCGGCTGGCAGCTCTAGCAGAGTTTAGGGCGCGTCGTGATGGAAAGAAGGGGAAGAAGCAGGTGCGAGCTAAAGGAGGTGAACTATCCCAGCGACGCTGTGGACGGTGCGGAGAGGGTGGGCACAATGCGCAAACGTGCAAGAAAGAAGTAGAAGTAGTCTCTAAGTAATATTATAACTTGTTTCATCCTGTGCAGGGCCACAGTGTGGTGTTTTAGGCCATAATGGGGTGAGTTTTGGTGGGGTCTTGGCAAAAGTGATCCACTCGCCCTAGTGATCCACTCGCCCTCAAAGTACGTTATATTGTGTGACCTCCCTGAGCGTCTATTACTGCTTGGCAGCGTTCTCTCACTGTGCCCACTACCTCAGTAAGCATCTCAGGAGTTATAGACTCCCACGCCTCACACACCATACCCCTGAGTTGATCATAGCTATACTGCCTTCCACCAGGCAGGTCTAGGTAGTGTTGCTCTATATGGTCTTTCATCCTGTTCCAGATCAACTCTATAGGGTTGAGGTCTAGTGAGTATGGAGGCCAGTAGATTGGTGTAATCCCACGCTCTTGGAGCTCAGTAAGGGTAAGCTCTGCTGCGTGACCTAGGGCAGAATCCTCTGGAGGTCAGGGTAAAGGGTTATCCACCCGTGAACAAGTGGGATAATCCTCTCATAGTACCTCTCTGCGTTAATACTCTTCTACTCCTTCTCCTAGAAAAGAGAAGGCCCCTTTGTTAATCTAGAAAAGCAGGCCTAGAACATCTACCTAGCCTTCTTAGACACCTTATCTATTACACATGTAGGCTCTAGCTCCTCCCTAACCTTCTAGGTCACCCATTGCCTGTGGTGCCTTCCCCCAGTAACCTAGGTCTTATTACTCTAGAGCACCCTCTACTACTGCTACAGCTCCTAGTTAACATGTTGTTTAGCCCACTTGAGGCGGAGATCCTTTATATCTTTAGTAAGAGGTGGCTTAGCACGGGCAACTTGGCGTGCATACCCTCTACGTTGTAAGGCTCGGGCAATGACCTTATGTGAGACACCCTAGGCGTTAAAGGGCCTGTAGGCGAGCTGCTGGAAGCTCATTTGACGTGTATGTCAGCTTGACCGGACAAAAGCCTTAAGCTTGCTAACTTGGGCCTCTGTGAGGGTTCGTAGGCGACCTTCTTGACGTTTTGGTGTGACCTGCTCACTAGCAATTGCATAGCTAACTTGTCTCTCTGTTATCTTCAGAAGGTCGGCAATAAACTTGTGTGTATGCCTAGCTAGTCTAAGAGTCTAGACTTGCAGGCGTTGATCCTGAGTGAGGTGCTGGCTGTGATCGCTGCAAGCGGGTGGCGTTGACGGCCAAGGGGGGGTGGGTTGAGATTCCATCTTAATAATGACAAGGTGAGGCAGGCAGAGACAAGTTAGCACTGTATTATATACAAGATTAGGCAAGATTCGGTGTAATATCGTCAATAGGGCCATTCCGCGTCAGCCGATTGGCACCCCTGTCATGCCTTCTCCACCTACAAAACTTATGGGTCATACCACAGTAGATCTGAGCCAAGGTCTGATACCTGTCCGACTCGGACCCTGGCCAGATCCTGGTTACTCACAAGCCCCTATCTTGACCCTGGACTATCAGATCGTATAAAGGCAGCATAGGTAGCAAGGTGGACTGACAGCTTTTAAGTATTCTTTGTACAAGACCTATAGGAATAGAGGAATCTCCTGTGTCCCAGTCCTAGTGCTCCCATACACCTCGTAGCGGATTCCCACACGTTTTGGAGCCCCCTATCATCCTGCGTCGTTACATTAGGAGGTCTCTAGTATCCTGACTGTTTTGTTGAACAATGCGTGGTAGCAGCACTGACTTAGGTAGCAGAGTGCTCTGAGTTAGTCTGAAGTAACAACTAAACAAGTTGCGATATTATTTAGAGGCCGTCACTAGCTAGGACAAGCTTTTAAGTATAATGTAACAACGCAGGATGATAGAGGGCTCTAAAACGTGTGGGAATCCGCTACGAGGTGTATGGGAGCACTAGGACTGGGACACAGGAGATTCCTCTATTCCTATAGGTCTTGTACAAAGAATACTCAAAAGCTGTTAGTCTACCTTGCTGCCTATGCTGCCTTTATACGATCTAATAGTCCAGGGTCAAGATAGGGGCTTGTGAGTAACCAGGATCTGGCCAGGTTCCGAGTCAGACAGGCATCAGATCTTGCTCAGATGTAAGTTCCGCGCTGGTTGTTACAGTCTTAGCAAAAGTGTTCTACTCACCTGTGTGATCCACTCGCCTGTGTGATCCACTCGCCCGTTGTGAACGTCATATTTTACCTATATAATTCTTAAGGCGTAGCTGGAAGAGTTCGTCTAATACCTTAAGTTTATGTTATTCTACTCTAGCAGACTAACTATCGATACTGCGTCTAATCGCCTGCCTGTAGTAACCTTACAAAGTAGGCCTTAGAGGAGAGAGCAAGAAGAACAGTAAACCAGCACACCTAACCATAAAGCTTCTAATTTCTACTCAGAGTATCAAGCACAATAACCCCTGGAGGCGAATGACACTCTACTACAATATCTTTCGAGGACATGCCTGATTGCGGACCGACGTATGGGTTTCGAGAGGAAATAGTCCATCCCCGAATCAAGACACTGCTGCACGTTCGTTGCCTGTCGCGATTGGTCAGCTCTAGCACAGATAGAAAGATCTATAGAAACATACTTCGGTGTAGGCAGTTAAGGCTACTATCGGAGCCGTGAAGCCCGACTGTCGGATAAGCCTTGTCGCTTGCAAGCCATCACGATTTGGCATTTGAACATCCATAAAAACCAGGTCGTACGGATCTAGGTTCTTTAGGCTCTCCATGACGCTGTCTAGGGCTTCCTGCCCGTCTGCTGCGACTGTGACATCGTGCACATCCTCAAGCTTCAAGATCCTTACCATGACTTCTTGGTTTATTCTGTTATCTTCGGCGACCAGGACTTTCATCGTCCTTCTATCTTTCATGATCCCCGCCTCCACTCGCTCCACAGATGTTGCTTGCGGAATCGACTGTGCTGGATAGATAGCGGGAACGAAGGGCGATTGCCTGAGGCCGACCATGCACGGCCCTAGGCGGGCATCTGACGCCAGTATATCGGGTGCGGCATTGAGTGAACTCCCAGACCTTAGTGTAGCACCAGAACTTGCTTGCATCGGTTGTATTGGGTGAGCACCTTCAGACGACTGAGTCCCGAACATTTTGTCGAGAAGCCTGTCGCGACACGGCAGTGTGGACGTCACTAAGTCGGCGCCTGCGCTTGCTGTGGCTACACCGCGGACGCCCAGATGCCTAAGTGGGATTGACAAAACAAAGACACTGCCGTGACCAACTTCGCTCTCCATACTAATTTTGCCTCTCATCAAGCCAGCGAGCTGCGAGCAGATACTCAGTCCAAGACCAGTGCCTCCATACTTCTTGTTGAGACCGAGATCGCCCTGTACGAAAGGCTCGAAGATCTTGCTGTGGAGGTGCTCAGGGATGCCAGGACCCGTGTCCGTCACCTCAAGCTCGAAGGAGAGCCATCGCTCTAAAGGAGGCGTCAACGCTCGATGACATGCAGCACGAGCATGTTGACTCTGTGTATTGGTAGAACCCGACACATCCGTGTTTGCTGTCGCCTCGACTCGCAACCTGGGATCTGGCAATGAGCTACTTCGAGAGTGGACTGAGGCCCTTCTAATGTCAGATACCTGTGCTTTCCCCTTGCAGCGAATCGCAACAGTGACCGAACCACCTGCTGGTGTGAATTTGAGACTGTTCGATACCAAGTTGAGGAGAACCTGGACGATCCGATGCTCGTCTCCGTAGAGTATTAAGTCTTCGACAACTTCTGATCTAGATGATCTTATGTTGCTTCGCTCAATTAACCCGCCTTCTTGGTATAGCCATAGGTCACGCAAATCTTCGAACTTGATGGAAAGGGTGACCCCTCCTTCTTTCGCCTGCTGTCCGAAGATTGCAAGAACCTGTGAGCCAATGTCGCCGAAACTAAATTCTTGCTCGTCAAGACTTAGGGGCTGATCTATTTCGTTTTTACTGTGCCTTGTCAGCCTTCTCTTACACTCCATATCCTGCGAATTACGTTACCTGTACGTTAAGATATCAGTCAGTAATTTTAGCAGCAACTCTCCGCTTTTGTAAATGATATTAAGGGACTGCGTCAGCTTCATAGGGTCGTTCTCAGACATGCAGACCGCGCACATGCCCATGATACCATTAAGTGGGGTTTTGAGCTCGTGAGACATGTTTGCGACGAACAGGGTCTTACTCTTGTTAGCCGCCTCCGCCGCTCTCTTGCTCAATTCCAGCTCCGCCGTCCTCTGCTGAACTCTTTCTTCGAGGGTGTCGTACTGCACCATCAACTCGTCGGTCATCTTGTTGAACGTTGTTGTAAGGTCTGTGAGCTCGTCGTAGAATAAGTGCCTACGGTCTTTGACTTTGGTGGGAACTCGAAATTGCCTCTTACTGGTTTGTCGCTTCTGTGCAGGATGCACTGCGAAGATCCGCCGGTAGTGGACGATTCGTTCCAGCAGCCCTCTTTTGCGAGAAGGTACACTGCCTGGAACATTATCCTCGGTAACGTCTTGGTCGCTCAAATGGTCTTCTTCAAGAAACTGAGGGATCAGAGCATCCCTCGTGGCGTCGCGTAGTCGTCTGACCGGCTTGCTGGAGTAGTGGGCAACAGGCAGCATGACTAGAAGCATGGCTGCCATAGTTCCGAACACGCAAGTCAGGATAAGTCTTCGAAGTCGGTTGATGGGCGACCAGACTTCAGCGTGTGAACGCTCCACAACCACCATCCAATCGACCATGGAGTTGTTCACGAGGGCATGTCCCACTGCAACGTGATGCTTCTGCTCGTTTGTGGTGGAGACCATGCTGCCAGCGTTGTTCCTGTTGCCCGTAACGCGGGTAAAGCCTTCACGGACAGCTGGATACTGCGACCAGTCAAAGTGCAGCGGCCCCCAATAGGTGTCAGGTTGGAAGTTTCTTTGAGCATCTTCACTTTGTCTTGAAGAACCCTGGTACTGTACCTCGATATGTTTCGGTGGGCTGACGTTCGGTGAGCCGAACAGAAAGCCAGCAGGGAAGTTGTTGGTGACGTTGTAAGGGCCAAACAACAGACTGTGGCCACTTTCTCCAAGACCTTCCCTTGCGTCTAGTACGTCGTTGAGAAGTTGTGCATCCAACACGACTGTCAGCCAGCCTATGATCCTTGGGCTTGAAGTGTTTGTGTTGACGATAGGCATGGTAATCGACAACAGTGTGAGGCTATCGCTGACCCTATACGGGCCTGAAAGCAGAAACTCTGTTTTGTTGATCACCCTCCCCTGATACTCAGCGTCGTACTGGTCAGAAGTCCGGTTGATGGCGCGGACGTTAAACCGCGGATACAGCTCCGGAACGTATCCATACAGATAGTCCCCCATAAGTGCTGGCTGTCCGTCGGATCCTTCGTACGGCAGCGTCACATTCGCCACGCTGCTGGCTGTACGATTGAAAAGAATGCGATCGGATCCCTCCTTGTGGTAAATACGAGCCTGCACGGCGATGCGAGTGTTTTCGTCTCCCGCAAATATGGCATCGTAGTCCTCGGCAGTCCGGTCCCACTGATCATCTGTGCTTCGATCATCCCTGTAGTACGACTCTAAGGCCATCTGTGGCGCGAGGCGCATACTCGCTTGCTTGACAAGGACTTGCATGAGAAGTAGGGTCGATGACAACTGGGCAGACTTGAGCGTCGCAGTCAGCATAAGGGCGGTAGACCTGCGCACCAATATTAGTATGCTGTTCGCTTGCTATGCATCATTCGATGCTCACTGACCGCACATCCAGCACAAATTTGTGATTCGTGTACCATGTCGCGAGAGCAATAACGGCCAAGCTAATGCTCGTAGCTAGGAAGACCAGGCAAGCTAGCTGCTTGCAGATAGATATCCGCACTTCGACCATTTCTTTTGGTGGCAGACTAACGGCTCACTTCAACACACACTCTGTACATGGGCTGGTGAGATGATGACGATCCGCAAAGGTCTGGTCGAAGAGCGCACCTCTAGTGTTAAATGGATATCAGTCGGCTTCGGGCTGTGTATGCAAGAGAGCAACGCACGAAACAAAATGTTCAAGAAAGGAAAACATTGTTTTTAGACCTTCCATTCCTTATGAAGAGGTAGGCGGAGACTCGTGAGACCATCGCGTTTGTGCCATTCTGGGATTATCGCTGTGTTGGTGCGCCACTCAATGTGTTCGAATCGTGCAGCATCACAGGAGCAGCCCGGGATGCATGCGTTCTCGCTACAGAGAGACAGTCGTTCCTGCTATGACAAGACAAATGCACTTGTCACTAGCTGAGATGCTTCAGGAACACGAATATCTGAGCCAAATGTTCTGCTTAACCACAGTCATGGGCAGGCTTCTCGGCTGTTGAAGCCAAACGAGAGAGTGCCAGCCAACGGCCAGGCTGCAGAAGCCAGGGCATGGAAACCAGCGACGAGGTAATACATCTTTGAACAAACGAGGTATGCGATTAGCGAGGAATGGGAAAGCGTTTCGAGGTGTTCCATCTACGACGATCGTAGATGACGGGATTCTGGCACGTTAAGGGAAAGGGCAGGTGGGAGAGTGTGTCGGCACAGCGTATGTTTCTACCGCAAGCGACGGCAACATCTCTGCGCCTGCTGTAGGTCGTCGCGTCGTCCATGCCAACCAATGAGACAGACTCCCAAGGCTGTAGGGCGTCACACAAACGTTATATTTACCAGATCCTTTGCTAGGGTGTTCTATAGACCTATGCGACAATGTCGCCCTTCAAAAAACGTGCTAGCAGAGTAGTCCAATCTCGGTAGTCTCTCTCAGCCGCTTTGCGCGTCGCTAGTTCGCACTGTGCTTGAAGCGGTAAAGAGATTAGCATTGTCGCACGAGGCTGATGTTCGGAACCAGACGCCTACGTTCCCGAATCGATCGCTGTACTCCGGCGACTGCTCCCGGCGACTCTAGCTAATCGCGGCGCAACCCAGGTCGCCAATCACCAGATCATAGAATAAACCTGGCGCCAATTATTAACTCTGACGTATCTTGATTCCGCTTCCGCTTTGGGTGTACAATGGGTTTTCTTGAACCTTACTCTACCTCTAAGTATAGGGGCATTCGCGCACGCCTGTAGAGTTATCTACGCCTGCGCCGCAGAACCGATCAAACGCCACAACTGACTGGGGAAGAAGTGGCGGCGCACCGCCACTTGTGGCTCAGCGCTACGCGTCTTGAATGAAGTTTCCCTCGACCTGCCCATCGCACAGTATGTCGAGGCTCTGGACCTGTGGAATCGACAAGATCAGGACGACGGCCATGGGCAAGATCTAAAACAAGGGGCTGTTGGACAACCCTTCCGGATCGAGGAGAAACCTGTTCAAGTGGTGAACAGCACAGACCCCGCACTTACGCTTCTTCCCTCTGCATGTGCAGAAGTAGAGTCGTGGCGGGATCGAGTATTGGAAGAGCAGAACGTCCTCAAAGACGAGGCTGCAGAATCTCTGTACTGCACAGTATCTCCCCTTGCCAGATGGCGCTGAAGTCGTTGGTGAAGAACCTAAGGTCAACAAGAAATGAAAGATTGCATAAGCTGGAAAAGGTGGTTGTCAGGCAATTCGACGGGATCTCTGCAAGCGCTTCGGTGAACATGGTAGGGGCAACGCTCGAACACTTCGAGTCGGACATTGGGGCAACTAAGAGGGTACCGACATCGATGATGCTGCAGTGGAAATGAGAGTTTGGAGCACAGATCCTTGCGTAAGACCAGAGAGCGAACTCGGCAGACAACCTTACAGACTAAGAACACAAATGACGCCATGCTCCTATTTTGGATGCTTGGCTTTCATGTTCGCACTGTACATTCACAGATTGGGCCTCTAGAGTCCGAAGATAGCGAAAGGAACAATTTTGTACTTAATTTTGTCGCTTGAAGATTTGCCGAATTTTGTTGGCATGCCAATGTCCTACAGCGGTTGTTTTCTCTGTGCAACAGCCTCCCAAGGAAGGAACACAATCTATCTAAAAGTGCTTCTACGATCGGTTGAACACCCGAGCACTGTCTCCAATTCCTGCCACTGCCTGCCAGCTATGCAGCAACGTCAAAGTAGGCTCATACACTTCTGTGACGGACACGGAACGTGACGGTGCGATGGTAAAGATTCATCAAGTAAATATAAGCTGCACCATTGTTGACCCTGACAGCGTTGTCGCAAGGTCAGACGTTCTCTGCGAGGAGCTTAGGCTTGAGTATACGATGACCCGAGTAGATCCATGACTTCACCATGATGTACAACACGTCATCGTGATTCGACCTTCTAGACATTTTTGAAAGAGTGCAAACTCTTCGCTGACTACAAGTTTGCTCTGAGGGACCAGATGCGCCGTTTCAGCCAACATGTCTCATCATTCGATAAGGGTTGAGGTCAGAGTAAGTATATATGTGAGACTGTACGCATTGCTACATCTATAGACTCATATTCCTTTATGAAGTCAAACGTCTGCTCAGCAGTCAATTCGCAACAGGTCATTTGTGTACACTGTTCTAGAACGAACATATTAGCCTATCGCGGGTCAATGAAACGGCCTTTGGCAAAGATGCGTCGTATAGTCGACCCACACTGACTTCTAGCAATCTTTTCACCTTGACTACTTTATCCTAGCTTATGGACTGGACGATGCCTAAGCCTGTTTCCAGCTTCAGGAATGCGAAGCTGTCAGCATCGCAACAGACCATCTTCTATAATTTACCCTATCGTCCAGCGAGCACAAAGCACACACAGGAAGTTCATGTCCAAAGAGCTTGTTGCTTGGACCAGGAGTCTTGAAAAGTTACTGTACATATGCGAAGAGCAGGGGACAAGGAGGCGATGATTATGGTTTGTCAAATAATTCTACAGACTGATGCCGACAGAGACCGAGCTTCTGAACAATGTGTAGCGAGCATTTTAAAGGCGGAGAGACGAGTCCGTACCTAGAAAGGGATGAAGGCATGATGTGAGGCACGCTCACATAATCAAATAGGTCTATTTTGCTGCCCTGTACTTTAGAGTATCCTTCGAATATCTTCGTTGAAACACTGGCTCTTTGCATTCGTCCCACTGTTATCAACGTCTTACGTGACCACGGGAATGGCAGACCTTTCGCTTCGCGTAGTCAATCGATCTGCTCTTTCATGCTGAAGCCGAACTCGCGCCTGTGTAGCTGCAATGCGTGCAAAGTCGTCGGAGCGCTGCATGGCCCTAGTATTCCAAGACCTTTTTAACTTCTCCAAGAAGACGAACTTTCGAGTGCTTGGAGGTGGCTGCGGTGTCAACATGCATCTCTCCTTCCACCAGGTGTCCGAACAGCTGGATTGAGTGCCCTCTGGTGCACGCAAGCTCCAGGTTGTGAAGCGTTCGCAGAAAGTACCCTCAGTAGCAGCAAAACTCAGCCAAGGCCTCTCGCGCAAGAAAAAAACAAGACAATCAACAAATCCCATGCTGCTAATACAGACGGCGGCTCCCAAGCGTAAAGCCCATAACGGATGCTGTGCGTACTTGTCGCTGTACGTTGTGCAGTGGTTTAGGAGTGGGAGAACCCACATAAGCGTGTATACCAGTGGATAGATGAATACCAGGCGCAGTTGATGACGAATATGCAGGTGTTGGCGTGATGTCGAGCTATAAGTTGTCTCCGAACGACTGTATCTTTCGGGGTCCGACGAAAAACCGGTATCCTGGAGGACGGTGTCGCTGGTCTCTGCAAGCACCCTGGATGTAGAAGCGATTCGTACGTCCGCCGCCGTGGAACCGCTATGTTCAGCACTGCAGCTGATTAGTGCCTTAGAGGGCTTGGATTCCGCCGGTCCTGTACACTTGAAAGGCTGCTCGACTTTGTCTCCTGAAGTAGACTTTGTGCTCTTGTCTAGTGCAAACGCTGAATTTCCCGAACCAGGACCCGCGCACATTGATGGACCTGACAATACGTGTCGCTTCCCGGAGTTATCCTGGAGACTAGCATAGTCACCGTTATCCCCGGCTGGGCTTTGTTGTTCTCCATTGGGTACAATGATTGTTGTTCCGCTGTAACCTTCATTCCGCAATGCCTGCGGTAGCTGGGTACTTTGAGAGGCCATAATGCTCCGACTTATTCTGTGGAATTCCAAACGGATGTAAACGTAGATTGCGATCGCTAGCCCAGTAATGACAAGCGCTATGAGGTATCGTGGGATCCAAGCTAGGGCTAATCTGTACCAAAAGGGCCGAATGGGCAACATGCAGAAGGCACCCAACGACTCATAACCAAGTTTCGGATTGATGAAGGCGAGGCCAGCTGTCAGGCTTGGGATTAATAAGGCTCCCGTGTATACGTAGAGCCGCCATGGGTATAGCCCCTCTGAGGTTGCTGTTGAGACAGGGCGGAAGACTTGCATGGCGCTGTGGATGGCCATGGAAATTACAGCGTAGTCTGATTGAAGTCAGAGGTTTCACAAGTGAATACGTGCTTACTCACCACTGGTCGTCTCTCCGTACTGCATGAGAAAGCCACTTGACTGACAGAAAGAAGACGCTGATTTGACAGTGCCCCGTCCCAAAGAGACAGTTGTAAAGACAAAGTGCCATGTTGCTCGCACGAGATCACCGTACAGCAGGAGTACTATCAGTCTATGTTCTCTTATTAGCGACTAATTCCCTACTAATCGGCAGACTGACCGATGGCGAAACTGCATTTCCATCCGACGGAACCACCATAAGGCGACAAAGCAAGCGATCATGCTGACAATAGAGCATACCAAGGTCGCGATACGAGCTTTTAAAGTCTTTAGAACGTTACTAGGCTCGGTTGAGGTGTACTCTGACTCGATGGGTGAAGAAAGAGGAGATGAACAAGCGTAAGGAAGAAGCGAAAGAAGGAGAACCAAGCCGAGGTGATTCCGCATTTGGGGCACTGCTTAAGGGGGTAAGTTATCAGTAGCTCCTTGTATGACGGCTGATCAGCGATTGTGCATCCACTCTATCAAGAGGGGGGGCTAGGCACAGCAGTCGGTCTGTGCGGAGGAGACTTCCAGGGACCCATCGATTTTTCAAGGTCGGAGGTTAGAAGGTACGACGTATGAGTTGCATAAGAAGTAGAACAAAAATGAAAGCAGCCGACAGGTAGTTCCGGTGGCCACTTAGTCAGATGCCGTACTGAGACAATAGATGTTTGCGTCCTAGCCTCTCCCACTGTCTCACTATTAGTGACGCGAGCTGGAGCAACAACCCAATTCCAAGGATGATTCGAAACACGCGGCAAGGTAGAACACTGCATACGTTGACATACTCAGCCTCAAATCATACCTACCGGGGCTATCGGTCACGCTGCTTTGGCACCATACAATATCGACCAATTGGCCTTGCAACCAAGACCGCTTTTGGGATACGTGGTTGTTATGGTATCACAAGGACCCAGTAGCGAATGATATCAATTAGGCGTTGCGTAACTCTATGTTTTGCGCGCGCGGACAAGGTAGAGATGTAAAGCGCGTTAGACCTACGACGACGCAGCTGTCGCTCCTATGGCAAGCCCAACGCCAACTCCAGACGTCTTCGAACTCCTCAACATCCGCTTATACTCTTCAATCTGAGCGACGCCAACTACCACAAGTTCCTCTTCTGTCTCGGCGCTCAACCCATCCCGCCAGAGACTAATCACCCCATTTGTTTGCTTGTCATTGATCTCAACCGCCATGACTAGATCCCTGTCGTCCCTCAATTCCCACGACGCCTCGCCGTACGCCTTCATACCAGTGCCTTTCCAATGCAAAGAACCCAGTCCGCCGCCAACATCGACTTTCCGCTTACTCAAGCTGATCGTGATTTGGTGATGGCGCTGTGGAAACTCGATCTCGATGCGAGGACGGGACAGGCTATGGAAGTCGATAGTAGCTACTTCTTCGCCCCCGTCCGGAAGAGAGATGTAAATCTTGCTACCCCATACTCCAGCTGTAGCATTTCGCTCAATCTGATAGCGCTGACTTGAATCGCTTCTTGCGCTCAAGATGCGGCGGTGATCAGATATGGCCGTGTAGTGTAGCTCCAGGAAAGGCTGGTCAGACCTGCGTCGTGCGTCTGGGGTCGTGTCTTCGCGCACGATGAACTTTTCTAACCAAGCAGGAGCCATGTCGAGATGGTAAAAGGTCAGGCGTGAGTCGTTGTAATGGAACGTTGGATTCGAGGCTGTAGGTCAAGAGAATGGAATTGCCGGGAATGCTCTCAATTGTTTTATACACATTGGGGGCCTTAGGCACGAGCTCCCTCTCCAACCCCGATCGCGGCGGCTGTGCAATGCTTACCGCCAGGTGAGTCATTATGCTGCGACGTTTAAATTAACCGGGTTTGGTAAATCGGGCCAACTTGTGCATTCAAAGGGTTAGGCAAATTCAAAGCATGTTGAGCAGCGGGACGAACACATCTCTCAATGTTTGAAGGTCTTTAAATAGATACACTACTTCACTGTGTTGAAAAGTCAATGCGTGCAATAGTGACAAGCTCTCCGTCGCAGCTCGAACGCGAACCGTGACTTGCTCAACTTGCAAATTGCAGGTTTTCACGTCCGCAAATTGACGGCGGCAGGTCAGGCGCCGTCTTGGCAGCAGGCTCTCCACGTCGCCCAAGGCCACGATACCCACCCTTGCCATGTCTTGTCCTGTTCTTATGCCATCTCTTACCTCTAAACGATTCTTCTTTCCCACCTCGATGCTCCGCTTCTCTTACTGCATCCTGTACCGCTCTCCTCACATCCGCCACAGCCATCTCGCCCCTCCGCTTTACCTCCCGTTCTATCCTCTCACACAACTCGTCTTTGACGTCCTCAGCCCTCCCACACACTTCGTCCTCCACCATCTCAGCAACACCCATTGCCTCTTCTCTCACCCCATCAATTGCTAGGTTGACCGCTTCTCGTGCCTCGGCTCTCAGCTCCTCTAATCCTTCGTCCCTAAGCTGAGACAGCTCGCCTTTGTATCCCAGCACCGTATCTTCGAGCTCAGCGAAGGCGGTGCGCTGCCAGTAGTGCACACCACGGGCGAGGGCGCGGGCGTGCATTTTCTGGAGTTGCGGGAAAAGGGAGGTAAGGAGGTTGGGTAGTAAAGAAGCGCCTAGGGGAGTGAGGGAGGACGGGCGGAGGGTATAGTCGTTTCTGTTATGTCGTGGGCCTATTGACGGTCTTTCGGGGGAAGGGGATGAGGAGTCAAAGGACGAGGAGTCGTAGGAGGATGTGAAAGATGGAGGGAGCGCGAAGAGCGAGGGGAGGATCGTTGATAGAATTTCGGGCAAGATGCTCGGGAGGATGTCGGGCAGCATGCTCGGAAGGATGTCAGGCAGGACGGCGGGCAGTGTACGCTTCAGCGCAGCAGGAAGCGCTTCGGCGAGGGCGGCGGGCATGTGCAGTTGGACAAGGTGGAAGATGGTACGGGAGCGAAGGTCGTGCCGTTCCTGCTTTTGTTTTGAATCCGGATTTGTCTTCTTCTCACCATGCTCACTGACCTCACCAACCTCACCAGCCGATGATCGCTCCCTGCGTTTCCCCTCACCAGTCTGTTCGAGCGCAGCAGGAAGCTGCTCAGCAAGCAGATCAGGTAGACAGCGCTGCATAAGCTCTGCCACACACCTGGCGTCAGCCTCGTCATCTTGAAACATACAGCCAGGCACATGCTTCTCAACGCGCCCGCAGAAAATGCATGGCCCGCGAGCCTCTGGCGGGGACGGCTTAGTAGGCATCGTGCGCAGGTCGGCGAGAACGGCAGGGAGGTGGCGCTGCACGACGGCCGCGATGGCGTGGGCGTGGGCATCTCTCACGTCGTCCGACTTTGCGCCATCGGACTTGACCGTGCCAATAGGGGAAGTCGCGATCTCAGTCGGCGAGGGTGCATGTTCAGGCTCGACGACCTGGCGCTTGTATGGCGGAGGCGAAGGCAGCGGACTCGACCCTGCACGGTCAGCTCGATCAAATTTTCCCCTCGGTAGCGCACTTACATCGTCGCTTGTTCGAAGCCTCTGAGCTCGGCGCTGCGGTTGGGCCGAACGCTCGCCAGTCAGCCAGCCGGTAGAATCTGGAGTAGTACTCGTGCACCGGGAAGCCGGTTAGTCTCTCTTTGCCCTTGACGAGGCGCTGATACGGCACCCGCGCATCGAGACTCAGCCAATTGTAGTCGAAGACAATGTGCAGCGTGACTGCGCTTGCAAGCTGCACCAGTTCGCTGAAGGCCGAGACGTGCGCGGGTTCCGCCGCCGGCAGGAGAGCTTCACTACGCGGACACCACAGCGGGCAGGGGTGGTTGAGACGTAGAGACAGCGTTGTTATCTGGCAAGAGGTAGGGTTGCGCGCAATCTCGGCTTCGCGGTCGTCTGGTACACGGAAGATGGCATCGCCACCGAGAGTCAGATTGTCGGCATCGTACTGCGAGACGAACGCCTGCTCGTCAGCGCCGTGCAGCGACACAGAGGTCCGCAGCATCAGCGTGACCTGCTTGCGTGGCTCATGGTGCTGGATGCGCAGGGTGCAGGGCAGGGAGAGGGGTGCTTCGGATGTGAGGTATACCAGCACGGGGAAGCCATGCTTGAGATTCGATTTCATGCTGCTATCAGCCTACATACAGGAGGGGATACTCACCGTCCCCCTTGCAATGCGACCCCAGAGTTCACAACGCGGCAGCTGCGACGCAAAGCAAGGCCCGCCCGCCCAGGCTTCCGAGCAGCCTCGACTCTTGTCCTTTTCACCGCCCGTCGCTCCGCCGCAGGCCTGAGACCGCCCCTCCAACGTTTACAGACCGACGCCTGCACTTTGCCTGCACTTTGCAAGTCAAGCGGAGAGGCCGAGTCCGCACGCGCCAGAGGCCGTGTGAGTTCACAAGGATGGCGAGACCGAGGCCAGCAAGCGGAGCGGGTAGTCGGGCGGCTTCTGAAGGTGGTTGCAGACGTGTTGTGCTGTTGAGCATGTGCGTTGTATCGCGCTGAGAGAACGGAGATGATGCGGTGCTGGTGGTGTTGATGGGTGAGGTGTTGGAGTGGAGACAAATCGGGTGGCTGGGAGCGCGGCGCGTCGACACGTGCGGCTGCTTGGCGTCTTTGTCAGCAGGAACGTTTACGCTCGAAGTCGGGCAACCACCCTCTCTCCCATCACAACTGGCTACTGCAACGCGGCGCAACGCGGAGAAGTCGATCTTCATTGGCACTATCAATCAGTATATGAGCGGCGTATGTACCGGTCGCTAAGATCATGGCTGAGCACTGGCCTGTGGTAAGAAGCGGCGAGCGAACCGTGCCTGGCATAGACTTTGTCGGAGTTCTGAGAAAGCCAGACATAGACAACTCTGCTGGCGTTCCGTCGGGAGAGTCTGAGTCTTGTTGGATATGAGCAGTCGTCGAGGAGTCAGCTCGAAGGACCATTGATTCTGCGAGCGTCAATGTCAGCATATTGCAGCCAGGGGAATCTCGGAGATCTCATACTGGAGTATTCGGCTTGTGGGTTGTACTCGTGAGCAATCTGAAGGCGAGTGCAAAACTGACATGTTGATCGAGAAGGCAATATGTGACGCTTCACCAGGCGACAAAGCTTGTACATGGCAACTTGTCAATAGTCGTCGACCTTAAGCGCAGGATCACAGAGCCACGTCAATGTGGCAGTGGCAAATGCGACTCTGTCGTCCCAAATGATCGAAGAGGGTACAGAGAAACATCATGGAGATGGTGCTGCTGCTGCACATGAATACTTCCGCAGAACACAGCAGGCAACGACGCGCTGCGCGAAGAACCAAGCTCTAATGCCTGCCAATTTTTTGCTGCTGTTCACCAAAGATCAAAGATGCCGAAAGGTGTCAACCAATATGTACCTATGGGTCATCCTGTCCTCTTGCGACCTCGTAGTACTTGTCATTCTGAACGTCTGCAAGCTCTTACCCGATGTTTGCAGACACATATCAGAAAGCGAAAGGCTATCATGACATCGGAGGTGGCCTTTGAGAACCCAAGTTCATCTCATACGTCCAAGGCAGCTTCATTCAAGGTTCATTGTCCATGCTTCGAACACATTGCCCTAGCTTGAAAAGGACATCCTGAACAGCCACTCTTTCCAGAGGCAACACATGAGCTGGTAGCTAACTTCCTGGGACGAGGCTCTTGTAGGCCATTCCTTGCCTACCGAAGCTGGCTCGAAGGGAAGGACCAAGGGATACAGTACCCGCTGATCGAATTACTGCTGCGAACAGAGCTCTCCATAGCACTGGGGTGTACGACTCGCACTTCACGAATCTCGGATCACTGGAGTATCTTTTCAGGAAGCAACTCGCCATGAGAAGACTGTCATTGTATACTCTAGCTGTAAGTCAAACTGCAATGCTCATAATTTCCCTTCACACACTGATTTGGACGTAAGCACGGGTACGCTTGCCGGGGATGAAACGCAGTGGGACGTCCCTTGCGTGCGCAGACCCGCACAGTCGGAAGGATCACTGGTTACCGTACCCGTTGTTTAGACTTGGATCCGTCTGGAGCCTGGCATGGGCATTGGTCTCACAAAGAGGAGTTTCGGATGATCTATGCGGTGAAAGTGCGGATAGAGTAGGTCCAGCGACTCGATCGACTTTTGGTAATGTTCGCGTAGTATGGTCTATATGTAAAAACCTGTGATGGCAACTGATGTGCCCGGTTGTACCTCGTCAACGACCGAGATGCCCTTCCTGAATTTAGGCTACTAAATATTCTCTTCAATATCAGGTTCGCAGCACACCACACCACACCTCAAGCGCAAACACAGATGAGCTACGCAGGTCTCTTACTCTGTTTCTCTCTCGATTTTGATCCCAGTAAAGGTTCCGGCCGGCTTGTCGCCTGTTCAGTTGGTGTGTTCCATTTCGCAGTCATACGTGAATCAATGTCCATCTCGTCTGAGGAGGCTGAGGGCGACAAGATGGTGGAAAGGTAGGATCCAGCTGGCGAAGATGCCCCAGGGCTTGCTACGTCATGTCCTCTCGATGAAATTGGAGTTGATGACATTTGTGTAGTTTGCAATAAGCTTGGTTCTTGGAGTCCTGAGCCTGGCAGTCCATTCGGACGTGAGGCCGCAGTGGTTGGATGCCCGGAACGAGGTAGGGCAGGGTTGAATGTGGGTGCAGCAGTGTCGTAATCCGCTATGTGCATTGGGTGTTCTCGTCTGGTTCGGTCGCTTCCATGTCGTTCAGCTTGCGCACGATCAGTTGGCGTCGTTTCATTTGAATCAATCGGAACTGACCTGCTGCCTGGAAAATGTGCTCGGGCATGCCATATCGTCGTGCGGCCCACCGCGCGGGGTTTGCAGCTCGTTCAGCGGCTTCCTCCGCCGTGAGCTGTGAGGCCTCGATCATGAAAGGTATCATTGCTACGTGCTCGTATGGCATAGTCGGTGTGAAGTTCTGTCGATTCTCGGTG
Organism: Didymella pomorum; assembly: GCA_022225945.1. Classification (NCBI taxonomy): domain Eukaryota; kingdom Fungi; phylum Ascomycota; class Dothideomycetes; order Pleosporales; family Didymellaceae; genus Didymella; species Didymella pomorum. Next base: position 168,386 of record JAKJXN010000061.1, on the reverse strand, counting down.
TCAGGCAGGGCCGCCCAAACTATATGCTATTGAAGGTGGTGTTCCACCCCTGATCAGGAAAACGATAACAATCCGTCGCAATGTATATGTTAGGAGACACAGCGTCGCTCCAACGCGCAATCGAATACCAACAACCAATGCGGGAACGAGGCTCACCGGATCGAGTGCTCATTGACTCCACTGTTATCGTCGATGTTCGGCATGCCGATGACAAGACGTCTGTATTTCCGGTTGGCTCGAGTGATGCCATGATAGCGGTGTCCCTCGGTCGAGTATTCCTTGTGGATACGGAACGTAGTGTTGGGAGCCGGCGGATAGATGGCAAGACCGGGCATTGGCTGCCCGAGGTGAGACTGCTGGGGTGTAAACCAGACAAGTGGTCATCGACCCTGTTGGGAGTGTCGAAGCGTGGATTGATGCAACGATCGCCATGGCCGTAGGGCTCCCAACGCTTTGGCCTGCTCCTTGGAAGCAACTAAATCGGCTCGAAAGCCCGAAATCCAATTGGGATCGGTGGAACCAACAAGAGTGCAGGGATCCTGCGGAATAGGTCTTGAACGGTTTTTCCCAAGAAAGGGACGGGCCGCGACGGCTGGCTGCATGAGGGGACTGTGAAGCGAGTGTCAGCCTCATCCTCGATCTCATCCATGCCTCTGCAGCATCAGGTGGCTCCCGTACGCTTCTTGGAGGTTCCATCTCGATTTCAGCCGAGACAACCACGTTCTCCCCGGGAACGGAGCCGCAAAATCCATGCCATAGTGGGAGTCGGTGGTATCCCATGGAATGTTGTGTCAGGGGTGAGCCCATGTCTCAACCTGTGGACAGTTATCGTGGTGCTTGCGAGCCGTGGCGTGAAGAACATGCGACAAAAGACTGAGGCACATGACCCTTAGCCAAGAGTACAAGGCGGTTCCTGCTCCTCCTGCAATCATTAGAGGGCCGGAAACTGTCTGCTGACTCCCCATGCTTGGAAGCTTTGCAAACTAGCGGTGAGCCCAGGGCTGCATCATCGTGCCTAGCATTTCTTTCACACCTTGCTTTTCTACAAGATGGAATCTCGAGACTGGCCGGCTGTCAATGCATCCTGGTCGACTTCTCATCGCCATGTTCTTGTTTGTTGAATCAACCAAGAGGCTGATGATGGCCTAATCGTTGCTGAGCACTGGTGTGTATGTCAGCCCCGACGTAACACGCTACGTCAAGGCTGGTTCGTTTTCGTGCTCGCGTCGTACAAGTGGGGCGTGAAATTTCAAAAACTTCGTCTGCGCTAAGGTATCGAATTCAGCTGAGACCCGGCTTGAAGAATGCATATCGGCCAGTAGATGTCTCGCTCTTCGGCTATATGCGTGCGAGGTTCGGTGTGCGACTGACGGGCAATTTTTCGCTGGTGATCCGAGTATCGAGCGTGACTACGCGCCAATAATCGAGAGCTGTCAGGATATGCTGCGGTAACTTAAGCTCAGCCTCCAAAAAAGCCCTGAAGAAAGGGAAGATTGAGAGCTTTTCTGGTCTTTATGCGAGGGTATCAAGGTGTAGGCCATACCAGCAGCTGGAGACCCGACTGATATATATTCTGACTTAAGACCGGTACCCCATTTCTTGGGTACGTATGACGGTCATAGATAAATACGGCTGTCTGTGACGAAGAAACGCCGAGATTTCGCTCGTTGCAGTCCTTGCTCATAACCAAATCCGGTAATTGACCTTCACTAACCGCTCCCTTACGTCCCATAGAGCTCCACCGTAGCGAGTGGCTCTGATGGAGCCAACCAGTATGTGATGTGTCGCTGTCACCGAAGCCATTAGTTGCCCCTCCCCAATTAACCGGCGAAGGTCGATTCTGCATTATGTGCTATTTTTGGTGGGATGCGTCGATGTTGGCTAAGAAACCATACAATTAAGCAGTAGCTTTATCCGACATCCTGCATCCTCAATCAGGTCGCGTTCATGTGCGTCTACCTTTCTCCAGCCTTGAGCAAAGCACGATCACGATGTGCAGAGACCTCAAAGCTGACGTTCTTCATTCGCGATATGTCCGATTGGGCATGTGACATCGTCTCAGATCTCGAACTTTACAACGCCGTGACGCAAGGTGTCGATGTCGAAGCAGGTGTCACAACGCTGATGTGTCTACATCGTGATTCCAGAGCAGCAGAAGTTGCAGAGAGCCAGAAATTGCGCTAGTCAGCGCTGAGCAATGCCTCTACTCTCGCAAGGACAGCACATCTCAAGACACGCCTTTGCATCGCGCGCATCGAACAAACGTTCCAGCTAGACCGCAGCTCCCTTTCCTGATTGAGGACATATTGTCATGAGGTAGTTTCACAATTTGAAAGCTCAAGTGCTATCGCTTTTTCAACCCCTTCACCGTCCTCACTGACCTCAAGCGTTCGATCTGGGAGGGCGTCGCTGAGACAGTGCTAGAGGACTGACTACCGCACAATCAGGACTAATATCCAGAGATCACGAGAACTACCGAGGTTAGGTGCTGATGGCTGCTAGTTCGGCGCCAGTTTACATCTGTCTCATGCAGTGCGTTTGCGTAAGATTCGCTCTGATCTGCGCAGATGCGGCGGTATCCCTTCTTGGGAACGAAGGTTCTGGGCTACTCTCGTTGCTGCGCTTCCGTCTTGAGCCAGAACTCGATCTTCTCTGGGCCAAAGATAGACCGGCTGGTCTTTCAAGAGCTTGTATATTTCTTCGCGACCTGGCTTTCTCGCCATCTGGAGAGCAGGGCAGCGGACCACCCCTGAAGCAGGAGCAAAGACCTTTGCACCCGATTCAAGTAACAATTTGACAGCCCATAGATGATTTCCTCTAACGGCTTCCTCAAGTGCAGTGTGCATCCCGCGAATCCGGAGGTTGATCTTAGCGCCTTTGTTAATAAGAAGCATCGCAGTATCTTCGTGACCACCCCTTACGGCAAGCTGCAAAGGGGGGTATGAGCCGCCCGCGGGCCTGCCAGTACAAGTGTCCGCGCTTGCACCAGCGTCAATGAGTACTTGCACAATGTCTGTGTGGCCCATGATCGCAGCGCAATGTATCGGATAAGGCCGCAGGTAGTGCCCTCCGGATGAGTTCGCGCCCGACTCGAGCAAAAGTTTGACAACTTCAATGTGGCCCTTGAAACACGCCGCTTCCATGGCGCTCTGTCGTTGTTCGTTGTCCCTCCAGCGAAAGCTGGCGCCACGCTCGATAAACAGCCTGGCGACACCAACGTGGCCATTATCTGCGGCATGTACAAAAGCAACGTCGATTGGGTTGGTCGTAGGCTCGGCACTTGTGTCATCAGGCAGCTGGTCGTCCTTTTGCACCGCTTTCAGAGCTTTTTCGGCCGTCTCTAAATGTCCGTGATCTGCTGCCCATACTAGCGCTGAGCTGTTCCGCTCTCGCGCATCGAATTGATACAGGTGCTCTGCGGTCAATTGATGTAGATGATGGTTGACCCGGCTGAGCGATGCAATGTCCTGCGCCGTATCGAGATTCTCACTGATCTGACAGAGCAGCTCATTCGGTAAATCGAGTAGCGACATCTCCGGCATTTCTCGTGGGTGTCCACAGATGGGACCGTGCAAAGACAAGTTCGGAAAGGCTGGTACGGTAGTCGAGCGCGAGCTGTTTACTCGGCGGGCTGTTCGACGCGGTCATAATATTCGAGTCTATGTTTGTACGTTCTCGAAAGCTGGCGCTAGTGATTGTCTTTAGCACGCTAGCAGTTTCTAAAAATAGCACAAGCGTTGCTTACACATGAACTACGATGACTCTGTACGTTGACACTCATACTGACTCCATAGAGATCCTGCATTGCCACAATACTAAACATGCTCCTTGAGCTTGAAAAGACGAAAGGAACGACTGATGTCCGTCATACTGGTCTACCACTCATCTTACCCCAAAAGACTAGCACACCCACGCCGTCATGGCGCACCAGGCCCACAGCATCCCCTGGCAGACACTCGCCGACAATCTCAAGTTCATGCACTGCAACCCAAGCTATTACGGTATCACGAATCTGTATGCACGTAAAAGGCCAAATCAAGACAAAGAACTCCAATACTTCGCCAATGGCTTCGCCCGCGCCCTGACAAACTACTCAGCAATCGAGCGGAAGAAGTACACCTCCTCCTTCGCTCCTCCCGATCCCAACGAACGCGTCATTTACAAAGCCGCAGTAACGAGGATGTCCGCGACAGTGCTCCGCTATAAAGAAGGAGATATCGACCAACCAGACAGCTCCGCGCCATCCAGCGAAGCCCTCTCAGAGTACGAATGCACAGCCCGGCGATTCATCTTCGATACCTATCCCTGCGAGGGCGACATGAACCACTCACTCTCCGAGTGCTGCGAGCAAACCAAAGCCCTGATTCTATACGGCGAATTGGATGCACTGTTCCAACTCGCTGCACATCCGGACATTCACTTCCACAGACTATGGGACGAAGACATATACGCCAACAGCGCCGGATTTGGATTGAGAAAGTTGATGGATGCGATGTTGCAGGCCTACTTGTGCCTCAACGTCCTCGCGGTCAAGCCAGAGCTATGGGATGCGGAAAGTCGATCTGCGTATTTGAAGGCGGAGAAGAGCGCACATCGGACGACGTGGGAGTGCAGCTTGTATGATTACAGATTGACGGCGGCGTATCAGAGAATGGTGGTGTGCTGCACGGGGATACCGTATGGTGCGTACTATCACGAAGCGCATACGTATCCGCATCGCGAGTTCTTGGGTGTGCCGAGGGGCATGTTTCGGTCTAATGATCCGTATCAAGGGCAGAAGACAGGCAAGCCAGGTACAGGTCGGGTGTTGGATCTGGCTGAAGGAGCCTTCCGGAACGTGCATCTAGCGTCCAAGGAAGATGTGGAGGCCGTAATTGCTGTGCTGAAGAGGAAAGGTCTGCCTACGGAGTTGGCGCTGCAGGTCCTGGAGTGTGCGGAATATAAGTCTGCGGGAAGATTGCGGCGTCGTGATGATCCCTTGCATGCTGAGAATGCGGAGGAGCTGAAGAAATACCTACGCTTCTGCTGGAAGGTACTTGTCCGTATCGACATGCTGGTCCGCGAGTGCGGCAAGACGCTTGACTGGGGAAGCGAGGTGTCAGATGCAATGTGTGTCCTGTTTGAGCTCGGTAAAAATGGGCGCCGAAGAGGCGGCTACCAGCAGAGGAAGATGTGCGATTGGACAGAGTTCGGGAGGCGCTCAGAGACGATCGAGTTTGTATCGCAACGATGACTTTGTGTATTTGATCATCGACCCTCCTGCGTCAAAGAGACTGGTCCCAGACTGCCAGCTACTTAATAGACTGGGCCTTGAGTATAATGACATCCTCAAGCGGCCTGTCGCCCCCGTCTGTCTGGACCGCACCAATCCTCTCCACAACATCCATACCATCCACGACCTGTCCGAACACGGTGTGTTTCCCGTTCAAGTGTGGCGTCGCCGCGAGACAGATGAAGAACTGACTCCCATTTGTTCCTGGCCCGCTGTTGGCCATGCTTAGCACGCCGGGCCCCGTGTGGAGCAGCGAATTGTCGAACTCGTCTTCGAACTTTCCGCCCCAGATCGACTCGCCGCCGCGGCCGGTGCCGGTGGGATCGCCGCCCTGGAGCATGAATCCGGGTATGATCCGGTGGAAGATCTGGGATATAGCGGTGAGCAATGGGATTGGAAGTAGCGTAGTTGCATGTTTACTTACCACATTGTTGTACTTGCCTGCGTCAGCAAGGCCAGCGAAGTTCTGACAGGTCTAGAGGGATTCTCAATCAGAGTTGCTCGCGATATCTCGAGATGAAGCGCATACCTTAGGTGTCTTGTCGCTATATAGAGCGATTGTGATATCGCCGTAATTGGTCGTCATGAGCACACCCGATGGCTTATCAGGAATCGCCGCATTGCTGGTCTGCGGTGCCTGTGCTGATGTCGTTGTTGAAGGAGCCGCTTGTGTGTGAGTCGCTGCCGCCGACTGCGAATGCGAGTCCGACGAGTCGTGCTTAAAGAGCTTCTTGAGCTTGTCCATCGTTACTGAGGATTGATATTCGGATTGTGGAGTTGAAACCACTGTGTTGGACAGGACCTGAAAGAGACGAGATGATGCGGACGCGTGCATACGTCAGTAGGCTGTTGAGATCAAGAGATAAAGGAAGCGCGACGTCATTCAGACTAGTCGAATGGCCAGACCATCTGTTGCTTTTCGCATCGAAGTCGACAGGCAAGGTGCCTGACAGCGCTGTCACGATCAAGCTTCACATTTGCGTAGCAAGTGCGTATGTAGTTGGGATTTGAATCGCATTCAACGCGGAACACAGACTTCGTTGTCGTTATTGTCGAGTTCAAGGCTTTGATCCGGCGATGTCGCGCTAGAGGTTTCCCGGTCGATCTCCCGCGGATGTCCCATCAGCCCTGCGATCCACCCTCGTTCCTCCCCTGAGTCGCTCTTAACTGAAGTGGTTTCATTTCACGTCCGCTGGGCGCCTAATCAGCATTTGTGCAATGTGCAATTCAGTGGACGCAACTATGGCCATGTTAGACTTTCTGTTCCTTCCGCCGGAGCATGCGATGGCTTGTGAGAGTACATAGCAAATCGGTGACCGACAAAGGAACAGGGGTGAATACTGTTGCTCGGTCGCATAAATATGCTAGCAGCGACTTGACCAGACTGTCGCCTCGGTGGGAGCTTGCAGTAATGCGATGTTGGCGATGCGAACCGTGATGTTTTGGGGTCGTGTTCGAGACGCGCTAGCGCGGTTTCCTTTGCCGCCTCGCACGCCTCACAGCCCGAGGACTTCGCACAATATCTTCGTCAGTATCGAGAAAACGATTACGACGAAGTTGACGAGGCACTTCATCTACTCCATAAGCACTGGAGCTCGTATTCGGATCGTGCCGGCTCTTACTGAATGTGAAGCAGATTTATTTCCGAAGAGCCGGGGCGTGAATCGATGCGAGCGGTAGGCCCTGTTGATTCCGGGGAACATGGAGGATTTGCCCGTCCACGGGTCCTTCACATCTTGCAGCGTGTCCCCGCGTACGTTCTCTCGGCAACATTTCAAGTACTCAGTCTCAATCTTCGTGGCCTGAAGCTGAGTCTACCCACGCTTTTAATCACGTCTGCAGAATGATGGCGGCTAAAGTCCTTTAGTTGGCTTTCAGCCCTATGACCGCGCTCGCGTTTACCAAAATACCGAAATATTGTTGACGTCGTGAGTCGACGCTAAGCGTCCGGTTGCCGCTTTGCGCACGCGATCTGCATGCCGAAACCACCAAGTTTACAAACCATGCTCGGCCGAAGTCATTCCATCATCGGTCCGGCTATTTTGGATTCGTCAATATGTATGAGCGTTGAGCCAAGCCGCGTAGGAAGCTTGGTTTCAATCATACCTCCTTCCTCCACCCCCATAGACGGCGTTCATTATGGAGAAACTCGAGCGCTTCCTCTCGAGACCAACGGCGAAACCGTACAGAACCCGTGACATCGAAGCCTCTGACGAAGTCCACCTGAATGACGATGGTTTGCTGGAGTTCGGGCCAGACGATAGAGAAAATCCCAAAGTCAGTTGTTTGAGTTCCTACCTACAAGCTGTTGACTGACTGTAGTAAGAACTGGTCCACTGCTCGAAGATGGTACATCACTGTTGTGTCGGTCACCATGGGTACGACTCCCCCTCAGCAATGCCTGACCAATGCGAGCTAACAGCGACGCAGTTGTGAACGCGACTTTTGCATCGTCGAGTCCATCTGGCACACTTGAGTCCATCTCCAGAGATTTACATGTCTCCACCGAGGCTGCCGGACTCGTCATCACATTGTTCCTCTTGGGGTACTGCGCGGGTCCTCTGATCTTTGCGCCGCTATCTGAGTTCTTTGGGCGCCGATACGTCTTCTACGTTACGTTCACACTCTACCTGGCTTTCAACTTCCTGTGCGCCTTCACGCCCAATTTCGGGGGACTCCTCGTTGGCCGGTTCCTAACGGGCACATTCGCAAGCGCGCCACTCTCAAATGCACCGGGTGTTTTGGCAGACATTTGGGGACCTCTCGAGCGTGGAAACGCGATGGCCGTGTTCTCGATGATGACGTTCATCGGTCCGGCAATCGGACCTGTCATTTCCGGCTTCCTAGAACTGAAGAAAGATTGGAGATGGTCCTTCTATGTGCTTCTTTGGTTGGGCGCTATCACGGAGGTACTGATGTTCACGATTCCAGAGACCCTGCCAGCTATCGTGCTCCGCAACAAAGCCAAGCGTATCAGAGCGCTCAAGATCCCCGGACATGAAGACGTAAAGTCGCCTGTCGAAGTGACGGACAGAACCCTTGCCGGCATGTTCAGAGTCAGTCTTACGCGTCCTTGGAAGATCCTGGTTGACCCCATCTCATTCGCATGCGCGATCTACCTCGCCGTCGTCTACGCGCTGCTGTACATGTTATTCACGATCTATCCCATCGTCTTCCAGCAAAAGCGAGGCTGGAACTCCGGTGTTGGCGAACTACCTCTGCTGGGTACTGCGCTCGGTGCGGTCATCGGTGGCGCCATCATCTTCGCAAGAACAGCCAGAGACAGGAAGAAGGCCGAATCCGGTCATAAAGGCGTACCTGAAGACCGTCTCCCCGTCGCGATGCTGGGAGGCGTCCTGTTCCCCGTCACGATGTTCTGGTTCGCCTGGTCTGGGGAGTACAACAGCGTCCACTGGATTGTACCGACACTGGCTGGTGTCTTCCTGTCGACATCCATCCTGCTCATCTTCGTCGCATATCTCAATTACCTGACCGACACATACCTTATGTATGCTGCAAGTGCATTAGCCGCCAACACCGTCGTTCGCTCTGCCGCTGGAGCTGCCGCGCCCCTGTTCACTCAGTACATGTTTGATGGGCTTGGTGTTGGTGGTGGTGGATCCCTCATCGCCGGAGTCGCGTGCTTGCTTGCGCCCATTCCGTTCATCTTCTACAAGTATGGCGGGCCAATCAGGGAGCGTTCGAAGTTTGCACCGACGTCGGACAGGAACCCGCAACCGAACGATTCTGAGCAGAATGTCTCGGATGGGAATGATGATTCGGATGAGAAAAGCGAAGCTTGAGGACACAAAGAAAAAGGGTCCAGCGATGGATACTCAACAGACCTTCTGTAGGCATAATTTAGTAACGAAATCTTCAATTGTCCACCGGCGTCATTGCTGAACAAGAGTGGCCCCACGCGATCAGGTCTGGTCATCGATACAAGCTCCATGTCAATACTCAGTACCGTGTAGTCATTAACACTCAATGCTGCACTGTTCTCTTCCTCAATGTCCCAAGGCCATTGGATGCGTGTCATCGCATGTCTTTGGGACTGCAATATTGACATGATCTGAATTGGGTACAGAACGAATTCTTCGAACTTGTGTCCTAACCATGACCATACTGGAAAGCCACATCTCCTCTCGCGTGTTTGCTGTTTGATTGGATTGGATGAGATGCATTCTCGCTCCACCGCATCTTCTAGGGATGATGTTGCGATGCAGGGCGTCCAGCATAGCGCTGTCTCAAAAGCAGCAGTCGGCAGTCCCCATACGAAACGTCAGTAAGACTTTGTGCTCATGTCGGCCAATTTCGCGATCAACGCTTCTAGGGCATCACTTTGGTAGCTCAACTGGCGCTCGGCAAATTACGCGATGTGGACCGCGTACTCACCAAAAGACGTTGCGTTGGGGGTGCCTGGACTTTTGGCGGGATACCTGGGTTCTGGTTGGTGATGAAACAGAATTGTATCAAAACCAGACGTAATGCTGATACTCCTCTCCCTTTCTTCACTATGCAAGCCGTGGCCACAGCTGTTTAACACACAATTCGCTGCGAAGAGCGTACAGCGAGTTGAATAAAACAACTCTTGATACGTCCATGCATGGGTGGCCCACCTCTTCTTCGGAGACCCGTAGAAGTTAGATGCCACTACCGTGACGCCACCAAGATTGGCAGTGGGTTCACCGTGTCCATCCGATGAAAGTGTAATCCTCGGAAGTCCGGCATCTGCACTCGCACCACCCATGGCGTAGATTGTGGCATGCGCATTCCCGTAGAGCAGATACATTTGCTGCAGTATTGCCTGCAGCTCACCCGGCTGCATCGTCTGGCGTAATACATAGAGCGTCGACTCAGAGGTATCGCTGGCCCAGTTGCCGGACGACGCACATTGCATCGTCTACTGTCGCTGGGAGCCCAACTGAGTCAAGGGGCAACAATTTCACGCTGGTCCGTCGCGAGTCCGCTTCTTCGACAGAACGAATTCCTTCTTCCAGGCCGTGCACATCTTGGCTTTTCCACAAACGTGATTCAAGGCGATATAAGACGCGTGCTTCGGCGCCGGGAAGACAACCTTGCTTTCAACGTCAGTGAGTTTGAAGGTGCTAAGCTCAAATGCTTCGCTCCTTCTGGGTTCGGGTGCATGACTCGTGACTCTTAGCACATACATCCAACCAATCCCTCAGTAGGTACCTACGAATGCTCTTTGCATCAACGACAGGTCGGTCTGGGAGCTCGAGCCACTTTCCGGTAACGGTCAATGACACCGATGCTGGGTCTCCGGAGATGAGTCTCGCCTCACGTTGGACGCCAATCATTATCACACCGTAATCGTAGGAGTTCGGGGATACCGTGCAGAGTAGACGCGTAGGAGAGACCGCCAAAGCAGAACGGCCATCGCCTTGGACCGCACCGACTACCAAACGACACAACTCACAGAGAGTTCACTGCGTTTGCCTATGTTCGTTGTTACCGAGTAAGAAGCGCGTGCTATTGGCTAAAAGCCAGTATCGACCGCCGTTCTTGTCAATCATCTGTAAGAACCCAGCTCCTTCTACATCCCTGTCCCATAATTCTCGACTCTTCACAAGGCAATCGTCCCCCAGTCGACGGATGTGGTGCTCCCAATCATGCGGTGCGCAAACGCTGCATATACCTGGCTGAGCTTCGCACGCACTTTGTGCATTGAGGAGGGTCGTTTCGACTCGGCGGAAAATGTGGGCGATGTACGGAAGGGGTGGGCGGTGGCCGCCTACTCAGAGTCTTGGCGCGTAACCCGAGTGTGGTGCGCGCTCACGTCTTTATGAAACGAATTTCAGATACCTTTGTACCGCAGTTGAGTTGACACAAGCTGGCAATCCGGATTGTTGTGAAGTCCGGCTCGGGTTTTCGCATTGTATTTGTTGTTCTACTTTGGCGTCACGCTAGCTCAAGGAGGGAAAGGGTAACGGCTCCACTTCCATCATCGATTCCACCATCGCGGCTGCCTTCAAAGAACGCAAACATCACGTCCAACAGCATCCCCTGACAACGCACGCAACGGATCCCTCAATAGCTGTCCTCAGTGCATGTCCCTTCTCGATACTGCAGACCTGTCATGACGTTTGAGTATCTTGGCTGACGGGTGATCATTGCGCCGCTTGTCGCACCGGGATTCTTGTCCCCCGGGTCCGTTACGCGAGCCGCATGCAAAGTTGTAGTTAGACAAGGCGTGCAACAGACACTTGTCACTACATCTAGGCGCATTCGTTCTCCATATCGCCAAAGATGGCGTACAAACACGACACGCCTCCATTCACTCGGCAAAGCTCCGATACCATGAAAGAGCTGGATGACAGCACCACGAACGCCATCAACATACCGGACAAAGTTGAATCAGAGAAAACACCTGCCGATGACACTCATTCAGGCAAGGATGACTCAGATAAGGAGCGGGAGGAGACGAAGGAGGAGCAGAAAGGGAGCATGAAAGACTTCTTTGTGAGCCGCCAGAACCAGTGTGATATGCCGGGCATCAGCTGACCTGACCTCGTAGCGCGTATTCACATACGCAAGCACAGCAGATCGCGTGCTCTATGCTCTGGGCTTCGCAAGCGCGATAGCTGTCGGTGCAGCCCTGCCACTGATGACCATCGTCTTCGGCAACTCGACAGCACAGTTCAATCAGCAAGCGACAGGTCAAGACAACTCGAGTTTCACGAGCAATATCAACAATCTAGTCCTCTACTTCGTGTACCTATTTGTTGCTCGATTTGTCCTTGGCTACTTCGGGACTTTGTGTATCTGCATCGCGGCGGCCAGAACGACCTGTGCGCTACGAGAGGACTTCCTCGACAAGCTGCTTCGGCAAGACGTAGCTCACTTTGACAAAGATGGCACCGGCTCCGCCGCGTCTCAGGTCACCACCAGTGAGTAGCTGCTCCAAGTATGATCATTCTCTGGTGCTGATAATCGACCTTAGACGGCAATCGCATCAATCAAGGCATCGCAGAGAAGCTTTATACCTGCATTCAGGGTATCTCACTCTTCTTCTCAGGGTTTATCGTCGCACTTGCCGTGCAATGGAAGCTAGCCCTCATCGTGATGAGTATCATCCCTGCCATTTTCCTGATCACGGGCGTGTGCATTGCCCTAGATGCGCCAATCGAGGCGAGAGTGGTAAGTCTCGGTATCTTTCATGACCTGAATCACCGACTGACAATCTGATATAGACCAAAATATATTCGCAAGCTGGCACGCTCGCGCAAGACGCAATTAGCTCTATCAGGACCATCCACGCCTTTGGTGCCCAGCAGAAGATTGTCGACAGCTACGAGACATACCTGGAGAGAGCGCACAAAGAAGGCAGCAAGAAGTCTGTGCTCTATGGCGTACTGTTCTCCGGCCAGACTTTCTTGGTAATGGCAGGCACCTCGTTAGCATTTTGGCAGGGCTTTCGCATGTTTCAGAGTGGGGAGATTGGCGACGTAGGCACAGTCTTTACTGTTGTGCTAAGTGTTGTTGTTGGTGCCACCGCGACGTTGCTCATCTTTCCCCAGATGCAAGCCTTTACGAACGCTTCCTCTGCCGCGGGTGAGCTGTTCTCTATCATCGATAGCCCATTGAACCTGGACCCTCTGTCAACTGAAGGCATACAACCGACGAGCTGCAACGGAGAGATCGTTGTCCGCGATCTTCGCTTCGCCTACCCTGCCAGACCTACCGCCCAGGTCCTGCAAGGCTTGAGTCTCTCCATTCCCGCCGGCAAAACAACAGCCCTTGTTGGTCCCAGTGGATGTGGTAAATCTACTCTGGTCGGTCTGCTTGAACGATGGTACCAGCCCACTTCTGGTCAAATCCTCCTTGACGGTCAGGACATCTCCGAGTACAACACCAAGTGGTTGCGGTCCAATATCCGCCTCATCCAGCAAGAGCCGACATTGTTCCAAGGTACAATCTTCGAGAACATTGTCAAGGGCCTTGTTGGGGACCAAAAAGATCTTCCAGAGGAGAAGCAGATGGAGATCGTGCAAGAAGCGTGCAAGAATAGCAATGCGCACGACTTCATCGAAGCTCTGCCGGAGGGGTACCACACGCAAGTTGGCGAGCGAGCAAGCATGCTAAGTGGCGGCCAGCGACAACGAATTGCCATTGCTCGAAGTATCGTGTCGAATCCGAAGATTCTGCTGTTTGACGAAGCGACCAGTGCGTTGGACCCCCGCGCGGAGAAAGTCGTGCAAAGCGCACTCAATCGCGTCTCCATCAACAAGACCACTTTGATCATTGCACATAAGCTTGCGACTGTGATGGCGGCCGACAACATTGTTGTAATGAAGGAGGGCCGGATCTACGAGCAAGGAACGCATCACGAACTCCTCGAGCGCGACGGTCTCTACGCTGCGATGGTGCGCGCACAGGATCTTGGAACCAAAGCCACCGAAGAAGACATTCAGAAAGAGCTCCAGGAGACGCAAGACATCGAGAACACTCTAGATCGCAAAGTCACCTTGCAGCGGACCCAATCCCACTACAACACCGCCGAGCTTGAACGAGAGGTTGAGCAACTCGCCGCGGGTACCCTCAACTACTCGCTCATCAGGTGCATTTGGATCATGTTAAAGGAGAATGTCAATCTCTACTACTGGTATGCCGCCACAATCGTCGGAGGGGTCATTGGTGGAGGCACATACCCGGCTCAAGCCATCATCTTCTCCCGCCTTGTTAGAGTCTTTACCCTACAAGGCTCCGAGGCGCAACATGAAGCCAACTTCTGGGCGCTCATGTTCTTCGTACTCGCTCTTGCCAACCTCTTTGCGTACTTCACCATCGGTCTTGCTTGCAACGGTATTGCGCAAGCCATGACTCATCGATATCGAAGGGAGATGATTGAGCGCATGGTCAGCTTCGACCAGGACTTCTTCGATCGTCCCGAGAATTCCTCGGGCGCTTTGACCTCGAAGTTGTCATCAGCGCCAACGGCGCTACAAGAGTTGATGTCCGCCAACTTGGGCCTCATGTTCAACATCCTTGTCAATATCACGGCCAGTAGCGCGCTCGGCATAGCTTACGGCTGGAAGCTGGGCCTCACGCTCGTCTTCGGTGGACTCACCGTTATCGTTGCTGCTGGATACTACCGCATCCGACTTGATCAGAAACTGGAGGCTGCCATCGAAGAGTCCTTCTCGGGTAGTGCTGGTCTGGCAACCGAAGCCGTTACATCCATCAGGACCGTCAGCATGCTAACGCTCGAAACGCTGATCATGCGCCAATACAGCGACACTCTCCAGGCGATCACAGGAAAAGTCATAAAGAACCTTGTTTTCGCTTTGATCCCCTACGCACTCTCGCAGTCAGCAGACTTTCTGGTCATGGCGCTCGGTTTCTGGTACGGATCGCAGCTCATCGCGAAAGGTGAGTATACCGTCACACAGTTCTTCGTGATTTTCATTTCCATCGTCTTTGGTGGTCAGGGCGTCGCGCAGTTCTTCATGTATAGCACTTCTATCACGAAGGCGGAAGGCGCCGCAAACTACATCCTGTGGCTGCGGACAGTGAAGCCCAACATCCGAGAATCAGACGAGACCAATGGCAAAGGCCCTGGCTCCGATGGCACCATCGCCATGAACGAAGTGGAGTTCAGGTACAAGCAGCGCAACGCGTCGAGGGTGCTGCGAGGCATCTCGATGCAGATCAAGCCCGGCACATTCGCTGCATTTGTTGGGCCAAGTGGCTGCGGTAAAAGCACTGTAGTGTCCTTGCTGCTTCGTTTCTACGACCCGATATCCGGCCGCATTACGTTGAACGATCAAGACATCCGCCTCATGTCCCCCAAGCTATATCGTCGCTACATGTCTCTTGTCCAACAGGAACCGCCTCTCTACCTCGGCTCAGTGCGAGAGAACATAGCTCTGGGCCTCGAACACGAGCCCTCCGATGCAGAAGTCCAGGAAGCATGTCGGCAAGCGAATGTGCTAGAATTCGTCTCGTCGTTGCCAGAAGGGCTGCAGACGCCGTGTGGGTCCAAGGGCTTGCAGTTCTCGGGAGGACAACGGCAGCGCATCGCGATTGCTAGAGCGCTGATTCGCCAGCCGCGACTGCTGTTGTTGGATGAAGCGACGTCCGCATTGGATACGCAGAGTGAGAGGGTGGTGCAGAAGGCGCTAGATGAGGCCGCGATGACGAGGACGACAATTGCGGTCGCGCACAGACTGTGAGTCTTTCTACGATGCTCAACGGAGGCTGGGCTAACGGTATCACAGGAGCACGATTCGCCACGCAGACGTTATCTTTGTCATGGAAGATGGTAAGATTGCTGAGATGGGTACCCACGAAGAACTTCAGAAGTTACGCGGCAGGTATTTCGCCACGTGTTTGGCGCAGTCGTTGGATCAGGCTTGATCATTCATATTCGATGTGAACAATCAGTACCTATCCAGACTTTTGATCGCAGCACCTGTGCCTTCGCTCACACATCCAAGTCAAGAGCATCATCTCGTATATTGCTGTCTACATAAGTTCTCGCTCGACTTCCAATGCCAGCACAAAAAAAGTCTGTCTAAACTTGGTACTCTGCTCGTTGTCTTACTTTCAGTCTCACGGTCCGTTCAAGCGACCCACAGGCTCGCAAACTACTACCTTACCAGATATCAGGGTAGAGCGACTTTCGAAGACTTTACGAATGCGCCCTTTCCGTGCCGCTAGCTAGCCGATCATGCGTGGCTTGCCGATGATTGGATGAATAGAGAGCATCCGTCGGTCGCTAAAACCTAGTGTACTCCGATCACAAGTACTCCGAATGAGTGTTTATGAGTGCATCTTGCATCATCACCAACATTTCAAGATTCCGACAGTCGTTACCAATCATTGCGCAGTCACCGTTTCACCATGCAAGATCACATCCGCACAACTCGCGGCAACGTAACGGAATCGACGCACCTCGTACATGCAGCAGTGGTATCCGCCGATGGTCGACTGCTGTATAGCGTGGGCAACCCCCATCGCCAGACACTCCTGCGCTCCGCCGCCAAGCCAGCGCAGAGCGTCGCCATCCTCGAAGCATGTTCATCCAAAATCACCTTCTCGGACGCAGACGTAGCGCTCATGAGCGCATCACACAGCTCCGAGGACCGCCACATCTCACGTGCGCGCTCGATGCTGTCCCTCAGCGGCGCCACAGAGGCTGATATGCAATGTGGCGGGCATCCTGCTTTGAACGCTGGCGTGAATAAGGAGTGGATAAAGTCTGACTTCACGCCCGGCGCGATTGAGAATAACTGCTCGGGGAAACATGCGGGCATGCTTGCGGGCGCGAAGTCACTCGGTGCTGGGTTCGCCGACTACCACGCGCCAGAGTATCCGATGCAGAGAGCTGTTAAGCGCGTGGTAGAGGAGATCTCTGGAATGCAACCGGGTGAGATTGAATGGGCGGTCGACGGATGCAATCTCCCTGCGCCTGCTATGCCATTGACAGGCATGGCTGCGATGTACGCGCGGTTCGCTTCCGCCGTTGACAATGCGGAGACGAAGCGGGAGCGTATAATGAAGCGCGTGTTCAATGCAATGTGCAAATATCCTGAGATGGTAGGTGGCGAGAAGCGGTTCTGCACTGAATTGATGAGCGCGTACAAGGGCCTGCTCATCGGCAAGGTGGGCGCTGATGGATGTTATGGCGTTGGCATCACGGAGTCGGAGTACACCAAGCAGCTGGGCGTCTCGAAGGGTGGGATTGGTATCGCAGTCAAGATCGAGAGTGGGAGTATGGATCTGGTGTACGCAGCCGTGGCAGAGATACTGGCGCAGCTGGAGATTGGCTCGGAGACGATGAGGGGCGAGTTGGTTGGATGGAGGACTCCTGAGATCTTCAACACTATGGGCGTTGTTACTGGCGCAACGTGCCACTGCTTCACTGTCCAGAAAACTGGCGAGAGGGAAGACTATGGTACAATGTCTTGAGAGGGTCGTGAGTGTTCCTGTACAGCGGTGTGGGCTTGACCATGTACAGTTGGGCATGTTGAATGACGAGCGTGGAGAATAGGACTGATGGCTTATCTCTCGCAAAAGAGGCCACTTGAACAAACAAGACTAAGCCCGCTCGGGGAACGCCAGTGTGCGCCTGCAGACAAGTACTACGGGGCGTGCACCAGGTATTACGGGTCACCAAGCGACAGGAAGCCGAGAACAACGGACATGCACTGCTGGAGACTTGCGACGGCAGCAAGCTCTGTTGTGCAGCCAGCTAGATTTTCTGTTACACTCTATGATGGATATTAAGCTCGTAGTACAACACAATCGTAGCCACCTCGTAACGTGGCTCTTGGGATTAACTACCAGCGGTGTTCCGTCTAACAGATGTAGATATACTTGCAGCTTGGAGCAGTCATTGCAATATATAAGGAGTGTCTGCTCACAGCCACAGATCCGTGTACACTTGTTGGCAAGCGTCCCCGCCGGCTGTCGAGTTCCATGCTATCTGAACGATTCAATCTATCCGATGCGCCATGCTGATGTCCAGTTACCCAACCCCCAAATGACAAGAATAGCTTCAGACGCTCAATGCCCACTCGCCCCAAAAACGATATTAATCCCCAAACACGTCACCATGACCAACAGACCATAGCACGCCAGCCCCAGCGCCGCATTGCGCAAAAGCCCGCGCCGCCAGTCTCTTCCTTGAAGACCCTCCCTCGTCGCGCCCCCCTCCTCCCTCCTCTCATACTCGACCTCATCATCTTCATCCTTTACCAGCCGCTGATGGTGCGGCGAATCCGGGTCCGAGATCTTGTAGTAGAACAGCCCGGGGAGGATGAAGCTGATGGTTGTGCTGCCTGTAGAACCGACGTAGGCGAGGACCAGGGAGAGCGAGGAGACCGTCATGGCTGTGACGAAGCTGAAGACGATGAGGATGGTTGTTATCAGGGCGAAGCGCATATCGCTCATCTCCTTGCCCGGTTTCGCTGCCTCATTGCCGATGAGAGAGTGTCTGCTGGGACTGCCATCTGCGCCGGAAGCAGAGGAGGACGAGGAGGATGAACTCTTGCGCGGCCGCCACTTCGAACACGCATCGATACTCGCCCGACACGGATGGATTTGCAACGGGTAGCTGAACATGACGAGTACAACGATGGCGAAGCGACCGATCGTTGCAGCAGCAGCTGTGGGGTACATGCTCACAATATTCCCCCGAATATTATCGCCATAGCTCAGATACCCAGTGATACCAGTCAAGATATACAACGCGCACGCACCCCCTATACTCGCGAAAATGACGGAAGTCGTACGGAAATGGCTGTTGTTAGCGATCTCGTTCAGGATGCTGAACATGTTCTGGTGGCACGTGTACGCGAACACGATAACGGGAAAGGCTGCGAGTGCGGAGACGGGACCCGACCAAGCGAAGACGCGCACCGGCCCGCGCTGGGAGAGTGTGTCGCCCCGGATGTAGTGTGCGACGACGAGGATGACGAGGTATGCGATGCTGAATAGAGCAATTATGGAGGTGTATTTTAGGCTGTCGAGGCGGCGGAGGAAGGAGAGAGGGATGACGATGAGCCTGGGGATGTTAGCAACTGCCACTTCTTCCTACTACTTCTTGTTTGGGTGGGATGGGAGAGGGAGGGAACGCACATAAACGCCGTGATCCAGAACTGCCTGTCGACGAGGAAACTGACGTCTGCTGCGCCCGGCACAAAGCCCACAACCACGCCCGGCATCAGATCGCCGATAATAATCAGATAGCTGACCGCCACGCCAAAGCACTTCACCGCAATCGCCGCATCGAAGAGAATGCTCGCATTCGGGTACGTGAGCTGGCTCAGCGCGGCGAACGACACATGCCCCCGGTCAATGTACCGCGCGCACCGCGTCTGCAAGTACAGCCCGAACCCCGCGGTCAAGCCGGCCCATGCGATCACGAAGATGCCGAGGAAGATGCCCATCTTGGACAGCGCGGAGGGCATGGCGAGGAGGCCTGCGCCGAGGACTGTCTTGCGTTAGCAGCTTCTCTGTGTGTCTTTGTTGGAGGCGTACTGGTGTTGGCGAGGTTGATGACGCTGGATATCCAGCTCGCAGTGCCTGTGTGGCCGACATCTTTCTTGCCGCGCCCGCGCCTGTTGAGCGTTAGAAAGGTGTACGAGGTCATAGAGGCAGAGGTGGTGGACTACCGGCGGCCGCGCAGCAGGGAGTCGGTGCTCGCGGACATGTCTGTGGGCTCGTTGGGGATCGCCGAGTAGTTGGCCATCGCGGTTGTTATTGCACGATCATACAGCGCGACTCACTCATCCATGCGGTGTGGTGGGGAAAGTAGAGTTTTGGTGGTTACGATAGATAGGCGGCGAGATATCGGATTGAGTGACCGAGTGACGTTGTCGTTCCCGGGCTCCCGTTCCCGAGCGAGATGTGGACCCTGACTCCAGGGCCATCTCACGCGCCGTCGACATGTGCCAAACAAACACCACATCACGCGCCATGAACGACTACGACGAAGCCGTGCTCTTCACTTTCTCGCTCCTCGAATCGCGCCTCGCGCGGCTAGAGTACCTCCTCAGCGGCCCGGTACCTAGCAACGAAGCAAAGCCGCAACCAATCCCCGAGCGCATACGGTCAATCGAAGCGTCACTCACGCGGCTCGCGGGCAAAACAGCGTTGTTGGACAACGTCAACGAACTACGTGCGTCGGTCCAAATGTCTTCCTCATGACTACAGTCCCGTACACAAGCTGATTGAGCAGTGTCCAAGCATAAATCCATCCTCTCCCCACCCTCTCGCCCTGGACACGATGGTAGTCTAGGAGACGCAACACCCCTCTCCACACCACAGAAGTCACACCTCGTCCTCGACAAAGCGACAAGTATATCCACCGTCGCGTCGCAATTGTCGTCTCTCGCCGATACACCAATACCAGACACAGATGGATTTGCTAAGCTCGCCTCGCTGCGGCCAAGGATCGCAGAAGTAGAGCAGAGACAATTACAGCAGGCGCTTAAGATTAGCGAGCTGAGAAGGAGGAGTGGGTTAATTGTGCAGCGCGACAGGCAGGTGCTGCAGCAAGCTGGGGGAAAGGCGTGGGTGGATGGGCAGGAGCGGTTGGTGAAGGGGTGGAGAGAGTTGCAGAGAGAGGAGGGAAGGAGAAGGGAGGGGAGGGAGCAGGAACAAGCAGAGTGAAGCAGTTCATCTAGGGGAGAGGAAGATGGATGGGGGAAGAGGGGGACACGACAGTGGTCTAGGGGAGGAAGAGGAGGAGGGAAGGAACGAGTGTTCAATGTGGGATTGCATGATTGGACTGTGAGCGATATGATACCCGTGGACTGTACGACAGCAGTCTAGAGTCTACACAACGAAAAGCAGATTTAGAGCTTGACGTCGTGGTCACGAAATCAGTGAGGCCCATTGCACAGGTCCATGGAACCTTTGGATGTCCAGATGAGCGTGTGGAGGCGAAGACGTGCTGCACGCAGGGTTAGACGCCTGCCTGTGATCTCGGCAGACTTGCAGCATAGTGACAGCGGCATTGACATCCCATAAGATGCCGTTCGTAGGATGCCTGTATCCTCGCGAGCGTGTCATCGTCTCCAGCTGGTCAATGGGGCCACTACGACAGGGCCTTCTTGTGCTGGTATGAGCGTGATACATATAGCCGCACCAGCGGTAGCTGAGCCACACCTTCACGCGGCCAATCCCATGCAAAATCGATGCTGTTGCATCATCGCTGCAGGCACAGCACGTGTGGGATCCATGGATTTCCGGGAGTGATGCGGGTGCACGGCAATAAGATCAGCGGGCCTGGCCAGCAGCCCTGCACTTCACGGTTAACGTGCGTTTCAGGTCTATCTGCAACGCTGCTGAAACGCGAGGAACACGGGTATCCCCACAACCGACTTCATCATCTGTAAATGAACCTGGAAAATACAGAAAATGACGGCATGGTCACATCGATTGCAGATTCTGCTTTGCATGATGGTGTGGCAATAACCTCAGGCAGGTCCGGAGGATTGGCGTGTTGAGTGGTTGAGGCCCTGTCGCGAACGTGAATAACCCAGGGTTCATGCGTGGAGAAGGGGTTGCAGCTCTGGTCTGACACTGACAAGTGCCAATTTTTCTCACTTCGAACATCATTAGCCGTTCTCAATAGTTGCGCAGGAGTCGTGCTCCCTGTGTTCCCTTCTCGAAGCTTTCCATCGCTGAAGTCGTCAACTTGTGCTGCTCTGATCTTGCTCACGTCGTGCAGGCGCATCGCCAATCCAAATTTAACACGCGCGTCGTCTAGAACGGCGGGCTAATAACCTGCGTTGGGTGGGGCTCCCCAAGCGCACGCCGAGTGGCAGCCCTACTGCAGCCACAGCACCAATCGCTCGCCGCCGCTAGACCCGTCCTGAAACCGAGAACTGTTCCCAGCTGGCGTGGTAGGGTGGCAGCGCCTGTTCCTCGCGGTGAACTGTAGCCCTCGACATCGACAAGCCCTGCTCTACCTACGCCTTACTCTCCGCCCATACTGCCTGTTCCGCTCGCTGCTCACCGACTGCAGCCGCCGCGCGTGTGTGTGTGCGACAGCCGTGCAAGGATCCCGCCCGTGCCCCGTTTGGTTACATTATCAGCGGCCCTCCCCCGGCCTCCACTGGACATCGCACCAGCTGGACTGACGCTCGACACCGCCGCTCCTTCACCCACACTCTTTCGCGTCCGACCCCGTAATTTTTAAGCCAGGCGCAATAACCTCCTCGCCGTCGTCATAACCTCGTAGCACAGTCGAACTCGTAGCTCACCGCTTGGCTTGCTCGCGGAGTTCGCTGCTCACCTCGATCCCTCGCACATGCCCGCGTACGGCTTCTCCGGCTCGCCCTCTCTGAAGATGGAATCAGGATACGGCAACGGCTACAGCAGCCAGCGCGCGAGTTCCTTCAGCGTCGGCCGCATCATCGGCGACCCGTTTGCGCTGGCCACCATCTCCATTGGCATTGTAAGCCGACCACCACCCCTGGGTCTGAGTGCAGCTTGACTGACACACCTAGCTCGCCTGGGTCATTGCCTTTGTCGCAAGCATAATATCCGCCATCCGCGGCGGCTTCCCCAACTTCGCCTGGTGGACCCTGGTGTTCATGTTCTTCTGCATCGTCGGCGTGACCGTGACGGTTGCGAGCGATGCCGAGCGGACCTACCATGTCGCGGTGCGTCTAGACAACTATCGCGTAGGAGACAGAGACTGACACGCACAGATCGTCGGCTTCCTGGCCGCAGGCCTCGTCTTCACCACATCCTCCGTCAACTCGCTCGTCTACTCACCCGTCGCCCCCTTCGAGGCCGCCGCAGCCGGCTACATCCTGCTGTCCATGATCGCGGTACTTTCCCTTCCACCGGTCGTAGACCATACCCCACGAAATCACTACTAACGAGTCTAGATCGTATGGATCTTCTACTACGGCTCGCAGCCCGCAGCCCGCCACCGGACTTTCGTCGACAGCTACGCGCTGCACAAAGAAACGCCCGGAAGCCGCTCCTCGCGCCCGATCTCGAACGGCTACACCAACCGCCCGCAGACTACTATCTCCCAGCAGCCGCAGATGTACACCAGCGCCCAACTCAACGGCTTTGAAACAAGCTCGCCAGTGAGCGGCTACCCCGGCGGCCCCGCCGGTGCCCAGGGACGCAACAGTCAGCCGCAGTTTGGTGGAAATCTGTCTGCGCCAGGGTTCAACGGGACGCCTCAGCAAGAACCGGCCGGAGAGAGCGGCTTCGGAGGTATGAACGGCGCTGGTCCTGCGGCAGGGAACGGAGAGGGCATCGAGTACCCGTACCGCGCAAAGGCGATTTACAGCTACGAAGCCAACCCGGACGATGCGAACGAGATCAGCTTCCAGAAACATGATATCCTCGAGGTCAGCGATGTGTCAGGACGGTGGTGGCAGGCGAAGAAACCGAATGGCGAGACGGGAATTGCGCCGAGTAATTATTTGATCCTGTTGTAAGGATGAGATTTGCCGGCGCAACGAAGACTGGAGCTTCGGTAATGACCCTGCCACGACTCTCCTAACTGTACATTACTTTCGATTGGGGTAGATTCGGGCTGGCCAGTGAGTGGAGCAAGCTCTACCAGGCAGAAGATTTGGCGAGATTTGTAGTTGTACGCTTTGCTAGGAGCAGGAGCCAGCGACTGCAGCAGGACTCGGCGAGCTCATTCGAACACCCAGGCAGCGATCTGGGAATGGCGAGTTCAGCGAGCCTTCTTCGCGGCCCATGGCAAGAGCATGGAAGGAAGAGATGGCAGGATTACTTCTGCACGATACCCGGACCGACATGTGTCATTTGTTCATTTTGTTTCTCATAATTTCAAATCTGTGTTGTCTTCAGTTTTCTTCTCCTCACCTCCATTGATCTGCGAGCATTGGTATCGAGGCATACCATTGCCCTTCAGTCGCTTGATTCAGAGCCGCATACCTTCCTCTGCGAGAGCATGTTATCCTCGTGGGTTGCGTCTCCTGCTTTTACCAGTCTGTTCCTTCTCGATCTCTCCCGCGAGCAAAGCAATGGCGTTCGGCGGCATACATCACCATCAGGATTTCTGTATAGTCAACAATGCGAAAAGATCCATTAGCAAACAGTCTCATCGGGCTCAAAGTCTCGAACAATACGACGGCAGTCCACACTCGTCCCCCTATCAAGACTTCCACATTCAACCGCCTTCCTCAGCCTTCTTCAACCCCAGATTGAGGAGCCCAGCAACGCCAACTCCAGTCTCGCACGTAGTCCCGAGAGGAACACTATCCCTTTGCGTCCCCTCCTCCTCTCCTCCATTTTTCATGCCCAGGTAGGAAAGCGTGGAGAACGTCAGTACACTTAGAGCACTCACCCGTGCCACACATCCTCAGCGTGTTCTACTGTCCCTATCCCTATTCTTACTGTAGACTACTGTCGTAGTTGCCACCACTCCAGCTCCGCGGTCATTCTACGACAGTAGTCTATAACCTCCACGATTGTTCAACATCCACGCGTGACCATTACAACAGTAGTCTACAGACCACTGTCGTAAAGTACTGTTGTGTGTTCCCACGCCGTAGACCACTACGTGTTGACTACTATCGGTGTGGTCTATTGCATTCTTCGCTCAGTTGGCTCCTGCCATGGCCTGATATTAAAAAGTTGCGGCGATTACTTGGAGCGGATAGGGTTTTTCAGTGTGGAGAAAAGCCAACATCGGCTTAGATTCGAGAGAACATGGAGGGTTTACTTGAGAGAGATGTTTCACATGGCCATGGATGCTTAGATACCGACAGATATGGCTTGATCACACTTCAGACCTTTCAACTCCGGTAGGGGAATAATTGCGTCGCATCCCTTCTGACGTCCCCATTTCTGCTGTATATGTGACCCATCGAACATGATTCTGAACAGAGCTGTGGCATTGAGATATCGCCACGTATGATTCGCAATCACTCAGCCGTAGCAGAGAAACAAGCAATTGCTGAACATGGAGGCGACAAGTAAAAAACACTTCATTTGAGGATGCGTTGACAAAAGCGCGATTACACTGTGGAGGAGAGCGGGCGCTTCAAAGACGCGGAGCCATGTGCCACGATTGACCACATGCGGCCATCTGTTTGGAAACAGCAAAACGTATCGATACGCCTGCGCCCTATATTCTTTTAACTTCATAAGACATCATCAAGACATCACCTCCTCTAGGTAAACTTTCTCGCCACAAACCACGCCATGACCCTTACCAGCCACTTTACACCCCTTCTCATCCACCACTCGCAACAGCGTCGGCCATATCACAATCTCTTCCAGCGGTAGCTCAAAGCGGTTCCCGCCATCGCCCTCAGGATCTTCAACCTTGCTAGGTCTGAGCTGTCCCTCACAAGCCTCAATTTCACGATTCTGATACCAGTCGAAAGTCCACAAACACGGCTGACTGAACAGTAGGAACGCGAACCTCGCGCCCCTGCGGAGCACATCCCTCAAATCATCGATCCGTTCACTTCTGCTACGGGCAGTGTCGTTTGCTGCGTATGTTCCGAGCAATGGATCGAGATCCTCGATCGCGCGCTCGATGTTGATTGTCCGTCCATCGAATGGTGAGAACGCTTCTGCCATGTAGGTTGAGTGCAGGAGCGTAGCTGAGATCTGCTTCCAGCGTGAGAGCAGCGCGAGGTTAAGCGGCTTCGGCTCTTTCCCGTCGAGTGTGGGCACGCTCTTACCGATGCAGAAGCTCTGGAAACAGTCGACGAGTTCGGGTGGCAGGAAGGTGGCGCCGAGACTGTTTGTTGTTCCCACGCGCAGCAGCAGACTGCGGCTCAGCATCGTGCGGCCGATGCACATTGCTAGAACGCCGACTCGCGTTTTGCTGTCGCCGAGGAGCTTGACAATCTGTGGCCAAGGGAGGAGAACCCCAGCGCTCGCTTGCTCGATCATGATCTGCGACGCTCCGCCGCTTCTGATGGGACCGGTGGTGTAGAAGCTTTCGACGTGGGCAATAATGGCTTCGTAAAGGTCGGAGAATTCTTCGAGGATCTCTTGATCGGGGAGGCTTGTGAGAACCTCTGGCAGAGCGACTTTCCTTAGCTCTGTAGCCATGTAGTGGTGGTCATTCAAAGTAGGCATCTTTCGAGGCTTACAAGAGTAAAGCTTCGATATATTCTGTTCGTGAAGATTGGCTCATGTCGAGTCAATGTGACTACCTTTATGCTTTTGTTGCCATGAGGCTTGCTTATATCCTGTCTTGTAACTGTGGTCGAGCGGAGGACCGTCATAGATCGGAATACAACCATGAACATGGTGCTTATCATGTCTTGTTCCGGTGAAACCTCGAAGCTGTCTAGTCGATGTTTCACTTCAGGTCGCTGAAGACATACTGATTGAGGCGCAGTCGAACGAAGAGTGAAGCACCTGTAACCTTACGTTCCAAGGCTGCTTCTGGCGATCACAAAGCCTAATTAAGCAGTGTTGGAAGGTTCTCCCAAGAACGACCACTGGCCTAGTGTCTGCAACTCAGGGTGTTCATGAGCGCGCGGCTTGAGACCTTTGCACGGTGGCCTGAACGCGACTCAAATAGAATCGCAAACCTTGCGCCTGCTATTCGTAGCTCATCTAGCTGAACACGCCATCGGAGGTAAACCAGAGGCCTGTACAAACCGCTTGCGTACAGGCTCGTTGTGGATGGCGTTCGAAAGTGAGACAGGTTTCGTAACCTCGGCAAAACAATCTTCGATCGATCTGAACGAAGCAATTAGGATGCAACAGCTCCGAAAATGTCCTCGCTTTGGAGGTTGGCAGCAGGGTCTCTCGAAGTACTGCCTCTCTTGCTACTGGTCACTGTGTCGCCTGTCCAGAATGATCTGAGCTGTGAATCTGAGCAACGACGAACTCAGAGCGATGAGATGAGACATTGCGGTAGCAAGAGAGTCAATGGCGTGCTCGAAGCGAGAGTTGTGGAGTTTCGTTCTTGGTGATCTTCCGCTTGATGTGTGATCTGTAGAAGAAGTTGCGCGGAACGTCAGTGATTCCCAATCATTCCAACCACACATAAGATACTAAGCAAAGGTGCTGGTGAGTCGATCGATAGCCGATTCGGCACGTAATGCTGTAGGTGGTGTCATGGCGGTTTTTGCGGTGCTTCCACACGGGATCCTTGACAAGATTAGCCCTTTACTAGGACGAAGTAGACGACTCACGCTGAGCGTGATATTGATGCTGCGCGATCAGAAATAGGTTCTTACACCACAGAAGTTGTCCAGTCCCAGCACTTCAAATTCAGCGTCTGCAAAGGCGTCCATGACAAGCAGGCCATTTGGAAACACCCCCCAAACATCAGGGAAGTAGATAAGTACGTGACCGTTGGCCTTGCCGTGTGGAGGGTATGTGATGTAAGTCTCGACGCCAGCTATGCTTTCCCATCGGCCTTGCGATTCTCCCTTGTGCAATGTGCCCTTCAAGCGGCATGCGCCGCTTGGTTTGGCGAGATACTTGTCAGAGTTTTGAACCTCTAGCGGTGCGCCACTGGAGAAGACCTGTCGCATTGTTGGAGTCCAGGATCAACAGTAGTTGTGTTTTAGCTCAGGGTGCTGTGCGTAAGACTGTCTAACGTTGTGGCTGGATCCAGGTGCAGCGCGTCTGAACGATGGAAGCCACGACCACGCGTTCTCCAGCAAGATATCTATCATCTATATTGCGTCCCTTTCCGGGCTTTCGGATCGTCATCCACCGATTGCACTATATCACATAATCACCGTACGAGAAGCAACCCTATAGGACGAAACAACGCAATCGTAATGGACATTGACAAGAATACTGCCATCATGACTGATGATGCTGATGCTAAAGCCATCGAGCAAATGGGCACATCAGACCAAGACAGATCTGTCGGTCTCAAGAAATATGCGGAAGGCCGCAACCTGGATATATCCGAGAAAGAGGCTAGTCACATTTGGCCTGAATTTTGTTTCTGCGCAGAAAGGACACCTACTGATACTTAGACCCTAACTAGATGTCCAGGCTCCGATGGAAGCTCGATTAGATCGTCCTTCCGATGTTCCCCATCGCACAAGCATTGCAATTCATGGACGAGACGTCCCTGAACTACGCCGATCTGTTCGGTTACCAAAAGGCTTTGGGACTGAAAGGCCAGTAGTTCAACTACTTGTCAGCTATGGTGTGTGCTGGCTACTTCTTCGGCCAGTGCCCTTGCGGATGGTTGATCGGAAGGTATCCCGCGCAAAAGGTCATGGCTATCAGCATCTTCCTCTGGGGGCTGACGGTGGTCATAATGACCCAGTGCCGCGACTACTCAAGTGCTTGTAAGTAAAAGCTTCCTCATGTCGATCTCTTCAGCGGCTCATAAGTGATAGTGGCATTGCGATTCATCATGGGCATATTCGAAGCAGCCGTCACTCCGTTAGTAATTTTCGCTCGATTTTCGCTCCCCATCATGCTGATTCCAACCAATAGTGGCTTGACTCTCATGACAGGCTTCTGGTACACAAGGCGTGAGATACCTCTGCGACAGTGTATCTGGTAGTAATTAGACCAATGCTTGATGCAGATCTCGCAGCTCACAGTTCACAGTTCATCGTTGGGTTGGGGCGGAATCATCGGCTCTTACATCTCGATGGGCGTCTCGTAACTTCCTGTGGACCTCAAGCCTGAGCGTTGGGAGCTAATCTTCTACATCGTAAGCAATTCCCAACACAGCACTGCATCCAACAGACTGACATGTTACACAGTTGGGAGGCGCCACTTGCCTCTGGGCCATAATCATCTGGTTTCTCTTGCCTGATTCACCGTCGAATGCCAAATTCCTCTCTCACTGCGAGTGACTCGTCGCCGTCAAGCGCGTCGCAGCGAACGACACCGGAATCAATAATACGTCCTTCGATACAAAACAGGTCAAGCTGGGATTCTTGGATCCCAAGACTCTGCTGATCTTTACAAGTGTGTTCGCCGCGTAAGATACTCAGAGTCATCCCTTGTACTGCTGCGCTGATACATGTTTCCCCAGAGCCATTCCAAACGGCGTCGTCAACTCATTCTCCACGATCATCATCCGCGACCTAGGCTTCAGCACCACCAAGACGACGCAACTCAAATCGGTCGGCGATGCCGTGCAGATCATCACGCTGCTCATCGGTGGCACTGTCATCTTGAACATTCCAAATTGTATGCTAGCATCAATGCATACACGACCAGTGCTGACCAGACCGTAGCCCGTCTGCTCATGCCTACCGTTGCCAACATACTTTGCGCCGTGTACGCAACATGCATGGCCTACCTCCAACGATCCAATACCTGGGGTAGGCTTATGTGCT
The DNA here is from genome assembly GCA_022225945.1 of Didymella pomorum. Lineage (NCBI taxonomy): Eukaryota > Fungi > Ascomycota > Dothideomycetes > Pleosporales > Didymellaceae > Didymella > Didymella pomorum. The sequence goes on along the minus strand of JAKJXN010000061.1, from coordinate 139,343 downwards.
TCTGGCTGGTCAACGCACAGTCGGTCGGCTTCACTGTTTCTTTGACCACCATCTCATCAAACATGGCTGGCTACACGCATAGGTCCCTCGCCAGTGCTCTCGTCTTGTGAGTTGTGCCGGAAGTGGCTTCGAACGACCGTGGCCTCTTCAGTTGACTAATGTATGCAGCACTGCCTATTGTTGCGGCAACTTTGCCGGACCCTTCGTCGTCAAACCATCGCAGGCGCCCGCGTACGAACGTGCCAGCATCGGCTTACTCGGTGGTTACTTGACCAAGACTGTTTGCCACCTGGGTCTCTTAGGTACCGTAGTCTTGACAGCTTCGAAGCCAGCATTCGCTAAAACCTCATCCACAGTATACATGTACCTGAACAATCGCCATCGCGACCGCACATATGGTCCGGCGAACAAGGAGGCTAGCAGTGAAGCGGGAATGCGCGACCTTACGGAGTTCGAGAACAAGGATTTTCGTTACGTGCTTTGAGGTTCACGTGTGTCTGAGGACGAGCCACACGAAGTGGCGTGGTGGAGGTTTCAATAAATGTCTTATGTTCAGTGTTCACTTCGTGCCCTGTGAAGACTTGCAAGATCTGTCCTGGTTCGTTGTAGATCGGACGAGCGAACATTTTATGCCGTGTGCATGTGAATTTTCGGGCGTCCTTGTATTTGGTCCAAATGGCCTCTAGTCGCTCTGCGCTCGTCAGCAATTCGGCGCGAGGTCGCCGGATTCCTGTGGAATTTATTGGACGCGTTATTGACGACGTAGAGGAGAGACGTGGGTGTGGGCGAGACACGGGTCACGACAGACGCGTCAACGAGAGGCGCGTCATAGTCGTGATTAGCGGCTTGGCACAGGCCCCTCTCTTCGTCTTTCCCAGTTTTCACGTCCGCGTCACGCCGCCTCAATATCGCACGCTTAACATGTCAAGTGATGCCACCTAAACGCGCCAAACAACGGAGAACGACACAAGCATGTGACTTCTGTCACGCACGAGGGACGCGATGCAGAGTAGACGACTCAGGAGCGAACCGTGACCTTCATAGCTGTACGACATGTCTGGACTACGGGGAAGCTTGTCGCTGGACTCGAGCACTGAAAAAACGAGGTACGAAGCCAGGAACCACTGGACAAGTCAAGTCGTGGAAGGAAAGAGTGGTCCGCGATCGGCAATCAATCAACGCTTTGCTCAACGTCTACCTCGACACCGTACACCCAGTCTTCCCCTTGTACTGTGAGCGTGAGCTCTGGATAGGCTGGAGGGATTCGACTTTCCCCGCAAGTCTCACGCAGTATGCCAGTCTCGTTTGCATGTGCGCTTTGAGTGCGCAGCATATCGAACAAGGGTCGCTGTTCGAAAGTCAGAGGCCACTCAACAACAGTGCAATGAGTGCAAAATCGCTCCTGAGCGAAGCCAGGAATCTTCTGAACGTTGTCGGGCCCGTAGAGTTCGACCTCGAATATGTGCGGGCTTGTGGGTTCATTGCGCTTTTGGGTCTGCAGAGCGGAGACTACAACCTGCTTCACAAACATCTCGCCGCATACCATGGTGCCTGCGCGCAATTTCATCTGCACGACGAATCGCAATGGGGAATGCCATTGAAGCTGAATATATGTGAGCTCGAGATGAGACGGCGACTGTACTGGGCGATGTACAGGTTAGAGGTGCACTCTGCTTGTGTATTAGGACACATGGTACGATCTCCAGAGGCTCAGTCTAATGTCGACTACCCTGTTGGACTGCATCATCCTGCGTTTGTGTCTGGGCGTGACGGGAACTTCGAAGACTGGTTCGCTGGCTGGAACACAACGACTGATCTATACCGCATCTTGGAACATACTGTTATCGAATTCCGCGCTCGCAGGAGGCAACGCGAGAGTGCTGGGCCACGTCGCTGCTATGACGAAAACGCCACCGCCCGTCAGCGCTTATCTGACATCCAGCAACGTGCTTTACCGCAATTCCAAAAGGCGTACGAGAAATCGAGCGACAGCGGCAGAAACCGATGTGGCTTCCAAACAACGAACATACTATTCACCATCCATCTGATAAGGATGTTCACGATCGATCCTACACCGCAAAACATGTACGATGCTGCTGATGCTCTACTTGCTAGTGTGAAGCAGATTCCCGCTGAGTATATACGTGCCAATGGCCGACGCCTGCTTGAAGAAGTGGCTGGCACTGCTCTAATGCTCGGCACCATCGCCAACCGGACATCTACTTCATTAGAAGAAACGCAGTCCTTGCTTGCACTACAAGAAGCGTTGGTAAGCTTTATCGAAACCTGCACCTCGGCGAATGGCACGGCCGCTGCAGTATTGGATCGCCTTCGGCGAAAAATGGCAGAGAAATGTCGCTTTCCCGATGATACGGATTCCCGCGTTGAAGGCGGTACTGTTTCAGCTGTACCCTTGCCCAAGAAAGCTTCAGAGAATCAATGGTGGGAGCTTCTCGACGTCGATCACTTGATGAGCGAGACCAACATCTTCAATTCATACCTTCGTCCTGGTCTGATAGTAGACACTACCTGGCCACAGTGAATATCTCCTCATCACCAGAATCAATCAGCGCCATGATCAGAAGAAGTCGGAATCCCGATTTACCGCCATCCATCCGCTCGTATCAGAGCCTCCTAGGAAGCCGCTGCTCCAGAAGCCTTCTGTTTATTTGTCCTCCACCTATAGTATTCACCGCCAGTCATGACCGGATATTTCATTGGATTCTCTGCGCTCACGCACGTGGGCACCGGCTCGAGCAATTTTGCCCTGTCAAACCCGAAAAAGAAAGGCGCCGAATAGCGCTCCTTGCCGCTCTTGTTGATGACTCGATGAACTGTGGACACGAAGAAGTCGTTGGTCTGCCGCATGAAGCAATCTGCGATGTTTACTATAAACGAGTCTGGGACAGGATCTGCTTTAATCCAGTTGCCGCTCTTGCTGAGTACCTCCAGGCCGCCAGAGTCGTCTTGTGTGACGATGGTGAAACACTCGACATCGGTGTGGGCTCCGATGCCTTGCTGCTCGTCAGCGGAGTGTGTCTGCTCTGGATAATGGAGGATACGCATCCCAGCTTCTGGTCTTCTCGTGTAGTCATCGAAATGATTCTCCGGCAAATGAAGTGCGAGAGCGAAGATTCGGGTCAGGCGTCTCGAGAGTTGCAGGAGCTCTTTGTGGTACGCAAATAGCCCGTCTCGGAAGCCAGGCACGTCTTTTGGCCAGATGTTGACAGACACATTGTTCTTATCAGCAGCCTCTGGGTCTTCGGCAGCGTCATACGCCCAGTTGAATGCCTCGCTCAGATCTGAGGCACGATCAGTCAAGCACCGTAAGGCTCTCAGCAAGCAAAGACATACCTCTGTACTTCCACCCATTGCGGTTGTAATGCTTCATGGGATGGAACCCAACATATTCGTTGGGTACGAGCCCTGTGAATACCTCCATCTTCTTTTCTTCTGGCAGCACGAAAAAGCGCTTTGCCTGCGCAAAACATTCCTCCCCGTATCGCGCTTCGATTCCGTGGTTGACCATGTAGAAGAACCCAATGTTCTCGGACGCCTCACGAACTTCTTCTGCGACTGCCTTCCGGTCCTCGATATTGTCGCTGTACATTCTGGACACATCGATGATTGGGATGCGCTCGAGCATTGTTGCAGTATTCGTGTTGAAGCTTACAACCTGGCCGTTGTGGAGCGTGATTGTCCGTGCACCAGCGGTCATTGTTTCGGTGGAAGGCATCTTGCAGTCAGTTCTCTGCTCCAATGCTACAAGAAAGATGGTAGAAGAGACCCAGATGAAGACAAGACGGGCGTATATGTTCCAGTCTTGCGGCTAACACCTGATACTACGAGTGACTACACGGGCGATCTCGTACTCCACGCGAGCGAGCTATCAAGTCAGTCGACTGCCGCATTCGCGAAGTGATCGCGCTCCAAACCCAGGTTTTTACCGTGAGAGGCCTGGACTGCTCAAGATTGCGTAACATCAAAATTGTGGGCTCTGATTGGTCGTGGACGCAAGTTCAGCAGTTTGTCAGTTTAACAGTTTAGCAGCCATATCGATAAGTCTAGCCGAGCCGAGATCCGACAAACCTGCCTCAGGGACCCACGATACATCTTCATCGTCTTATCTCGAACTACTCACCCCACTGTAGCATCGGCTGCTGACATCCCGGTGCGAAAGACACCAGCAAAGATGCTTCCAACTACCAATCTATCTGCTCTTCTCTGGCGAGCGAATGAACGCATTCCACTCCTACGATATGCTATCTCAACACCAAGCCACGAGGTGAAGGGCGAAGAGTATATGTGTCGCGAATCTGGATAGCTATGGCGCTTTTGATCAGCGCTGGCTTTTGTACACATTGTCGTCCCCATTACCGCCATCTCTGCCACGATGCCGAAACTACTAGGGCAGCTTCTGCGACGTGTTGAAGTAAACCGTGACACCGATACAGATGTCAATGCCTATATCAATAAGGACACCAGACCGCTTCCTCCTTCTCGACGCACGTATGGTCCATGGTCGTTCGTTGGCCTCTGGATGGTACATACTCTATAAAGTACCCCAGCTAGGCATCTCTGCTAAACAAAACTAGGTGACCGGTTCGTTCAACGTTGGCGGCTGGACTACCGGATCCTCTGTCATCTCACTCGGCCTTAATGTTTGGCAATCGATGTTGGCTATCATCGTCGCTCATACCTTTGTTGGATTTGTCTGCATAGCAGGTGGCCACCCCGGCGCCAAGTGGCATATCGGCTTCCCATACTGGATGAAGCAGGTCTGGGGCACATGGGGCTACCTGTTCCCTATGGCAGTCCGCGTGTTCTTGTCCTTCGTCTGGACATCCACGAATACCTGGTATGGCGGACAATGCCTCAAGGTCTTCCTCACCTGCCTATGGCCCTCGTACGCCAACCTCAATACCGCGCTAGCGAACGGCACAATGACTACAGGCGACTTCACAGCCTTCATCTTGTTCATCCTGTCTTGTCTACCGCTCATGTGGTTCAGTCCAGAACGATTCCGCAAGCCGTTCTTGTTTGCCTCTACTGTTGTAGGGACCACAGTATTTGTCCTGCTTATCTGGTGCGTCAAGCGCGCGGGCGGCGGGGGCGCGCTGCTCGCAGATGTGTCAGGCGTCTCCGGTGTTAAGCCCGCAAAGGGTGGCGCACTCGGCTGGGCATTTGTGGCCGCTGTCATGGCCAACATCGGTGGCATTGCCACTCACATGTACTCTCAGTCTGACTACACTCGCTATGCTCGCAAGCCTGGGGACCAGGTGCTTGCTCAGCTCGTGATGGTACCTCTTGGGACCATCGTTGTGGCTTGCATCGGTATCTTTTGCACTTCGTGCGCTGCGCAACTCTATCCCGAGGTTGACAAGCTGCTCTGGCAACCATACGCATTCCTCGACGCTGTAAGGAGGTACGAGGACACGTCCACCGCGCGAGCGGGTGTTGCCTTCGCAAGTCTGGCCTTCATCTTCTCGCAATACGGTAAGTGAGATCTGAATCTCTTGACTCGACCCATAATTGATGGCTTCTAGGCATGGTGGTCGCTTCCAACGCAGTAGTAGCTGGTATTGACCTGGCCGCATTGCTGCCAAGGTGGTTCACCTTGCGTCGTGGTGGCTACTTCACAATCGCTTTTGCATTTATTATGCAGCCATGGCAGCTCTACAACAGCGCAACCAACTTCTTGACCGTTGTTGGCAGCTTCAACGTCTTCCTCGGGCCCTTCATGGGCATTATGTTTGCCGACTACTTTCTGATCCGCAACAAGACCATGAAGCTCACCGACCTATTCGACGAGTCGAACACAACGCTGTACTGGTATACAGAGGGCTGGAACTGGCGTGCTGTCATCGCATGGCCATGCGGTGTGTGGTTCCTGATGCCTGGTCTTGTGCAGCGCGGCATAGCGCCTGCCGAGTTCTGGCCGGGCTGGACTCGTCTTTACCAGCTATCATGGTTCCTGGGGTGCATTGTCAGCGGTCTGGTGTATCTCATGCTCGAATACTTCTGGCCCGTGCCAGGTAAGACATCTGTCGACGCTGCCGACTACTTCGGTACTTTCGACGAGGTTCCTGTACTTGCGGGCTTTGATGATCGGCTTGAAAATGTGAGAGAGAAGGCGCAGTCGCGAAGCTCAACTGATAAGGACGTCGAAGCCCAGATACGCGCTTGCTAGCTTTTGGAACTTGCAAACTAGATACGGTCATCCAAACGCATTGCCTCAAGACTATTGATACCTTCACCGCAGCGCGCTCCTACGTATACAACTTTTTCTCTCTTCCCCTCGGCACAACTTCGATACGACTGCTTCGAGTAAGCTTTCTGGCGAACCGCAAGCAAGTCTCCGAAGCTCGCGCCATGTTGCAACGAGATGCATGCCCAGACAGCTGCCAAGGGCTCCGCCTCTTATTCCCCGCAATACCTCAGCCTTGGCAGCAGATGACGATGCTCCGACCACATTGACAACCAGTTAGAACAGCAACGATCTTCCACCGGTTGTCGTTTCCCTTCGCTCATGTTGCACTGCAGGACGTCGGCTATCAGATTTGGCAGCGACATGGCAACACCATGGTTCTGCCGCGCTTAGGCACCCACTACTGGAAACGGTCGTGACTACTTTAAAAAAGTGCATGCAGCTGTCTGATCTTCCGTTTATTTTCTCGACTTCCTCGTGTCCATACCAACCGCGACGATGGTGCTTGATGCAAAGGACTCAATAGAGGAGCGCCATTCGATCGTGTATGATGAGAAGATTTCCGCAGCCGATTACCTCCAAAAGTACATCAGAGCTGGTCTGAGTGGAGAAGATGCAGACTTCATGCACAACATTACGGCGGCTGAGCAGGACAAAATCTTCCACAAGGTCGACTGGAGGCTGTGTCCCATGCTTGCAGTGTTGTACTTGATCTCGCATCTTGACCGGTGAGTCAAGCTAACACCCTCGGCGTAAAGACACTAATTGAAACAGGGCCAACATCGGCAATGCGAAGATCGAGGGCCTCGAAGATACCTTGGGCATGCAAGGTACTGACTACAATGTCGCTCTTATGATGTTCTTCATCCCGTATGTCCTCTTCGAAGTACCCTCAAATATTCTGTTGGCCAAGTTCAACCGGCCATCGTGGTATATGGGCATCCTGGTGCTCTGCTGGGGCAGCATCATGACTTTGATGGGTGTCGTCCAGAACTTTGGCGGACTGTGCGCGACAAGATTCTTCCTGGGGCTGTTCGAGGCAGGCTTCTTCCCTGGAGCCATCTACCTTGTCGGCCAGTGGTACCCGCCAGACCGAACGCAATTTCGCATGGCACTGTTCTACTGCGCGAGTGCGGCATCGGGCGCATTCTCAGGCCTTCTCGCTGCGGCTATTGCGAAGATGAATGGTAAGTGCCGCGTCGAATGTGGAATTTGTAACAGCGCACTGACGGTCTTAGGCATTGGCGGTTATGAAGGATGGCGCTGGATCTTTATCATTGAAGGTCTAGCCACTGTCTTGATGGGTGTCGTGGTCTTCTGGCTGCTTCCAGATTCCCCAGACCATGCAGTTGGACGATGGCTCACTCAGGATGAGGCTCGCTTCTTGCGACTCAGCAACATCGTGACTCGCGGTGTCCCCAAGAAGCGTGGCGTCAACGCAGATGGCAAGAAAGAGCGCATAAAGTGGGGTGTCTTTGGACAGGTCGCAAAGGACTGGCAGATCTACCTCCAAGCCATGATCTTTGCTTCGAACGCCGTGCCAAACTACGGCTTGAAGTTGTACGTATACATTCGGCTCTCGTCTATTGAAGAGACCTCCTGACAGCATACAGTACCATGCCTCAGATCCTCAAGAACATGGGCTTCACATCCACAAAAGCACAGCTCATGACAGCTCCACCATACGCATGTGGCGCCATCTCCGCCCTCGTCTCGGCCTTGCTCGCTGACAAGTTCACGTGGCGCATGCCCTTCATCGCCTCTGCCCAAGCCCTCCTCATCATCGCCTTCGCGATTCTCTTCGCCACAGCCGAAAACATCAAAGACAACGTCGCGCTCTGCTACTTTGCAGTACATGTGGCTTGCATAGGTGTCTATCCCATCTTGCCTGGTTGCAATGCCTGGACCATCAATAACCTCGCCGGCCCGGAGAAGAGAGCCATTGGTATTGCGACGATGATCTGCATCGGCAACTTGGGAGGTATCGTGGGCAGCTTCATCTATCAGGAGAAGGAGAGCCCGAAGTACCCCACTGGATTTGGCACGAGCTTGTCTTTCGCGGCTGCGGGATTGGTGTGTGCGTTCACGCTTGAGTTGCTGTTTTGGCGCATCAACAAGAAGAACGGAGAGAAGACGGAAGAAGAGTGGAGGGCAGTTTACACCGACGCTCAGTTGGAGAAGATGGGAGACAGGAGTCCCCTGTTCAAGTATCATTTGTGAGGTCATCATATCCATGTAATTGGTCATACTCATACAGACTGGACCCTCAGAAAGGCCGTATCCCTTTCCGTCAAGTCATGCGGAGCATTGCGCCGGTTGAGCCGATTTGCTTCCATCGCATGTAGAGCGCTGAGCCACATGCTCGTGTGACTATAGATAGGCGCAAGCTACTTACACAATTCTATTGCACATCCTACGCCTTGGGCTCTTTCCCGCCAATCTGATCGCTCTCCCTCGCGAAGCTCTGCTTTCCTTCCTTGGGCAGAACGACCCTACTTTCCGCTCTTCTGTTGTCCTGCTCCGCAGCGTACTTCTTCAATGTGTCCAAGCCAATGATATCCAGCGCGTGATGGTGAGTGGCCTCGAGCTTCACCTTGGGAATGTCATCGATGCCCGCATCCACTGCCGCCTTCCAGGTGCTGACGTAACCGCAGAGCCGCGAGCCTTCCTTGATGCCAGACTTGCGAAGATCGGTACCTTGTTGTTGTGACCAGTCGAGAAAAGAGGATGTAAGGTTGAGGGCAAGAGGCATCTCGCTGGAGCACATGCCGGAGCTGTAGCCGGTGACGATGGTCCTGCTGGGCGCAGAGTGTTGATGGAGGGGCGCGTTTAAGACTATACGTGTCAGCTGATGTTCTAAGGATGCTTTTGCGTGGCCACAGGCGAGGAAGGCGGGACTACGATATGTACAACTCACTATGTCTTACCAATCTCGTTGCTATCTCACCGGAATATTATGCTTACCGTTCTTCTGTTTTACATCCATCTTGCCTTGCTCATTCTTCCCTGACATATTGAAGTTCGAGCTGGTTCGGCACTTGTTAGGTGTTGAATTGGGTGTACGGAGCAACTGTTTGCTGCATTTGTGATGGAAGGAAAGGTTTAATTGCATTAAGTTCCCGTCTGATGATGACAGAAAATGTAGTAGCGTTCAATTGGTTCTGTAGCTCGAGGAATGTGCGTCGCGCCTTCCCCTTTCCTCGCGATGCCTTTGTCACCATGATGCGTTCATGAGCGAGTCTTTGACGTCATTCAAGGGTGTTTGGCGTCAGGTACCGCAGTCGCTCCGCGCTTCCCCAGATATCAATCTTCAGCCTCATCACTGGCAAACGTCATATCGCGTGTCTTTGGACAGAATTTGATGTACGAAAGGATCGGTGGCTGGGATGTTATGTCGATCAAAGAGCGACGCGTTTCTTGACCGTGTTTCCGCGTTCCCAAATGCGGTAAGGTGTCCCTCCGAAAAGTGGGCCCACGCGTACTGCCTGTGCGACTCGTGAACTGTACTCTTCGACGTTCTGACTTGCAAACTTCGACATGTCAGACCATTCTGCTTTTTCAATGCACATGTGGCCGTGATTGCCTCCAGCAGTGTTATCTGGGTGTGCATGTGTAGTCTTATAATTGGTAGAAAGACCCACGGCATGTGACTTGGCTGGAACGCGTCGATTAGATCGCAAAGCCCCAACTCCACGCTGTTGAGTCATCCTCCAGTCAGTCCTCTGATATCCATGATGTTGATGCTGCTGCCAGCTCACCGGCCGGAGTCTATACCTTCAAGATGGCACGGTCCCTTGCGTGTCGTCATCAAGCCTCACCGCCCGAACGATATACCCTTGCCTGTGAGCAGAATTCCAGATCATTCATACATGGCCAGCGCTCGTACCTGAAGCGGCCTCGCGCTCTCGATCCCTGCGAGATTCTGGTGATTGATATTGAGGCCCATCCTCCTCGCCACGACCTCGGTGGACTGCGGAACGGGCTTTGTGTAGTCCAACATTTACTTCTAAAAGCTTTGCTATTGCTCAAGCACATTCTATTTGCGTGCACGGAATCGCTGGTAATGTCAGACAGCTTCAGAAGCAAAGCGCGAGGACTGCTGCCACTACTCAGGCGACAATTCTAGCATAAATGTACTATACGTACTTGCTCAAACAGGTCGTGGAAACATGCCAACTATCTCGTCAAGTGACTGTGTAGTTAAATCGAAAAGTATTCTGGGCTCGGAGCCTTGGCGGTGCCCACCACCAGTAGCGTCAGTGAAATCGCTGTCGCCAGCCTATCCAGCAGTGACAACATTCTTGACCTCTTCATCGTCCTCCCAAAGCTGTTCCGGGTGCCACATCTTCGTGTGGTCCACGAAGCCGCTAGCCTTCTTCCTCTTCATGTTCGTGGTGGAGTTGCAAGCCGAGATGGGGGATGGGACGTCGGGACCGGGGCGCAGCTTCAATGCCCTGGAAAGCTGCTCTTGACCGGTGTGGGTGATAGCCTTGAGATGTTGAGCGAGCTTGAAGAGGGTGAAAGGTCTGATCTTAGCTTTCCGGCCTAGTCTCTCTGTTGGCTCCTGTAGCAATTAGTCAAGAGATTACGGGCGTCTACGGCACCGAGAGCAGCACAAAGGTCTCTGCACGGTGTGGTGTGGCCAGTAGTAGCTTTCATTTCATGAGACCTACGCAATCTATATTTCTAGGTCTCTGGCTACATTAACATGGGAAATGCCATTTGATGTCTGGCGTATTACTAAGACAGCTACAAAGAACGTACTTTATCTTGGGTTGCTATGGTAAGGAAGACGGCCTGCTTGTGCATCGAGGGTCCGGTCGCGAGCGTCCCCTTGTGGCCTTTCGAGCAAGTTCTTCAGTGACTCCTTGCGGAAGAGTCTGCGCTCAAACGCGATGCAGAAGACAACGAGGCAAGGTCCCACTGAAGATGTGTGTCCTTCGGGACAAGGAAGACCTGGCGTGTGCTGTTGAGGACCTGTCGGCGGTACGGGTCCCGGTGCCCCTTGGAATACTCAAACGCAATCTTGCAGCCGATCTTGCAGCCGATCTTGCCGTCAGGCATGCGGTGCCAAGTGACTTCTTTCGAGTACAGGGTGTGGGTGTCGGCGCGTGTGGACCGCCGATAGATGCGCCAGCGGAGTAACCTTTGATCACCGAGAAGGAACCCGGGCGTGATACTGTGATGTACGCTATCAACAAAGCATAAGCCTGCTTACATGCCGGTACTCCATGTCTTCCAAGCATAATCTGGTCAAAGAAAAGATCCAGCTGGTCTGCACCAAGAATGTTCTTCGCTCTGTTCAGCTTCTAAAGGCCGTACTTGTTGGCGACGAAGTGGATGTGTCTGTTGGTATGGGTATGGAACGCGTCGACGAGGGAGGGGAATCCGTGGATGAATGTCTTGATCCACCATACAAGGGCGGCCTCAGTCCCGTAAAGCGTGCCAGCTTTCACTTTGTCGCCGAGCTAGACCTTCAAGGAAGCGGCAAACTCGGTTCATGATGAAGTCAGGATCCTAGATATCTTCACAGTCCTCGAGCCCGAAGGCGCTCTCCATGAAGTCGTGGAAGTCGTTGAGCGCGCGATGTCGGGGTTACCGACCCTTCAGCGGGTAATTGGTGGAGCTCAAGGTTTTCAGAAAGATCCGCTTCGAACTGCACAATTCTACTCTCAGTCGTAGGTCCGAGTGATCGCAGCTTCCTGAGTGGTAAAGAACGCCTCGAGGGAGCCTTCTGTGGCCTCCTGCCAGTCGTGTTGCGCGCGTGAGTAGCGAAGATGATGTTGGTGGAGTGGCGATGGCCACACAAGAATTACACGTAGGTCTGCCCGGAGAATAAAAATCCTTTGCTGCGTGAATGAAAGCGTCGGCCGTGTTTGCCCAAATATCTAATCCCACCATCGCGCATCTCCGCCTCGCACACTCACAAGGTAGATGTAAATGAGACTATGAAGAGCTTCGACAAGCTTGACCTGACCGCCACAAAGGAGATCCTCCGCAAGACCAACGGCAAGTTGCCCTGCGAAAGGACAATGTCAAGATGACTGGAAAGAGGACAAATCTTGAGGCTGCATCGCGTAAACACCACGAAAAGAATCCCAGAGCACTGGAGGTATAATACCTGACCCTCATTAGGTAACTGTCACTAACGGAACAGGCGGCCAGTAAGGCATTGACCGGAGATGGTGCGACGTCAGGTGCTGGATTCAGGGGTGCTCGTGGCGCAACCGGCACACTGGTTGCAGCAGACATGCTGGCGGCTATCATGGTACCTTGAATCCGCCAAGCTGCGCGGACAACTATGGAGTGCCTTCAGGCGCTTCAGTCGCCTGGCCTGTCGTCGTACGTTTCCACCCTCGCACTCAACAACCGCACGGGCCTATTGAAGCCGCTCTTGAACTTCCGCCTCACACTGAGCGCAGTGTACACCACCAAAGAGATGGATGAGCTTTCAAACGACCCCACCGTCAACTACGAAGGACTAAGATTTGAGCTGATTAATATTCTGCCTGAATTCGAGTGCCGCGAAGCCCTCCGCAGCTTCTTTGAGGCAATGGATGTCAAGGTCGAGATCACTGATGTCACGCCAAGCAACGATTCAGCCCAGCCGGTGAGCGAGGTCGCCTTGACTGAGCAAGTCCACATCATCTGGACCGCCTTCAATCGTCTGCTAATGATCTGGCGTGATAAGTTCCCTCGCTAGCCAACACATTCGATGAGGATGCGGGTAAGAAGGAACGTGGAGTGAACAGGAACGCGGAGTCCCCGCAGCGTGCTGACTTATCTGGACCTTGAAAGCCGAAAGGTTCGTAGGCAAGCCGTAGGTCACTGCCTGGTCCAAACCGGGTACATGAATCGTTGTAGCCGCCATGCTGAACGATACACATACAAATCTGTGCCCGGAATCTGATGAGAGCTCCCGTCAAGTCCTGAGAGTATGACAATTAAAGCGTCAGTCAGCGACTTAGCCGGTCAGGTGAAGACTGTTGCAGCATCTGGCAGCTTTTGGGCCATTGATATCGAATGGATTCGCGCTTCTCAGCAGCTTGTATGTGGTAAATAGCATTTTCGATCTTGCCAATGTTCTAGACCACTACTTCTGTTTGGCAACGACGAAGTGTGTCCTAGCATTGTCACTGCCACAAGTCCTCCAGGTCTTTCGCTGAGTCGAGATCTGATTGAATCCATGGATGTCGGGATCAGCCCCACGCTTAGTCGTTCAGACCCAGTCGCCGCACAGTCCTCCCAACCAAAAGAAGGGTTCAACCACCAAAGCCCCCCCCCCCCCCCGCAAGACACCTGGACCAGCCCATTCTAGCAGCCAAAAACAACCCACGAAGATGAGAGGGGCCAAAGTAGACCAAAGAGGGCGCAAAAAATGATTCACGCGAGGTTCGAACTCGCGACCTTTCGCGATCACTGGAATGTGAGGCGAACGTGATAACCAACTACACCAGCGAACCTGAATCAGGTTGATTCGTTTGATGGAGAAAGGAGTGAGCATAATAAACATATCTTGAGTACACAATAGGACAGAGAATTGCGAGGGCGTTGAAGAGTGAGAGCGGAAAGTTGGGGTCAGGCGCCTCACCAAGGTGGTCATTCTGGTGCGGAGGTATGATTGATGAATAAAAGAAAGTGCAGGGAGAAGACACTGACAAGTTGCGCAGCAGGCAGAGTTTGTTCATTAGGTGGCGCTGCCTTCTAATCAATGACAATTACCGCATTGGGAAGGTTTGCTTGGGCTGTAGAAAACGGTGGGCGAGTTGAGTTCGAGCCTCGCGGGAATCGAGGAACGTCAACTTCTGCACGGGAGAACGGCTCTACACGATTCGCATCTTTACCACGTCGGGCAAGTATGCCAAGTCTGTGGAATGCAGTCAGGCAAGCAGTGCTCAGGCCCGTCGATGTGGACAATATTGCGCATTCTTTCGGAAGCAGTCCGAAGTCTTTGACCAAGTCGTTTCGTCATTTTGTGTTTGCTTTGCTAGCCGAGGGTGAGATGTGCGGTACACTAAGCTGCCAACCCTCGCTGTACGAGGTAAGACATGCATCTCCGCCAGTGCCGCTACCTCCGCGCGTGCGACCGTATGAAGTATGATGTTGCGCGTCCTGAGCCTTGCACGTTCTGCAAGTCGTCTCACACCCCACATCAAACATCGTCACGCCGAACCTCGCTGCTTCACAACCTCCTGCACAATGGCAGCTTTCAAGAAGCACTTTCCATGGATCAAAGAGCCGCTCGTGATCAACGCGCCTATGGCTGACAACGCTGGCGGTCTTCTTGCAGCTACGGTGACTCTTGCTGGTGGCTTTGGACTTGTTGGCTCCAAGGTCGACATGACTATCACCAAGCGTGAACTGAGCATCGCTCAAAAGGAACTCGCATCCGTGTCACAGTTTGACACGCTGCCCATTGGCGTGGGGTTCCTACCATTCATCCTCAACCTTGAGTCTGCCTTGGAAATTGTCAAAGAATTCAGGCCAGCGGTCGTGTGGTTGTTTGCGGCAAAAGAGTTCGACGATTACGCCGTATGGGCAAAAGCTGTGCGTGAGGTATCGCCGAAGAGCCATGTATGGGTGCAGGCTGGCAGCGTTGCGTCTGCGCTGCATATCGTGAAGCAGACGCAGCCTGATGCGCTCTGTCTGCAGGGTGCTGATGCAGGTGGCCATGGGTTCGAGAAAGGAGCTGGAATCATCTCACTCTTGCCTGAGACTGCAGATGCTTTGGCAACAGCGGGCTTTAGCGTGCCATTGCTGGCGAGTGGAGGTATTATGGACGGTCGTGGTGTTGCGGCCGCGGTGAGCTTGGGTGCTGCAGGTGTCGTGATGGGCACGCGATTTCTTGCTAGCAGAGAGGCGCTGGTGCACCCAGTAGTGCAGGCAAGCATTGTCGAGGCAAAAGACGGCGGTCAGATTACCACACGAAGCAAGTTGTTCGATCAGTTGCGGGGCCCAAACATCTGGCCAGAGGTGTACGATGGACGTAGCTTGGTCATCAAGAGCCACAAAGAGTACGTGGAGGGCATCAGTATAGAGGAGATCCAGAAGAAGCACAACGCAGCGCTCAAAGAGGAAGACCAAGGTTGGAAGACAGGACTGGAGGGCAGGGCGGCCATCTGGGCAGGTACGGGTGTGGGCCTCGCCAAACAAGTGGAAGGCGCGAACGAAATCGTGCAGAAGGTCAGGCACGACGCACAGAAGAGACTGACGGAGGCTGCAACATTCAACTCCTGACCTTCCCAATTATCACGTTCGCCTCACGTCCCGTTGAACGCGAAAAGTCGCGAGTTCGAACCGAAGCGCTAGGCGCTGCTTCGCGGCGGCGCCCTCGCTGCGCGAGGTCAGGTGTGTGTGGGGTACCATGACGGATGCAATTGCAAGGCAGACTACGCTGTGGGTATATAACCATGTAGACAAGACTTCCGTACCATGCAACGAAATAAAAACCAAGGACAACTAGTCACTTCGTGGCCTACGAGCCTCTTGCCGGGCTGTTGGCGCCCTTGTTGATGAGGCCTGAGAAGAACGACATCAGCTTGTCATTGCTCATGGCGTTGGGATCCGTAGCATCTGGTGTGGTGGCCTTTGGCTCGCTGGAGCGATTGGCCTCGCGATCCTGCAGCCTCTGCACCATCTCGTCGGCGTTGACTTGGATGCCACCCATGTTGAATTGCACAGGGCCAATGTGCTCCTCGACGACACCAGACTCAGCTTCACTGCTCGTCGCCGTTGGGAGCCAATTCCTTGCCGCCGGGTCTGCATCCTTGCGTGCTTGCTTGGCGGCGGCTTCCTTCTCGTCTTCGTCGTGAAACTGTTTGAGTGTATGCGCCTGCTCCGTCAGGAACTCCTGAGGGTCTGTGCTTGTGGTCTCTATGCCATTGGTCTGTTTCGACAATGAAGAGACTGAGAATTCCGACTCCGGATCCCTGATTTCCCTCTCGTAGATCGCAGTGGCGGAATTTACATCGTCTTGTTGTTGACTGATCGGTGTTTGAGCGCCCTCGACAGTCGTCGCCTCTTCGCCGTCAATCTGTTCCCCGTTCAGTTGCGGTCGTTCTCGAGGCACTTCGATGTCGACGCTCCACTTTCCGCTGATCTCTTCCGCTTCGAAATTACCACCTAAGAGACGTATCTTCGCCCACGAGTCCCAGTTCGGCGGTACCAAGACTCGATCCCGGTCCGTGACATTGTGCCGCAGCTGCTCTTGTTTGAGGAGTGACTTGATGCCTAATGTGGAATGGACGAGCGTCTGGAGAGAGCCTGGCGCTGAAGGCATTGTGTATATCATGCTGCCGCCGTGCTTGAGCAAGATTGTGCGCAAGTATTGCAGGATGAAGTCGAATTCTGCCTCTTTCCATGCGCGCTCCTTCTCCAGGGTCTCGATTTTGTCGGCATTCTGACAGACAACGCAGAGCGGCAATCCTAGCGCCTCGTCCCACTCCCCTGGGCCCAAGGGCACTTTTACGTCCTCCATTACTGTGCTTCCTTCTGCACCCAGGTTGCGGCCCTTGGCTTGTAGTACTGTGATGTTCTCCTCCAGCGCTTCTTTCGAAGCATCGTCGAGTGACAAGACGAGTGATCGCAGCACTCTAATCCGGTCGCGCAGTTGCCGTACCCAAAGCCAGGGATGGTTCCAATCCAGCAAAATTACGACGAGCATGTTTGGGATGGTGTCTGGGTTCAGGTAGGGCTTGAGTAGAGGTGTGAACGACGGCGAGGGGTTGGCGAGGAGGTACAGTGAGAGGCGAGCGAGAGTGTCTGGGAATGTCAGTGCTTTGTTCGTAGACATCAGAGGCTAGAGCGCTCACCCTCATGATCTGTGTCGAGGACATCTTGGTACGTGTAGCCCAGCGCAAACTGATTTGCAACAGGTGGTCTCTTCCCTCGATCTTGTGGCCGCCTCCCATTCGGCCCATCTGTTGAGACTGATTCGAGAAAGTCTCGTTGTGTCTCTGGTGTCCCACCTGATCCCCTTGTTAGCCCTCACCGCTGTGTCTCCTTAAGGCCAACGCACCCAATACCAGCAAGCTCTTTTCCGGCAACTTCTTCCCGGTCGAGACACTTTTAAGCAGAGGCTTCCATATCTCATCCTTATCTGCGTCTCGACTGCTTGGACGCTCGTCACTATCCGGCGCACGCGTGGGGAACCCTGAGATTCGACGCGCGCTGGCCATTGCGGAGGCCGGAGGTGCTGCGGAGTTTAGGCGGCCGTGATATTTCGTTTCGACGAGTCTGGCGAGATGTTGGCCTTGTCTGCAAAAGCGAAAAATGCAATGGAGAGAGGAAAGAGCGTTGCGGCGCGCAGTCAACACGCAATGTGGGGGTGTTGTGGAGTGTTTGGTCTGGCAGCTCTTTGCTGGTCCCGGCACATTTTCTGCAGGGGTCTCGCGACTTGCAGGTGCGTCTGCCAAGCACCGAGCTCCATCAAAAGTTCATCCATGGTTCAACACTCCTCAACCAACACTCCCATGGTTGACAATATTAGCTGCCTAGCGCCGCCATAAAGCTTTAGGTCCACAGCTAGGAATTTCACAACAACTTCATCACCACCGGCAGCATCTTCACCACCACGGAGCTTCATCAAAAGTTCACAGCTAGCAACTGTACAACACCTTCACCACTACCAAATCGTCCCTCTCCTCACCATGAACTCGGTACGCGCAATTCAGCAGCTCAACAAGCGCGAGCTCGAGGCCGGCATCAACCCAGAAGGCTCGTGGCACACCGACTACCGCGACACAGCATTCATCTACATCGGCGGCCTTGCATTTGAGCTTTCTGAGGGTGACATCATCACAATATTCTCACAGTATGGCGAGCCTGTATGGGTGAAGCTCGCGCGCGACAAAGAAACAGGCAAATCCCGTGGATTTGCATGGATCAAATACGAGGATCAGAGAAGCTGCGATTTAGCAGTAGACAACTTGGGCGGCACGACTATCATGGACCGAGTGATCAGGGTCGACCACGCACGATATAAGCCCAGAGATGACGAAGATATGAGGGATAACACCATGGGAGATCTGGACATGGATGCTGCCAACGACTCAGACGGTGGCAGGCGCAAGCGGAGAAGGAGTGAGGAGACTGAATCTGAGGACGATCGACCAATGCTGCCAGAGGAGATCGAGCTCGAGCGACTCACGGAAAAGCTGGACCTCGACGATCCAATGCGCGACTCAATGATCAAGCAACAGCAAGAGAAGGTGGATGAGGCAGTCGCCAGACTGAAGCGCAAGGCGCGCAAGGAGAAGGAGAGGAGGAGCAGACATGAGAGGCGGCATCGAAGAGATGGCTCAAGAGATCGTCGCAGGGATCGAGACACCAAGTATATCAAAGATAAGGAGGAGGGAGACCGTCACGACCGCCGTCCACGCCGCAGGGACCAACGCAGCAGAAGCCGTGACCAAGGGCCTGACGGGGATCGCCGTCACAGGAACTCAAGACATCGAGACGGCTTGGAAGACAGAGAGAAACGTCACCGGCGTGACCGTAGTAGTGAAGGTCGCTGAACAGTGATATTGCCTTGCCAACACACTGCACAACGTAGGCTTCTCTGATGACAGTGGCCTTCACGGGCCATGGAGACCCTCCATGACACCTGTACTGGTGCGTGAAGGCGAACGAGCATATCTACAGCCCCAGTATGACTCCTGACCATCATCAACAGCACTCGGCATTCGAACACAACAGCGACTCAACTGCAAATCAACGAACATATTGCCAGGAACAGGATACCACCAGATGGCGCAAGGCTGGGGCTTCGGCCCTACTCGTCTGTGGAGCATGCACGACTGCCCTCACTATGGGTACTCGTATCGCCTCGAGCCTCGCCGCAACGGTGGTGGACAGATTCGCAATGTATTTGAAGTGGGCCGATCGTCCACACAGCGTCTTACATCCACGACGCTTGGTAGGTTGGGCAATGCACCATACTTTAATAGGATGCTTGGTAGGTGGGCCAGCCATGCACCGGGATATGGACATTGGACTATGCCAGGGGTTTGGAGGGGCCATGGTGATTCCTATTATTGAGCAGGGCAAGGACTAAGTAGTTTGCGAGCCTAACAAATCAGACACCTAAATCTTACAGGTGAGCATGTGGTGCAGTGCGGTTTCTTCCATTTTCTTCTCTAATTCCATTGTACGCTGCAGTCGCGCAGATATCCTGTGCTTGGCGGTGGCCACTAGCAGCCAGTCAGCCTACAATAAGTCCAGGATGCGGCATGCAGCAATGGGGCCCGGGCGCAGCCTTGCATCAGCAAAGTAAGCGCCGTATGTCTGACAAGACTCGTACTTCGCGCAATGCTACCATTTCGCATATCGTCGCTCTAGTTGGCATTGATGGTGGAAGCTTTCGGCGTCGCGGTCGGTGTCTTGCAGATAGGCGGCGCCGCAGCGAAGCTGCCCAAAGAGCTCTTCGACTTTGCCAGCAAGACTGCACGCGCTGACGACGAAGTCAAAGCGATCGCCAACGATGTCGTCTTCACATCTGGGATACTCGAGAACGTCTGTCAGATTCTTGACTCGAAAGAAGCTGTCAAAATCGCGAACGAAAGAGCATGCGAGGATGCCAAACGCATGATCATCCAGTGCGGTCAAGTCTTTCTGGAGCTGCAAGACATCGTGGACAGAAGCCATAGGCTAGAGAAGAGTATTAGAGAGTACCTGACGCTCAGAGGCAGGTTAGGCTGGCCATTTCGCGAGAAACGCATCATTTGGTTACAAACACGACTGGAGACGCTCAAAAGCGGTCCAACTGTCCTGCTTCAGGTGCTGCAACTCCGGCAAGACCTGCTTAATGGGTAAGCCATCCCATATGACCTGTGACGAGCAGGTAGCTCACAGAAGTTCCAGAGACGTTCAAACTAGCAACCTAGACAAACGAGAGGAGCTGATCGCAAAGATGTGGCGGCATCAAGACGAGTCGCTTAAGATCCTCAGCGCTCTGGAGAGCAAGCTCTTCGGTGCACATACTGAAGAGGAGCGCATAGAGTCCAAAGCAGCAGCAAAGACACGCGCTGCTAGTGTCACAGCAACAGAATGTTGACCGCCCTCTTCGAGTAAGGGTGCTGCTCAGGTGGAAATCAACAAATTTGCAATGTAC
Source organism: Didymella pomorum (assembly GCA_022225945.1). NCBI lineage: Eukaryota > Fungi > Ascomycota > Dothideomycetes > Pleosporales > Didymellaceae > Didymella > Didymella pomorum. The sequence goes on along the minus strand of JAKJXN010000061.1, from coordinate 119,025 downwards.
CTGCTCAAGGCGAACGTATAACATGACGCAACCGACAGCGATAGCGTGTCTAGAGCGAGCGCTGCTTCTGAAAACGACACTGAGCATTTGACATTGGATGATCTCGATAGATGTGCAAATGCTCCTACAAAACATCACTACATTACAACAGAACATCAGGAACGGCAAGCGCACGAAGCCATATCAGAAGATACGCATACATAAAGTCTACCGCCGCTTCTGTCAAGACTACGAAGCTGATGTTGCTGGCTTAGCCCACGTCGAAAGACCTCCAGGTCGGGATTTAATACCGGCTCCGCTCGGACTTCAGCAGGATGGCGCAGAAAAGACGAAAATCTTCTGTGGATTGTGCTCTGCACCCCTTTACAGTTGGAGAGTGCTGCATGTACACACGCAAGCGAGTCATGCGGATCCGACTGGATCAGTATCTCAATTCCTTGAAATAGAGGCCGCTGATTAGACTTTGGCCAACCACCACCCACTGGTCGCATCCCCCAGCAATCCTACAGAAGATGATTTGGCTGTCGCGGGGACAGCTGCACGTCCAACGACAGCAACGGCACTGGAGGAGCGAATTTTGCCAGCGCATTTATCTCAACACAGGGGATCAGATGATGCTGAAGCAGGCTCACAAAGCTATATAAGCATCGACGAGATTCGCCAACGCACTGTCTTGTGGCACAAGGACTACTCCGAGCGGTCACCATGGCACAAATCTATCAGCAAGCGAAGTGCAAGATGTCCGTCACAGAAAACACCACGACGAGTCTGCCAGGATGCGGCTACTATTGTCAATGCACAGGCAGTACAAGATGCAAAGAGTATCATCGAAGAATGTGATAAGATATTCCCGGAGCTATCAGCGATTGTCAAGAAGAGCCAGAAACATGAGCACGAAGGTAAATCGCGTGTGAGCTTGAGGGGCAAGATCAGCTTGCCGTTCAGATAGATTCACGTGATTGAGCTGCAAAGCAGACTTGACTGCTTGAAAAGTCTGCTCTGAATCATGTTGGATGTGCTTCACTTGGCACGAGATCAAGTCGAAGGGTAAGAGGGTGTATTCTTAGTTTTCGAAGAAGTCACGATACTGACGATACAGGCAGTCACAAAGATATTGCCCTTGACGAGCAGCGCATAAACATTGCGGCGATACTTGAGCAGCAGAGAGATGCATTGGACATATTGTCAAAGTTGCAATACCAAACCTCAAGGGTAAGCCTTGATGATAGGAACACTCCGTTGGAAGGATTCATGGCAGCATTGCCAAAGCAAACTATTGCTGCTTCTACGCACGATGATGAGGTTCCAGTGGACGTCCGACAGAGAGTTGCTATTGCAGCAATTGATAGTGGCTCCGCCGGACGATTCCTCACCGGCACTGCGACGGAATGCATGTTACGAAGTGTTCAACGCGACCGATTGACCAGCCAAGAGCTGATGAACTGTACCCTACTGGACGATATGGGGACGTTGCAAAGAACAATACGTGGAGCCTGAACCCACGTAGACATGATAAAGAAGAGTTCCAGGGGATGTGCAAAGGTTTCCAAGAAGACTTCGAGGCCGACATGCCGACTTTGAGTCCTGGTCAGTCAGTATCTCTCACACCTTTCGCCGGCGAGGTTGCATACTCAAAGGCTACAATCTCGATGTCAGGATATTGGGATGATCTCTACACAGACTACTTCCTGTAATGCACTTTTCCAGGGTTGAGTGCCCCAAGCATGGCGTCAGACTCGATCAGGCTTTCTGACGTTGTGGTTACCGCTACCGAAGACATGCCAACAAACAATCTGCGGGACTACCAATGAGTGAACGTGGGCTTAATGTCATATCACGAAACTGGTCGCGAGACTATCTTACAGTCATATTGGAATAATCCATGGGGAACTAACTCTGATCCTGGTCGAGTGTTGGATGCTTCTGTGCCATAACACGACTTGTTGCCGGATCAATCCTTGAACAATGGCCACGTTAATTCTCACCTACGCAAGATTGGCGATGATTTACAAGAAGAAAACTTCACTCTGATGCCAGTGCCTCATCGCAGGGAGGTGCCACCGGTACCCAATAATCAGCATGGCATTGGCTGCGCTTACCCCATAGGGCTGCCACTAAGCGGCGATTCCGCTACAAGGCTATCTTCAACCCCCCCCCCTCTCTCAAAAAAACCCCCAGCTTGCGACATGGGGCGCAGTAAGGAACTGTAAGGTAAGTGTACTACCTTTTCTTATGGTGCCTGCTCTAACATCGCCTCCTGGGATTTCGCGTCCTCTGGAATCGCCTCCTCTCCCGCAGCCAAAACCTCTGCATCCTTCCATGAAGCATTCTATATACATTCCAATCGATGATTCTACATCCACGCTAGCCATGTACTGGAGGTGCAACAGCACGACAATTGATCGAGGAACTGACGTTGGCCGCGTGGATGGGGCTTCGACATCAGGTACCGCGGATGGTGCCAAGAGAAAGATTGAGACGCTCGGAACAGGTACTAAGGAAGGCAATGGGAGCGGAGACAAACAGTTGAAACGGTATGCTATTAAACAAGACCACAGAGATGTCGTCGACATGCTGCTTGAGTGTTGGACGCTGCCTTTTGAGCAGTTGAGGTAGAGAACCTGATGAAACTGAGCTATGTTTCCGAGCGAAGATCTGTACAATCGCATTGTCAAAATAACTTACAGGGTCTTCTGCTACATTGCATCTCGGCGATCGCAGTCAACAATGATAGACTGCGATTGCATCCAGCATTGGCGACATCTGTTTTGTTCGCTAACGACTAGTAGGTGAACCGTCAAAGCTGAGGATCGATAACCGAGCTTCAATTGAGTTTCACCTGTTCCTTGTGCATATTGTAGTGGTGCGGCGGGTAGCCTGTTGAGAGGTGCTGCATGGCCAGTGTGTGACAGAGTTAGGGGAAGTTGGGGCCAGCAAGTCCCCAGAAAACATCGACTGTTGCATGGTGGCAAAAATTGAGCAGTAGTAGCTATGAAGATTGGTTCGGCAATCTCAGACATCTGTGGCTGTGTCGGTCAGGGCGGGCACGTTTGGAGGACTATGCCAAGGCTGTCTACCTAGATCGTAAGGCTGACCAGCCGGGTTTGTACAAGCACAGCAACCGAGCCCATGATTTTGATCCCGAGCTAGCCGAGAGAACAAGAACCCTTGATAGTCTGAATCATGCACAGGCAGATGATTGACACCGGTTTGCCCTTATGAGGCTTACGGCGCCCTTCCCTTGACGCCTGGCGACGCCGGTCACTCGTCACCAGTAGTGCTTAATCCAACAACGTCCTTCTTGCCCTCCGACCCACTTAGCGCATGGATAGTTCTAAAACTTTCACATTTGCCTGCTTCCAGGGCTCATATTGCCCTCTTTACGAAATGCGCAGCAGCGCAGAAGCGGGACCTTGAAGAACGCGAAGCAAGCGGTGGATATCACCAGTCGCAGATGGTTCCTCCACTGGATCAGAGAAAACATGTAAGGCTGATAGTAAGTCTTTGAAAGGCTGGGTTAGGGCTATGCAAGTGCTCATTATTTGCAGGCAGATCAGTGCAGCCGGAGCGGTTCCTACCGTAAGGCTGGAGGCATGGAAGCAACTCCTGATCCCAGGGCCCCTTCTGGCCAACTGCGCCACAGATATCGTACAGTTTCCGGTCCATTGAGCTTGCATTTTATCCTCGAGTGTGATATCTCAAAGCCTTGATCAGGCCCAAAGTATGCCTCAACAGCCGTCCGCGTATGCGCGATTTCTTTCGAACAAAAGCAGAGCCACCCCGCTCGGCCATGACTCTTGCCAGAGTCCTGTTTCTCACCCGAATCATTCGTCATCGGCTCAGATCAGTCGCACACTTCTTGAAAATCGTCTGGGCCTCCAAAAGCTAAGTCTAGGTATCAATTCCAATGCGTCGGTAGAAATCATCACCATGCAATCAGCCCGCGCATGCATTGGACGGATGTGAAGCACGGAAGGGGCTTGTAGAGTGCCCCAGGAGCCATAGCGAAGGGCAGAAAGGGCAAAAGTGGCCGTGCAACATCGTGAGATGACGATGCCGATCGTGAGGCATCGCTGCGGGGTCCTGCGAGGGACTGCAATTGTTAGTATATCTCTTCATTGAACCGAAGCAGAATCCCCCATACCCACAGATCTGCTTGTCACTCATACTTTCGTCGCTCTCCACCCGCTTCGTTCTTGACACAAACCAAAGCCCCGATGAAGAATACGCATTGGTACTGCCATGAGTGTGGTGATGGTCCGTTGGTGATCGCACACAGTACTGGCTGTCCGAGTTGTTACCACGACAAATGTGCGAGCTGTCAGGAGAGCTTCATTGATCCCAAGTATCCATCGTACAGCATCGGCACCACCCAGATCAATGCGAATGGCGCCTCAACCACCATCTCGGCCTTCCCATGCGCTGCGGGTGCAGCTGCTGTCACCACTGCCCCATGCAGTACCCGTTGTAACATTCGTAATACTATTGTCAGCGACCACAGTCACGGCTCAATCATGGCTCCAACCGACGGCGGTGAGGTCGTGTACAGGTGGTCGTGTTGCGGATGCGGCGGGGACAACAGCTACGACTACTCGCCCGGTTGTACGGACTGTAACAACCATTGGAGATGTGGCGGCTGTACGGTATACGGAACGGAAGTTTAGACGAGATGGAATGGAAAGTGAGTGACTGACCATCCTCCCGAGTTGTGTCCATGAACTTACCGCTACAGGATCTTAATTTTCTGCGTCGTTCTCCTTCGATAGCGAGTCGATTATCAGTTTATGGCGTTCGGTAGACGGGTGTCACTCTTGTATTATTACACCCCCCTCCCCTTTGCGGCTGCAATGCCCTCCAGCGATGTTCAAAGCAATATTTTCGATTTATGCTTCCATCATTTACCGCTCCTCAATTTGTACAGATTTTCGAATCCTGTCTCATGCATATGTGCACGTCATCAGGCGATAGCCGAGTCACATTGAAAGTACCATTCTGTAACGTGGTTGACTTTTCGAAGTGGTCTGGCGCATCATCGTGGATATGGAGGCCAGCCGGCCGGCGGCTGCCTGCTCAAGGGCTGGGGCGCATCCCGACTTGGTCCCAAGCTCGATCGTTGAAGAAAGTCGAGATAGCTCAATGAGCATCTCTGGAAATCGAGAGTGACGAGTGTCGAAGGCATGAATGTTGCTGGGAGGTGCTAACTTTCATGGTTTCGAAGTTGGCGATGGAGAGGAGGAGCAGGAGTGGCGGGGTAAGACTCCAAGCGAAGGGTAAGAGTCCCAATCAGCGGGTAAATCGACACCTCTCACACACCTGCCCTACAAGGAAGGTTGAGCTACTAGCGCGAGGGTCCATTGGCTGGAATCGCGTCAGCACGTGCACCGCGAATCTCCACCTTCGACACTCCCAGTTCTCTTCCTTTCATCACTTCGTACCATGTGTCGGCGTCTTGCCGAGCGGACCATGGGGATCTGCGCGGCGGTCTCCGGCAGCGCTTCTGAAGCCGTCGACCATTGTCTCCCGTCGTTGGTGGCGCCTTGCCGAGCGCTTCGTTCTTGGAGCTGCATAAATCCCCGCGCATGCAGCACTGGAGCTTCAGTTGATGAGCGAGAGGTGGATCTTCGGACTGCCAGTGTTTCCAGCACTGGCGGGAAACCCGTGAAACTTCAGTCGCTCAGCAGACGAAGTGGGTCCAAGTCGACCTCACGGTCAGCGTCAAGTCCGAACTCTGAACGGCAGCTACAAAACCATGATACATTCGCAGCGTAGGCACATATTACCACACTCGCTCAAGTCGATCCTTCCTACGTACTTGGTTTGTCTTGGACTGTGTGTTCGCTGGCCGACATCATCTTTTGCACAAACCTTCTTTGTCTCGTTTCAACATCATATCTAGACTTTTTGTCCCTCTTGTCGCTCGGTCTATATCAAGCATATCTAGCTTCATTCTGTCACTTGTTCCTATCACACTCATTCATTCTACAACAACCTCACTCATTCTTGACGATCTCGACAACGCTCATTCGAAGCAGGAGATTCCATTTTCTTTCAAGATAAGGTCCTCTCCGATTGCTATTTTTGTCGCCGCTGACCTCATTCCGGCCGCTCTGGCACTTCCGCGCCAACATGTGCGGCACATCTACTCGCACAACGAACCTGGCCATGAGGAAGGCTACGCTCAGCACACTTCCAAGCGCGCCACAAGCGGCACCATTGCCCTGGACTCACACGTCGAGTACTTCTCTTCAATGGGCGTAATCGGATGTCTCATCAACACAAATCGAGTTGCCTACTTCCCCACGACACCACCCTGCTCAAACCCCTGCATCAAGCTCACAGCCCCGAACGGCAACACCATCAACGTCCTGCACATCGACCAGTCAGGCGGGAGCTACGATATTAGCATGGACGCATACAAGACGCTGAAATACGGCGCAGACTGGAAGTCCATGAACGCTTTACCCGAAGCAAAGTGGGACGGTGTGACCTACGAATACGTATTCATGGATCAGTGCGCAGATATCCTGCCACAGGGCACACTGCCAGTTCTTGCGAAGAGTCCGAACAAGTATGTTAGTTGCGCGGCGTCAGAGCCGCAGTCGTTCTGGGCGACGCATACGCAGTTCTATGACATCGATGATGTGAGATGTCTGCGCGGTGTTATGCAGACGTGTGAGATGGTCCCGCCGAACAATACGCCGACTTGTGCGAATGGCAAGATGGCGGGAATGAACGGGCAGATGCCACTGACGGGTGTTGATACTGTTGTTGATGTCACCGCTGCTGGGGAGCAGGTCCCTGCTATTCGTCCCGCTGTTTAGAGGAAGCATGTCTTTCTCCTTGCTTTATGACAGACCAGTCCGGCTTTGATGTATGACCTTGTGTTATTTTATCCTCTGTTCCGCGTCACGAAGTTGAGTTCTCACATCTTTCCTACGCGTCACTGGGCATTATCGTCCACATGTAACTGATCTTGACACATTCACAGTGTCTGAATATCATTTCAACTTCGATCGTTACATTTTAAGATGCCTGCTGTTCAATGATACACCTCGCCCTCTTCAGGCGCTCTGACTGCCTCCGAAGACAGCGTGCAATGCTCAAACCCATTAACCATCTCCCTCTCGACAACACCCCACTGCACTGCCTTTAGATGCGGCTCCACATCATCCACTGACGGATGACAGGCAGCGCTGATGACAAGGCTATTCGAAGCGGCCTGCGGCAAGCCCGTGACAAACCTCCTGCTTGCCGTCACCCTGATGCCTATGCAAAGCCCAAAGAACATGACGAAGAAAACGACAAAAGCCGAGTTCGACACACCGCACGCTGAGCGAGTACCCGAATCCGTAGCAGAATCAGCGTTCTTAGAGGGCGTAACTAAGTCGCCCTCCGAGTTGAAAGTGTCGATGCGCACCAGGAAGAACGTCTGCGACAGCAGCCAATGCAACGTCGTACTGATGACGATCAGAGGCATGGCCCACCGATACGGCAGTTGCAGGAAGTAAGTACTGCGCTGTTGGCCACACGGCTCGCTGACGCGTAGACCTTTTCTGGCAAAGGCGAGATTGTTCCACTCCTTTGCGCTCGTCATAGCGGTGCAGAAGCTGTTCAAGTTCATGTAGCAGAATGAGAGTAGCACCTGCGGCATGTTGGCTAGCCACGCGTTGAACAGCGTGGCGCTTGTAGAACGAGAGTTGCTGGAGAAGGAGAGTGCGCCGTCTGAAGCTGTGGCCCAGCCCCATCCACTGCCGTTGTTGCTTATGATGAAGCCAATGATGACGGCCATCATGAGAAAGACGCTGTATTATGGTTAGCCTGATTTGGAGACGAAGGGTTTTTTGCTTACGCGACAGCAGTGAATCGAGCCTGCTCATCCCTAATCAGGGCGTAGTAGCCCAGCGTTCTCTTATGCCAAGCACGACTGTTTGAAACCGGCAGTGCAGACGCATCGATCATGCTAGTTGTGCTTTCAATATCGACTTTTGGTTTCGCCGTGGAATGCTCCGCCTGAGCATAGAGCTTCTCATCTTCAAGCAGGCATTTGCCTTCGGTGCACGGATCTGGGTTGGCTAGGAATGAGGAAGCAGCATCTCCCAGTGTCACAATGTACTTCGAGTGCCCGTGGTCCATCAGCAACATGCCCACCATAACCGCAAGCTTGAAGACGTTCGCTGCAATGACGACTGCCAAGAAATGTACGCTCAGTTGAATACGGCTTCGTGAGCTGGCGTAGCGCGCGAAAGCGTGGACAATGTGCATCTCGAACTCGTCCCGCACGTATTTGCTTTGTCCGATCCAATCGGACGGCGACATCATATCGGCAAGGGTCCGGGCCCTTGTGTGAGACCCTCCGTTTTCGTACACGTTTTCGATGGACAGATCGAAGTTCTTTTGCCATGGCACTGCGTCATTGAGAGACTCATTAGCGTACTTGACATCGTCGAAAACCAGTATCAATTCCAGATAAGCCATTGACTGTAGATGAGCGAAGTCTGACTTCCATTGACCGTTTGTGAGGTTTGCGTAGGTTGTGTTCACTGCAACTCCGGTGTAGGAAACATTTGCTGCAATACTGCCGTACTCTTCGGAGTCGATACTGATGGCGCGTTGCTCGTAGGTGCTCTCGGTCAGAACGCGAAATGTTATAGAGTTGTAGCTACGATACAGTCAGCCCCAGTCTATGATTCGCGCCTCACAAGCCAGTACTTACAACATATGCAAGGGCACAGACGACAGACCCAGTGCTAATGCAAGTCGGACGCGTTTCCTTGCGATCTTCCTCCAATTGCGAGGGCTCAAGAGACCAACGGCGAGCCAGCCTCCCGCTGCGTGAACCCTGTCAATCTCTTCTCTTGTTGGTGAGCTGATGACTTGCATGGCGTAATTGCTTGCAGAAAGTAAACAGGTTCCAAGGATGTTGATGAATACATGAATGCCGGTGTTCCATCGTTCTACGGTGATGTCGTCGCCGTAGATGAGGTCTGCCACGCCACCTTTGTAGCCTCCATGACTGACAGCACCAACGATTAAAAGAGCGACGTTGATACACAGGACAGTGAATGACATAAAGCACCCAAGGATAACGCCCATTCGCCAACCGTGATATCGGCTGGTCTTCATCCGATTAGACACATGGGTGTGTCCTCTCTGAAGGGGTGCAAAGGGTGTTGCCAGTGTGCGCATCCACGACGATGGCGACTGCTTGGACTGAGCAGCGTCCACATCGTCTTTGCCATATTGACTGCATGTGGTCAGAAGAAGTTCGATCACGAAGCATACCCATACGGGCATGTTGCTTACGATGTTGTCGTCGTGCTGATGCCGTCTTCGAGAAAGCGATCGTGGTCGTGTAATCTTGCAGTGCTCGATCGCGCGGTATGCACGCTAAGAGAGGCGTAGCTCCCCTGAGCGTCGCTTCCAGTGTGCAAGGAGCTCAGGTATTCGCCACGAAGGTGCTGCAACTCCACCTCTTCTATGTTGTGATATTGTGGCCCGTCGCTGGCGCGGGACTTCGCGGTGTGCGCCATTTGAGCTGGTGCATCGTGGATAAACCAGAGCAGGTCGAACAGCCTCCGACTGCCTGTTTATCGACGTTTGACATTCGAGCGCCAAGTGCATAGCCTATCTTTAGGTCTCATTTTGAGAGCTTGGCGAGATGCCTGAGGCAGTGGCGCAGTCTGATTGTGTGATGTTCGATTGGTTGTTGTTGCGTTGACAGGGGTGGAGTCGCCATTGTTGCGGACACCCCGGGGAGTCGGCAGTTTGCATCCGAGCGGTGCTCCCACGAACACCATTCCACTTCTGTCAACGAGAAGCAACAGCATCCGTACCAACACCCATAGCATAGCCGGTATCGTCGCTGTGAGAGGTGCCATCGAGCTCGGAACTATGCTCCGAGCTCGTTGCAGATCGATGTTCGGAGACAGGCGTCTCGAGCAAACTTGACGAGAGCGAGTATCGTGGTGGCCCTCCCGCATCCTCCTCTGGGATCTGACGCAATCCCACTGGCTTCAGATGTGGTTCGAACTCACTGCTTTGGGGATGGCAGGCTGCGCTGATCATCAAGCTTGACGAGCTGACTGGTAGGAGCCGATCGGGCACCTTGCAGAACCATGCAACGCCTGAGACAGTGAGCAGAAGACATACTGACAGTACAAGAAACGTTACTAAGGCAGCTAAGGAAATCCCACGTGCGGACATAGTGCCGCTTTCTGTATCTTCCGGATCACTTCCGGGGCGATCACTTGCGTCCCAGGCATCAAATCGGAATAAGTATATGCTTTGGGAAAGCAACCAATGCGGAAGAATGCTCCAAATCAGAAGTGGTACATTGTCGAATGCGGTTCGCATTCGCTCGTACGATCACAAGGAGTACTGCCCGTACTGGATTCCTCGCAACTGTATATGTATTAGCCCACGTTTTCCACGATCATGCCTTCAGCAAGCTTACAGTGGGTACATCCCCTCGCAATCATCACCGAATGAAGGATCACGGCTTAGAAACCAAGCCTTGCTGTTCTGGACTGAACGTGGAAGTCTGAGTCGCAAGGGCTGTACATCTCCGAAATCGATCCAGTGGGTATCGTGCTGTGATTTTATGCTAATGCGGCTGGAAAGCAGACTCACGTCGTCACGAACCGAGCCGCAAGCGTTCGATCGCAATGGCTGCGTGTCTTCGAGTGCGATCTCTTCATTTACTGGTAGCGAGTCGTATATTGGAGCGTTCGTCCTGCGTCCTGGAGCTATGCTGAGCGGCGAGTGCAAACGAGGAAGATTTTGACGTCGTCAAGAAGGAACAGAAGGAACATCATAAGGGCACCTGTGGAAGAACCAACATGCGTGCGACGATAAGCAAGGCTGAGATGCTTCAGCGCAAGAACATTGACGCTGGGCTGTGTGACGATGCTGTGTATTTTGCTGACGTATCCTCTACGCTTGGCAAGATCGATTGCGAAGCAACGCGCCTCGTGCTAGGTGACGCCAGAGTTTCGTATCTGATAGGAAGCTGCAAGAGCCTGCAGTAAGAACAATAACAGCAATTGCGACCGACCAACCCAAACGCAGACACCCACGCTCTCGGATGCAAGACAAAGAATGAGGGCGTTGGCGTTGCTTACTATCACCTCTTGCCCGGTATCTGTATTGAAGCATCCGTTGTGCCCGTATCAACATTCAGCGTACTGTCTTCTCTGGCTCTGAAGTACGACATCTTCGCCCTTGGCGTACGCACCGGTTTCGACGAAAGCGAGCAGAGTAAATGCCCGTCGACCGGTCTCCTCGATATGACACCCCATTGCACCGTTCTCAAATGCGGCTCGACTTCATCAGGCGCAGGATGACATGCCGCGCTAATCATCAGACTACAATTTTCCACCTGCGGCAGATCAGGAATGAGATTTGGCCTTGACAGGTACGCGATCAAGCCACAAAGCAGTATACAAATACCACAGAACGCGGCGAGACTGGCAAAGGAGACCCCACATGCAGATTCGGAGCGATCGGAATCCGCCTCCTGGCTATCTACGGGAAAATAGTCGACGCGGATGAGGAAGAAGGTCTGCGAGAGGACCCAGTGGAGCGTTGTGCTTACGACGATGAGCGGGATGGCCCACTTATAGGGGAGCTGGAGGAAATATGTGCTCCGTTGGTTGCCGTGGGGTTCAGTGACGCGGAGCCCCTTGCGCTTGGTCAGGCCGTTCCACTCTTCTTCGCCTGCCATGGCGGTACACAGGGTGTTTAGGTTGAGGTAGCAGAATGATAGGAGGACCTGAGGCATGTTGGCGAGCCAGGCGTTGAAGATCGTTGCTCCTGAGCGTCGGAGATCTAGCCCGAAGAATAAGGCGGCCTGTGAGGAAGCACCCCAGAGCCAGCCGGTCGCGTCGCCGTCAGACGCTTGATTGGAATTGAGTTGGGCCGCGATGAAGAGGATTATGCAGAGACTGAGAGTTCTGTGTTGTCTGTTAGCTCGTGGTAATTGTGGGAGCAGTTTTGCCTCACAAGACTAGTGCCGTTATGCCTTTCACGATCCGGACATCGGAGTAGTACCTCTCCTTTGTTTGAGGCAACCAACCTGATTGTGAGTTGGACTTAATGACTTGCTCATTGTTTGGGAGCTGACTGTAGCTGGATGCTTGCCTTTGAGCTTCCAAGATGATCTGATCTGCTTTCATCAAGCAGCATCTCGATGTCAACGGTTCTGGTCTCTCCAGGAACGAAGCAGCAGCGTCGCCCAGAGTAACGATGTATTTGCGCCGATCTGTAACCAGTACAACAACCATGATGAAGAGTTTGAAAATGTTGAACGCGATAACGACCATCATGAATTGGAAGCTGATCTGAATCCGGCTCTGGGCATCGCTCTTCTTCGCGAAGCCATACAGTGTGTGGAGCAAAGCTGGCGTAGTCTCTGAGCCCTCCTCGTATGTAGAGTTGAAAGTCGCGTTCTCGCTGCCAAGGGTGGGCACACCTGCCGCATAGGGCACCCAGTTTGGATTTGGTGCACTCACCAGGATATTTGAGACCGAGAGCGATCGAAGCGCATCAGCACGCTTGGCCTCCCACGGAAGGAAGTATGACGGTGTTACCGAAAGAGAAGTGGTGGTAGTACTGGAATTGAATACGATCCCGTCGACGGCAAGATAGAGGTCTCCATAGCCGGAGACAAAAGGCCGGTCGTATATGGCTCGCCACTGACTTGTGTTGAGCATGGTATAAGTGGAGTTCGGAAGGCTGGTGTTGCTGGCTTTGAGAAGCGTTGTGTATTCCGGAGAAGTAACGCCAATCGCGCGCACCCAAAAGTCATTACTTGCGATGATCTTGAACGTCGAAGCGTTGTAGCTGCTCTTGTGTCAGCTTGCGTGCGCAAACAATACATTGTACTTACAAAAGGTGGAGTGGGATTGACGAAGTAGCCAAAATCACGCAAAGGATGGCACGATTGCGGGAAATCCTCTTGAGGTTGCGTACACTCAAGATACCAATCTCAAGCCAATCTCCACGGGCATGTGCTCGATCGATCTCGAGTCTTGTCGGCGAGCTCAGAACCTGCATAGTATAGTTGCTTCCTGCCAAAAGGGCGGAACTCAGGATGTTGATGAAGATGTGTAAGGCCGTGTTGTATCGAGATATCGTTAACTCATCTCCATACATCAAATTGGCGATACCTTCATCATCATACCCGCCCTCGTAGCGGTATGCGCCCGCTACTACCAGGGCGATGTTGCAGCACAAGACCAAACTTGCCAATAAGCAGCCTGAGAGAACACCCATGCGCCATCCATAGAAGCGACTTCCTCGCACACGGTCAGTGACCCGCTGCTGTGTTACTTGCACGAATTTCGAGGGTCGAGGCACTCGACGTCCAAATAGCGTTGTCTCACGTGCTTCGTCGTCGTCCGAGGATTTCAAATCTGAGGCGCTCGTTTCATCCTGCTCTCGTTGCGATCGTTTGCGGCAGCTGGAGCTGATGAGCGAGGTGCGCGACTCGACTAAGGACTACGCTTACTTGGGACAGACCCTGCTTGGGTCGTTTTCGAGAAGGGCCTCGTGCTCGTTCGACTCAATTCCCTCCTCAAGGATTTCGTGCGTGTGACCCTGTTCGGCGTCGATCTGGACCTCGGACCAAGTTTGCTTTGACGGGTCTGAATCTCTGATCATGTCTTGCAACGGTATTGCATTGATAGGAGGGAGGCGTGAGCCATGCTGTGGTCGCTGATCAACTCTCGAGTCCATTCAAATGTCCTCTCGCGCCAGTCTGAAGCAAATGGGTCAGAGATTTCTGTCGCACGTGAGAAGAGAAGGCTGTTGATCTATGTATAAGTGCTCACCGATCGCTAATGCAGCCCACGAGGCTGAAAGCGCCACATAGCCAGGACGTTCCACTCAATGAGGCTTTAGCGAGTCTTTGCGCATTCCTCACATAGTGTGATTGGTAGAGCTGCTAACACAAGGCTTCGTACTATTGCCATGTGCATAAGGCCGGGGTGTGGGGGCCAGCCAGCCCGCCCAGATGTCAGTAGCATACGGAGGCAGCTGAGCTTCGTGAGACCATGGCTGCAGCTCTACAAGGACTCTGCGGTCAAAGAACCCGACGCTCAGTTTGTTTCCTCCTCGGCATGTCCGCAAAGTTAATGCGCTGCAAGGCTGGTCTTCCCGTACTAGTGTAAGTGGCTGCCATCTAGGCCGTTCAGCCTCATAATGTGCATCCGAATAAGGTGACGTAAGAAGACGTGCCGATTGAGGCGGACTCAGAAAGGAAACTATGAGGTTGCAGGAGACATCTAGTCTCTAAGTCACATAAAGCTCGATTACTTAGTTGTTGGAGAAAGAAAGCTCGAGAAGAACGACGTTCACGTGCACGTCAAAGCCGCGGGAACGCTAAATAAGCTCGGGCGCGTGAACGTCATTCCAGCATCGCAGCTTACACTTCGACCTCGAGCGCCTCACTACTCACCCACACATCCTTCCAAACGTTGCGCATCGCAGCAACACCAGATAAACATCGCGATGGCCGGACCCAAGTACCAGAATGTTCCCCAGCGCGACTCCTTCGAGGAGTCGTCGCACGCGCAGGCGCCACCGACCTACCAGGCAGAAGACCCTCAGCAGGCCCTCCTTAGCGGTGTTCCCAGAGGCGAGAACGACAACCTCCCCGATGACTTCAAGTTCGGCGGCGTCGTCGCTGAGGCGACCCTCGACATTCGCATGGCCTTCATCAGGAAGGTGTACGCCATCTTGTAGGCAGCTCCGCATCTAATGTCCCATACATATTTGTACTAACATCAGCAGAACCGCCCAGCTCCTCGCAACGGCCGGCGTCAGCGCAGTCTCTATGACCAACGCGACATACCGCAACTGGATTCAGACAAACCAGTGGATGATGTGGGTGTCGCTGATCGGCACCTTTGTCTTCCTCGGCCTCACCTTCTGGAAGCGCAAGTCGCACCCCATGAACCTTGCCTTCCTCGCGGGTTTCACCGCCATGGAAGCATACTCCATCTCGGTCATCGTCTCCTTCTACGAGTCCAGCATCGTGCTCACCGCGCTGGTCTTCACACTGGGTATTTTCGTCGCACTGAGCATCATCGCCTGCCAGAGCAAGTACGACTTCACGCAGTGGCAACCGTACCTCTTCGGCGCGATTTGGATTGTCATCCTGTTTGGTTTCATGGCTGCGTTCTTCCCGTACAACAGCAAGGTGGAGCTGGGCTATGGTATCGTGACGGCTTTGATCTTCTCGGGCTATATCCTGGTTGATACTCAGCTGATCATGCGCCACTACCACCCCGAGGAGCACATTGCTGCGGCTATCTCGCTGTATCTGGATATTATCAACTTGTTCCTTGCGATTTTGAGGATTCTCAACTCGCAGAACAACAACTAAGCGCGCTCATACCATTCATTCTTTCAGTAGCTTCAGATTGTCGGCGTTGGATGTAGATAGCAGTGTAACAGCCTCGTTTGAATTGCAAGTGTGTACCAACGACAATGTTCAGCTTTAACACTACTTCCTCATCGTACATGCAGTTTATCCACCTTTGTACCTTGGTATCTCGGGATGGTGTTTCATCCATTTCATCCGTGCGCGGCGGGGTAGATGGGTCCGGCGTTGACAATGCATGGGTCAGTGATTGGTTGGGAGACGAGGCTGGCGGACCCTTGAAGCTTCAGCATCCTTCGGCGTCGGAAGCCTTGGCGTTGTTGTCTTTTCACTCAACAGAGCAACGCAACTCGCCAGGGCTCAGACGAGGGGCCGGAAAAGGAGACAAGCTCCGCGATATGCGCAGATCTGAGTACTCGCCACCTCCTTTTCTCAACGCACCACTCGAGAAGGGTGGAAGTGCAATCGGCGTGCAATGCTTGGAGAGCTGAAGAACAGCCATGATCCCCTTGAGCTAGACCCAAGCGAGGGCTTCGCCAGGGCCGATTTTTGTTCCCCGAATTTTAGCGCTCTCCACGAGTGCAGCAGATAGCTAGCTTCCGCGACACTTGTCCAGAATTGCGGCTGTGAGGCGTCTTTCTTCTTGTATACCATCCATTGCTGTACCTAGATAACACAGTGGTACACTTTCGTTGTGCGATTGTTATTACTGGGAAAGTGGGATCGCTGCGCTTGCCGACGATAGTACAACCCTTGAGCATCCCGACTCTGCTTCTGGGATCCACACCGCTCCCACGCCGAACGACCTCGAACCCCCGCCAGCTGCGAGCGATTGCACTCACGGCGCCTGCGAACTCCCTTGCTACGAACACCACCGCGACCCAATGCTTGCCTATTGTTAGACATCACGGAGAAACCCAGCCGCTCGCTCGAGTAGAATCTAGTGCAGGTACCACGCCGCCTTCTTGGACCACGCACCCTGGGCGCAAGCAGAGACGCCAATTGCACTCGTCTGCCCCGACTTCGCTCTGTCCAGCAGTTTTGAGCAGTCCTGACCTCCCTCGAGCATCTCAAGCACATTCGGACCGCACGCAGTCCGCTGTTGCATACCCGCCTCCCCACCTTACTCGCGGATCCCTCGCAGCCCAACATGGCGACCAAGACAGCGCTGCAGAACGGCAGCGCGACTGTCAGTGGCGCGCACACCGCAGAGCTGCACCACCAGAAGACTGCTGCTGCCCCGAAGCGACGGAAAACGATGTCCAAGAAGGTCGAGGATGAGGGGCTCGGCGCCACGCTGTGCACGCTGATCTGCAACCACCAGATTGGTACGTGGGCGCATTCAATTGACTTCCAACCTGTGCCGCTACTGACTTCCAATGCAGGTATCTCGGTGAACCTCCTCTCGCTCCTCTTCCTCACGCACATCTTCTTTCCCCGCGCGCGCGATCGCACCACCAAATTCTTCACCATGTCCTACTACAACCCCGAGACTAACATGTATGGCTGCGGCACCGACGACCTTCCGTATGTCGTCTTCTGGACTGTGGCCTTTACGGGTCTGCGAGTTGCCGTCATGGACTATATGCTGGATCCTTTGGCGCGCCTGGGCGGCATCCGCACCAAGAAGGGCCTGGACAGGTTCAAGGAGCAGGCGTGGTTGATCGTCTACTACATCATATCATGGTCGCTGGGCATGGTACGTGAATCGCACGGATATTACAAGCAGGAAAAGGGCTAACGTTTCCAGTACATCATGTACCACTCCAACTTCTGGTTGAACCTGCACGGCATTTGGGAAGGCTGGCCCCTCCGCGAGGTCGACGGCGTCTTCAAGTGGTATTACTTGGTGCAGTGGGGCTTCTGGATCCAGCAGATCCTGGTCGTCAACATTGAGGAGAAGCGCAAAGACTACGCGCAGATGCTCACCCACCACCTCTTCACGACCGCGCTCCTCTTCCTCTCCTATGGATACTACCACATGCGCGTCGGAACCGTCATCCTGTGCATCATGGACTTTGTCGACATCATCCTCCCTGTAAGCGCGTCCTGTCCTCAAACCCCGACACCAGCTAACTTTCCCAGACTGCCAAACTCCTCAAGTACATGGGCTACACCACCGCCTGCGACATCGCATTCGGAGCCTTCGTCCTCGCCTGGATCGTCACCCGCCACGTCCTCTACATGATGGTGTGCTGGTCCATCTACGCTTTCGCGCCCGTCGACATGGCACCAGGATGCTACTACTCCGCGCGCGACAACAACCTCTTCGTGCCCATGTCCAACACCACCGAATTCGACCGCCTTGGCGGCAACGCGCCCTGGTCCAACCTCCTCAAAGCATACACCGACCAGAACGGCCCCATCTGCTGGAACCCCAATCTCAGATACTACTTCCTCGCGCTCCTGCTCACGCTGCAGGTCTTCTGCCTCATTTGGTTTGGTACTATCGCGAAGGTCGTGTATAAGGTGATCCAGGGCAATGCGGCGGAGGATGTACGGAGTGATGATGAGGGCGATGAGGAGATTGAGGATGAGCCTGTGCGCGACAAGAGCAATTATCTCAACAAAGTCACGACATGCACCGAGAGCGGAATGAGCCACCCGCTTGAAGAGGAGGTCAGCGTGGATAAACTAACGTTCAAGCGCATGAACGGCTCAAGTCAGAGGCGCTCGTCGAGGAGGGATAGCTCAAGAGCCAGCGGCATCAGCATCCCTGGGCATGGGGACCATAAGGAGTTGCTGGGGAGGATTGGGTGTGACAAGCCGTCATAGACCTCGCTGTCCACTGAAGCGTGTTTCGGGGTTGCAATTTGGGTATCTCTACGACCAAAAGTCTGTATTGAAGGCGTTGTGGGATCTCATAAGAGCAGGGATACGTCTCTGCCTATTTGTACGAGTTGGGACGAGGTATGCATACCCTAGAAGCATACATCGTTCTGAAGCTCACAATCTCTCGCCCGCCATGGCACTGTGCTGCATATTCTCGCCTGCACGACAAGACTTTTCGTCACAGTGCCAAGTGGATTCAGCCCATTTCCTAAGACTGGCCCATTGCGACACAACAGAGGGTAGCCCAGAGAGCTGAATGGACCAATCAGCTCGTCATTCTCTGCCCGCCTCTGAGAAACGCTGACTGGAATTCTTGACACGGGATTGCGTCTAAACCTTGCTGGTGTTCCAGACCAACGAGCGATCTCTGTGATCACGCCCAACAGTGAATGCATCACGAGGGAAGTAGACATCAGGCGTTAAGGCTGCGGCGAAGGGATGGTTTAGTGACACGCGAGGCGCTGTTTGAATACTTGGATGTGTTAGATGGCGATGAAGTTGAGCGTGTTTCGACTTCGATATGTGGTACATTCGACCTTCCTGGTCAACCTTGTTCGTGAGAGAACGCACAGCCTTGGAAGGATCTATTCCAGGGGCAGCGAAAGCAGGGCCATAAGTTGAGAGGCTTGGCCATTGTACACGATGAAGCGGTCGAACGTTTAGATGACAGATGAGATTACAGGTTCTTTGATCCTCCGGTTCTCGACACTAGACAGAAGCTGTCAAGTGAGCAAAACGTGAGCGACGAAGCTAGTCTCTGTAGGGAACAAAATTCGAAAACATTCAACTGCGGGTACTCGCTGGTGGTCACCTACCTAACTACTACTCCGCCGCTACGTTGCCTAAATACATCGCGGCTATTTGCATCTGATAGATCGCAATTCAAGGCAAGACTACTTTCAACTGTCGAATATGCTCGTGGCCGACCCCACAACAGCCACCAACGATACTGACTCCGTCTGAGACCCATTGCTCTGCATGCTGGCCATATGCTTTCGGATCGAGCGCCTCATCCACAGCAGAGATGCTCTCGTTCGCTGCGGACTCGTTCGATTTAGGAGCGAAGGCATTCGCGTAGACCCCAAGTACACATTGAGATTGCTCTTTGCTCCGTTCAATCGTCTCCTTTGCGATTTTGACGGCCCCTTCTACGTAGGCCGGGCGAGCACAATTGAACAGCAATGCATCAATATGACTTGCAATTGCCCATTCTGTGACCTGCTCTACCGTCTCGCCAGAGCGGAGGCGCACTGCACTCGCACTCGCATCTGCTCCATCGTCCGGGCAGAACGCAGCCCAGAAAGGCTTCCCCGTCGACTTGGTCGCGTCCCGCGCCGCTACAGCCTCAGCTATCAAGCTCAGCGTCTCTGCCAACCAGACATCCACGTACGGCGCCAATGCACCAACGAGCACGCCAAGGTACTCTTGCACGCGGCCAGGGTCAAACTTCTGAGGCTCATACGACCCAAAGATCGGCGGCAAGCCGCCTGCAACCAGAATCTTGCGCCCGGTAGCTGTAGTCTCAGCATCGGCTGCTTCGCGTGCCAGGCGACCCGCGAGAGCGGCGAGTTCGGCACCTTGTTTCCAGAAGCGCTCTTCGCCGATGTGGAAGGGCACAAGGGCGTATGAGTTTGTCGTGATGATATCCGCTCCGGCTGCGATGAAGTCGTGGTGGACTTGTTTAACCAGATGTGGAGCTTCGATGAGCGCAAGGGCAGACCATTCTGGTTGTCGAAATGGCGCATTCAAACGCATCAATTCGCGCGACATGCCACCGTCGAGGATGAGAGGGGTTGTCATTTTTTTTTTTTCGCTTAAAGAAGTAGCAGTCTGCCTGCACACGTTCAATAGTGAGCTTGTGTATGCGAGTTTGCATTTTGACCGGCATTTTGTGCTAGTGAGGTGGATCTAGTTCGCCGCTGCGGGGTGCGATAGTACAATGCGGAGACCACGGATGTGAGCATTAGGGGTTTTAATTCAAAGCACGAGGTCTTAATAATTCGATCGTCTCAATACCTTTGCAGTGTCCTGAAGCTACACAAGCCTTGTGTTCGATATCGCGTGCAAGATTATACACTATTACTGCCCATTTGTGAATTTTAAAACCATACAAAAGCCGCGTTTGTTTTGCACGTATTCATTATTGTTCAAAATAAGCCAGTAACGTGTTTCCCAAGCGAGCGCCCCACCCAAGCGAGCGCCTCACCTCCACCGCGAAAACGCCTGCGCAGCGCTGTGCTGCAACACCACGCAATTAAATCGTAGCTAATAGAACGCAATAATACTATTCAGAAGCTTCGCTATTATCTACATCCTCTACTTCTACCTTGCAGGTGCAGGAATTGTGTCTAATCTCACCGCAACGCCCGCAGCGTCGTCTAGCTCGCTGTCACGGTATCCTCTCAGATCCCATGACACTGACTGAAATCAGGCTCGTACTGCTGCAAGCAGTACAACCCCGATTCCTACCCGACTTCGTCCCGATGATTACCCGGTAACCGAACGAACCTGCCCACAAGTATATAGACTGTTGCTATCAGAGTTCAGTTCGGTACACAACGTCTTGACCTACTTAGATACTGCACGTAGTAATCAATTAGGACTTCCAGACTAGTCTCTAAAAGACCTACTCGTGACGTCTTCGTGACACTCGCACCCTCTTTGCAGGCGTCTTAGCCTCACCACAACCACCACCCTCCTTTTTAGTAATTAAGTTAGCTACTTCGCTAACTGTAAGCGTCTCCTCTGCGCGTATATAGCGTTGCTTATAGGTCTTGCGCTTTATAGACGCTTCTACAGCGTCTTAAAGGCAGCCTATTTCCTCCTGTATTAACACTATATTATAAGCTATCTGCTAAGCGCCCTTTACTAATTGTTTAACTTACTTATCTAACAAACTTGCTAGAGACCCTTAATAAATTTAAATCTGCTTTTAAATTAGAGTTAACTGCTCCTCTACTTTGTAAGCGTTGCATAGTGTCTTTAGCTCCTAGGCAACGTTGCTAGGTTTTAGTAGCGTTAGCGTGCGCAGGCGCACATTAAGCTTCAATAGCACAGCCTCTAGGTTGTGTAGGACTAGCCTAGCACCTCTAAAGCCTGCATAAACGTTCTCTGCAGTAAACGCCTTACTAAAAGCTACTTTAAAGGCTAGTAGGAAGGTTTCCTTATTAATATAGTTTATGCGGCTGTATGCTAAGGCCAAAATCTCGTCGCTGTACAGGCGCTTCAGCGGCGAGAAGCAGGCAACGTTAAGTAGCTGCAGCAGGTGCGACAAGTGTGGGGGCATACAGAGAGTGATTATCTTCTTCTCCATACAGAGATCCTGGAAACCTACTAAGCAGTGACTCTTGTGGCCATCAATAATCAGTAGCCGATAGGTACTAACAGGCTTCGCATGCGAGTCAAAGTGTTTAAGCCAGGCAAGCGCCAAATTGTTGTTAGTCCAGCCAGTAGGACTAACATTAATAACCCAGTCCTGTAGGAGGTCCTTAGTAAACCAGTTGGAGATAAGAACCTTGCCTGCAAGGATAAGGAACAGTGGGATTACCTTCCCTATTAACCCAACGCCTTATACCAGGGTAACCTACTCGCGATCACTAGGCTAGAGTTTCTTCCACTTCCTAGGCTTCTCTAAGCCTATTACTACTAGTTGCAACAAGATCTTTCCTATTAGGAAGCTAGACTCATTAAAGTTGTACATGTCCTTGTCTGCAATACCATACTTCGCCTTTATTGATTAAACACGTGTGAACTAGGGCTAGATAACCGCCGCGTCCTTGCAGGCAGCTTGCTGGCGATTGTACAGGCGGGTCTATTGCTTTTGCAGCTCAGGTGTGCGTTTCACAAAGTTGTTAACCTAATTCTTGCTAACAGGCTCTGCGTTGCATGCGTAGAGCAGTCTATTAGCTATATCTTGTATAAGAAGCTTTAATAGGGATATCCCTTGTAGATCTTGCTTAAGTATCTGTTTAACAATTGCCTCCTCTTCTAGCTTTGTTAGGCGCTTTAAGTTTAGCTCGCAGTCGCGTTAAGAGCGTGTTCCGTCGCGTTGTTATTGGATTGTTTGTAATAGTACTTTGTAGACGATTTCCGCGCGTTAGATACTTTTAATTTAGTTTTTTAAGATATCTAATAAGGCAAGCTGTACATCAGCTTTAGTATAGGGCCTGGCAGCTTGTTGTGGTTGAGACATTGCGTGTTGTTGTTGCGCAGGCGTTTTCGCGGCGGAGGTGAGGCGCTTGCTTGGGTGGGGCGCTCGCTTGGGAAACACGTTATTTGTTTTACTTTCATATGTATATTGCCTAGCTAGTTATGTAGTAAGAAGCGTAGCTAGAAGTGATGACCAGGAGAACTCGTTTTCAACGTCCTGTGGTCGTATATGAAGGCCCTTTCCGTTTCAGATGTATACAACGCCGGCAATCTGGTAGTGTCGAGGCCCAAATGTCCTACTCTGTGCTTCAGCTACTGCCAGGAAGGGAATACAATGGAAGTGCTAGCACATCAGCCACCCCTCGTCTTCCACCACCACAAAGACGCCTGGCGACGCCTAATCGAGGTACCGCCTCCACCCTTCCCGCCAAACTGCCCGCTTGCCTTCTTCATTGTATCCTACCACGAACTTCTCCCATCGCGCGTCCTGCCCTGCTCCAATACATATCACTGTGCTCTCGTCTATCCAGCCCAACAACCCCTTTGTGGGACGACCTCCAGGAACGCCCTGTATGGCTCCAAGACCACTGGAGTTGTTCGAGGAGGTATGTGTGTAGTCGTCCCCCAAGGAGAAGGGCGTGCTGCAATTCGAGTATGTGTCGCTAAACTGCCGTGGTAGGAGGGGGAGTTTAGCGAGCATCTTCCACTTATGATCTGCTTGACTGTTGCGGTCTGGTGAGACGCTTCCCTTCGCTGCGCTAGCTGCGTTCGTGGATGTTTCGAGATCGAAAACGTGTAATGTGCCTTTGTCGCTCGATACAGCGATGCTCGTCCCGCTGGGCGAGAATGCCAATCCCAAGATGACGGCGGGGTCGACGCCGCGACGCAGTTCGTGGAGTTTCGTGCAGGACGGGAATGACCATACTCGGACTAAGGTGCCGGCTTCGCTTGCGGTGGCGATTCGAGATTCGTCAAGACTGAGCGCGACGCAGCGTAGAGGAGAAGTGGACGCGGGGATGATACTCACATTGCCCGTCGACAAGTGGTAAAGCTTCAATTGTCCCGTTGTGAGGCCGGGGAACGCAACGAGACTCTGCCCCAGAGCGCACAGCGCATGCGGATTCGCAACGGTCTCGTACTCTGCGATCTTCTTCGGTGGGAGGGCCATGGTGTAGATGAGCACGCGGTGCAGGAGCACGACGATGAGGTATTTCTGGCTTATCCTTATACGCTGAACTGGGGCCGAGAGCTCGAGCGATGTTGTAACGGCGCTGGAGGCGTCGTTGTAGATCTGCACTTTATTCGAAGGGAACTTGGGGCGTGTGCCGCCGCCGATGAGCGCGAGGTAGCGCGTTGTGCCGAGCATTTCTACGAGACCTAGTGAGCCGCCGGTTTCGCGGGCGACGCGCTGGTCGCCGGACTTGGAGGAGAAGACTGCGTGTGTGAGCGCACGTTTAGTAAAGGGCATAGTCAAGCGTACCGCGGAAGCCTGATTCAAGTGCTACCGAAAAGCAGGAGTTGTCTGCATTGAAAGAAGCGGACAAGGCGAAAGGGCCCTTGTCTGAGTCTAGCACTGGGCGCGTGTTCATGTTGGCTGCTCACGCAGGGCGGGTGTGCGGTGTTTCGTGGGGTAGAAGTGGAGGTAGTCCAGGCACCGCAGCGCAGGTCAAGGCAGCGACGGAGGATGGTTTGGCCTGACAAGCGGACCAAAAGTGCAATTTGGTGTACGTTGCGGCGGCATGCTAGATTACCTCGGCGAGACTGAGTGTTGACGTTGAGTGCGTTGGGTGGAGGTGAGAGAGTGTCCAGGGTCTAAGTCGACGTCAGGTGTCCAAGCGCAGTGATCTGCGGGGCTAGTTTGGAGGCTGATAGGTGCACGTGAAACATCTGGTAAACATTCAACAGATGTAGTGTTACGAAGGATAGTAGCTGTTGTTGAGAACATTGGTCTTTGCACTTTAGAATCTCCAATCAGTCGACACATGTTGAAGGTCCAAGATCAAGTTTTCTATCTCAGGGTGCTACCTTGGTGCGCAGGTTCGAATGTGTGGACTGCGATTCCGTGGTAGAGCACAATGTTCAATGGCACTATTCCACCTCCACCTACTACTCTTGACGCGTCTTCTTCGAGATGTGAAAGTATGCCAGTGTCACCAGCGACAATTTTGATATCCATGGGTCCATATCGAGATTGATGATACTTCATCTGCACATAAGTCGTTGTAGCGACTGCTGCACGAAGCATGAGGATACGCAGCCAGGAGCAGAGGGTATGTACGTAACAATTCATATCTCATGCAAGTGCTGCATATAGGAAAATGTCCAAGAACATGCTCTCGAGTGGTGTTGCTGGTCTCGTGTTGGTGCATCCTTCCCAAATTGGCCGACGCGTCGCCAAGCCAGGAGACGGCGACCGGGGTCGCGGACGCTAGCGAGCCCCTTTGCGTTGCGCAGGGAGCTGCCGCCAACGTCTCCAAAATATCTCGACGACACCTCCGCACCACCATTGAGAGCCACGCGCCCGTCTCTCACCCGTCCCGTCTTATCCCTCGCCTGCAGCTGCCTTGCTCCAGGCTTCGACCAAGAGAAACACACCACACGCATCGCGCATAGCCCGAGATGTCTTCAGTACGATTCCCCGGAGACCACCTCTCCCCTTGCGGCCCACTATGCCCCAGCCCGCCGCGGCGACACTGGACTGAGGGCGTCCATAACAGCAATACTAACACGGCGGCAGATGCTTAAGACCAGGAGAAAGAAGAATGTCAAGAAGGGTATCCAGTTCTGCCTGATGGTGTGCGGCGCCTCAGGAACCGGTACGTTGCTTCGACTACAGAGACCGCCAACACACATGTTAATTGACGCTACCAGGCCGCACAACGTTCGTCAACACCCTCTGCGGCCAGTCGGTCCTTGAGCACAAGGAGTCGGACGACCCCAGCACCGCCCACGTCGAGGAGGGCGTCAAGATCCAGCCCGTCACAGTCGGTTCGTAGCCTTGGCAGTGTACACACAAGGGCCTCTAGCTGACAACGCTCAGAACTCGATGAGGAGGGCACCCGCATCTCGCTCACCATTGTCGATACCCCCGGCTTCGGCGACCAGATTGACAACGAGGCCAGGTAGGCAATGGCTTGCCCACACCAACGTCTACACCGCTCACATACCTGCAGCTTCGGCGAGATCGTCGGCTACCTCGAGCGTCAGTACGACGACATTCTCGCAGAGGAATCGCGTATTAAGCGTAACCCGCGTTTCCGCGACAATCGCGTACATGTTCTGCTGTACTTCATTACACCCACCGGCCACGGGTATGTTGCGACTCCTCCCAAGGCTGAATGATACTGACATGGATAGTCTTCGCGAACTCGACATCGAGCTGATGAAGCGCCTCTCACCCCGCGTCAATGTCATTCCCGTCATTGGCAAGGCAGACTCTCTCACACCCGCTGAGCTCGCCGAGTCGAAGAAGCTTGTCATGGAGGACATCGAGCACTACCGCATTCCCGTATACAACTTCCCCTACGACATTGAGGAGGACGACGAGGATACAGTTGAGGAGAACGCCGAGCTCCGTGGACTCATGCCCTTTGCCATAGTAGGATCCGAGGACGTCGTCGAAGTCAACGGCCGCCGCGTACGAGCCCGTCAGTACCCATGGGGTATCGTTGAGGTCGATAACCCTCGCCACTCGGACTTCTTGGCTGTCCGCAGCGCGCTCCTCCACAGCCATTTGGCTGATCTGAAGGAAATCACACACGACTTCCTGTACGAGAACTACCGTACCGAGAAGCTCAGCAAGAGCGTTGAGGGTGGTGCTGAAGCGTATGTATCACATGCCCAGTCGATGAAGTATTACTAATCTTTTGCAGCGGCTCGTCGATGAACCCAGAAGACCTCGCCAGCCAGTCAGTCCGTCTCAAGGAGGAGCAACTGCGCCGCGAGGAGGAGAAGCTCCGTGAGATCGAGGTCAAGGTCCAGCGCGAGATTAACGAGAAGCGACAGGAACTCCTAGCTCGCGAGAGCCAGCTCAAGGAGATCGAGGCGCGCATGCACAGGGAGCAGAGTGCCCACCTGCAAGAGACCGAGCGGGTCGATGAGGAGTAAGCCGACTCGATGAACATATACTTGTAATATGCAGGCAGTCTCCTGCGCTCAGGCTTCGCCTCGGAGTCGGCAGCTATGGGTAGCGCATTTCCATTCGATGCAACATTGGGCGGACCTACATCTGTCTCTTGCAGTTCTAGGCGTTTGTAATGATTGGCATGCGCACTGCAGATGCTCAAGAGGTCAGGGACGCCGGTAGTCTGTTCTTTCTACCCAGGCGGTGTTGCATGCCGTCTTGACATGACGCTACTTCTCTTATGTTTCTTCAGAACTTCGATACTTATATCCCCGCCTCTTGGTTTTTACGTAGGAGATAGTAATCCACTTTATAATCACCCGGCTGATTGACAGACGTGAACGATTGAGGTCATTGGTGATGGGCAGGGCACCTTCCTGTGAGCAGGCTGTACAGCACCTGCCCATTCCACGTGCCAAGCACATCCCATTTGAATGTCCTCACGCTTCTCTCACACACGACATCCCTTATCTCTCCAGCTCGTCTGCAACACTGTCATGACGTTGATACCCTCCACCCTCCAACGCTC
The DNA here is from genome assembly GCA_022225945.1 of Didymella pomorum. Taxonomy (NCBI): domain Eukaryota; kingdom Fungi; phylum Ascomycota; class Dothideomycetes; order Pleosporales; family Didymellaceae; genus Didymella; species Didymella pomorum. Next base: position 92,010 of record JAKJXN010000061.1, on the reverse strand, counting down.
TGCACGTATCACACTTCTCCCCGAACGCCATTATTGAGAACTCATGGAACGCACATGAAGGCAGCTGCTAGCCGTAACACCAACGCGCTTACCTACTCGCCTTCTATCATTCTCGTGAGCACACGGTGGGGGTACCCCGCTCGTCCCTGTCCGTGACACAACTTGGGCCCTGGCTCTGACATCGAACAAGCTGCAGGTGCGGTGCTGCGCTACCCAACCACTCACAGGATCTTCGCAGGATATTATAGCCGCTCGTCACCGCTTTTCACGGCCTTGCAACTCTGTCAACCAACCTTCTTCATCCGCGCGATGGCTTCCTGTATGCATGTAACCACTAAAAGGGTAGTCGATCAACCTTGGTCTGCAGCTCGGGGCTGGACATCGTGCTGACTGCAGCAGATCCTTCGAGCAATCTCGGACGGCGGCAACTGCGGTGAGAAGTCAATTCGCACACGGGGACATTGTGCTGTCGTCGATCCGCCAGCAACAGAACCGAGCCGACTCCATCCAGGTTTTCGTCCCGGCCGCATCACTGCCCAACAATCGCCTACTCCGGACATGATGGCGTTCAATCCCTGCGTCTTCCATCATACAGCGACACCACTGACAGGATTTTCAACGAGTGCGTCGAGACTCGGGCCACATCGTGGTGCTTCGAGGTTGGCTTGCCGGCACTCTTCCAGGCTGTCTTCATCCTCACACGGGCCATTTACACATGGCTCGAAGTTGACCAGACACCCGAGTGAACCTCATCAGTCGTGACCACACGATCCACACTGTGGACATGCCGTATGATGCACGATGCTGATGTCGGGTCTGAAGGACAATGTCAAAAGTCGCACGAGGGATCAATCGCATAAGAGCAGGCAATCATGCTGCACGAAAACCAGGGTGCTGAATCTTGCCATCACTCGCCGAGCTTCTTCGAGGAGCTTCTATGGAAGATCGATGGCGACCGACAGAAATGGAAGCTACATTGAGCTTGAGACTTGCGACTTTGGTGCCTCGTTTGGGTCCCTCACTGTCGAGAACTTAAATGTACCAGACTATCCGGAAACTCTCGACTGTCATTGGAAGGAATGTTCCCAGAGCTTTCACCCTTTCTAGACCTTTGGATCTTGCTTATACCAGCTGCATGCCAGCGGCTAGCTGAATGTGAGCGGAGTCTCCAAGAACTCCCGCTTCTCTCGCGTCGCAGTACAAGCCAAACACAGACTCACGGACCCAAGTCTTCCAGCTGCTCATCTAGGGATCGTCTGGAAGTCGATGATCCTCTGGTGGTAACCGCTCTTGTGTCCGGCTCTTTCTGCGATTCGAGATTTGCTCCTTCTTGAGGCAACGGACATCAGCGCAGGCATCGGCGATGTCTAGAGAGCGTTGCAATTCGTGAACACTGGTTCCTTGTCGGGTTCTCGGCCGTTGCTGCATGCATGATGCATCGTTCAACGGCACGCCGCCTCATCACTTTCATCCACGTCGTTGGGACCCCGGGTGTTCATATATTTTCGCGCTTTGCGCGGCTGCAAAACAATTCAAAAGTCGGGTCCAAACGCAGCTAAGACCCTGAAGATCTGGTACCACCAAGCTGAAGCGCAGGCTAAATCTTAGCCACTCAGCACGACCTTTCCGCCAGCCGCAAGAGGGGAACTTTATCTCGACTCAAGAGCAGATCCCTAAACATGGCAAAGCCTAGACTTCGGTTGCCTGTCTACCTCCACAGCAGCTGTGCGTCGTCTGCATCATCACGACGACAGCTACCGATCAAGGTTGACTGTTCCCTCGATGCCGTGTCATGATTCGAGGGCTGCTGCAAACCGATGCAAGCCTGCAGGATCCAGGAACCGTCCACGCTCTAGATGGGGAATGGGGAAGATCGCAGAGCCTCCTGCTAACCGCTTGCGAACCGCTTGCGAACGAACATCATCTGACATTCGTTGGATGCAAACCCGATCCAATCGCGGAAATACCGTTGCGAACCGACTGGGAGCTCCATCGAAGTGGTTTGGGAGAGCCAGGTGATGTGTGTCTCAGCTGCATGTCATTCGTGACTTCGATTTTCGTGGTCTTTGCGGGGCCTGACTCTGCTGCGTTCTCTTTGCCACAAAGCAAATCAAGCACACCTCAACGCGCCTTGACGTCCTTCAGAAACGTGCAGGGGTGCTCATTGACGGCTAGCAGATCGCCGCATGTACCTACACGAGCGTTGCTTTGTGCTCGACAGACGCACACGGCCGGTAGCCGCGTTCGCTTCGACCAATGCAGGGACTGTTCACCCACAACATCTCACAGCAGATACTTGGCCTCCATCATCAACATCAGCAGCCCCATCAAGATTACGGTGTTTGCTTAGTTCTGTCAGGCCAGATGAGGAAGTGCGCGAGGCAACGTGGACTCGCCAATCGGAGCGCGCATCGAGTATACCCCTGCGCGCTACCTCAAGCCACTCACTACTTGCCGGTTCACCTTGACTCCAGCGCGGATGCAGGGGCGCGCCTTCCCCGATCACTGAACTACCCTAGCGTGTCCTAAAAGCTCACCCGGGTTCCATTTTCGAATCGCATCCACTGTTCCTGCACGCGACTGCGGCGGCAGAGCTAGTAAAAGGTCCTCTGACAGCTCGTCATCGAGACTCGTTTGCCTTTTCGCAGCCAGCCTGGTGCCACAATTCCCATTGCCAGTGATGATTGTGCATTAAAGTGCGGGGCTAGGCTGGCTCTTGCCTGCTGCTGCTGCCTGCCCCTGTCGTTGGTACCTTCCTTGTCTTTGCTTTTGCTTGTTCGTACATCTCGCTTGGGACTCCATCTCGCAGCCGCCATAGAGCATTGCAATCACGACGGCGACTCCTTCCGCCTAGAAATCGTCACTTCTCACTCACCTCTCATCGATCTATCCTCACGCGGTTCCCTCTCCAGTCTTTCGCACCGCCTCTCAACCTCACCTCAAGCTTGTGATGGACAAGCCACAAGTATCAATCCCACCTGTGAGTACATCCTTGATCCGAAAACCGATCGCTGAATTAACGTGCTCGTAGGCTGCAGATGTACTGGGGACAATAGGTACCGTGTATGCACTACCATCGCCCCACGGTCGGAACAATCACTAACACTGCTTCTCCTCAGCTGTTGGTGTATTCAGATCATCCCACAGTACGTCATTTTTCCAGTGCCATCTTGTATGTTCTCACAATATTAGGATATGGCACAACTACAGACGAAAGAGCACAGAGGGGTTACCTGGAATGATGTTGATCCTCTGGTCAATATGCGGCGTTCCTTTCGGCGTTTACGCAATCGTCCAGAACTTCAGCTTCGCCCTGCAATTCCAGCCCCAGGCCTTCGCGGCCCTCACACTCATTTCCTGGGGCCAGACGCTCTACTATCACAACAAGTGGAAGGCATGGACGGCAATCGTCGCCACCATCCTGCTTGCCACGAGCTTCGGCGTCATGGAGCTCATCCTAATCCTCGCCCTCCAAGGACCTTACGATCGCGGGATCCAGTGGCCCATGATGCTCATGGCCATCTCGGCTACCCTCATTCAGATCGCTGGGCTCATCCCACCGTACTTCGAACTCGCAAAGCGCAACGGCCGCGTCATTGGAATCGACTTCTGGTTCCTCCTTATCGACTATTCCGGGGCGTTCTTCTCGCTGATGGCGCTGGTCGCGCAGCAGTGGTTCGACTCGCTCGGTGGCAGCCTGTATATTGCTTGCATGCTGCTTGAGACAGGTATCTTCGCATCTCAGGCTATCTGGCTGTGGCGTGTGCGACACGTTCGTAGGGAAGCTAAGAAAGCGGGGAAGACGTACGACGAGTATGTTGCTGAGAATCCGTCGAAGAAGATCCCGAGCTCGGTATCGGAGGAGACTGTCGTCGATGTCGAAGCTGGTCACGGCTCTGCCAGCGATGGCGATGTGGGTGAGAAGACCGATGTTGCGTCGACGGAGAAGTCGGACCCGATTGCCGAAGTCAAGGACGATGCACCTGCTTCTGTCAAAAAGGTTGGTTTCAGGCAGAAGTGGCGCACTTTGGTGCTGAGGCCTGTGGGAGACACCCAGGTATGATACTGCGACCTCTGTTTCCTATGATCATCTTCTCTCATCTCATGTACAACGGCCCATTAGGGCCAGAAAAGCTCAGGTATCTTTCCTTGTGAGCAAAACCGAAAAGTGTTATAGCGTGGGCAGATGTCTGTTTACAAGTAGCTTTCCCAACTTGAAAGGTAGTGTTTGTGTCACCGAAGAAATCTCAGTCACCACATGTATCTCCCAAGATCTGAGCGGTGACATCGCGTTCTATACAAGCTCCTAGTACCGCCCAATTGGGTCAGCCTCGGCCCCGGACGATCGCGGGGCAACAGCAACCGAAGTGTCGACACTCTCGACGCGACTTTCTAAATTTGACAATAAACACTCTCGCAGACACTTCCATATGCGGGCGTGGAACAATATCTACAACGAACATCGTCCCTGGCAGAAATCGGATCGTCCCACAAAGGGCCTTTCACACGCCCCTCATCCAACTCTACCAAAGCTCGAGCTAGACGACCTCAACAACATCACTCTCCACTCGCTGACCACTCCACCCAATCTCCTCTATCAAACGCTTAAGCGCAGCTCAGCTCCCCAGTCCGATCCAATATGGTACAACAACCAGGCCTCCCCTCCCCACCCTTCTTCAACGTCCCCAACATCGCAAACTTGCGTGACGCCGCGTACAACCTGCAGACACCCCATGGTGCCATTCGTAAGAACGTTCTCTTTCGCTCAGCGGAGGTTGTCAAGCTCGATCGTGCAGGATGGGACGCCGTGAATGCCCTCGGAGTTGCGCACGTCTTTGATTTAAGAAGTGAGTCGGAGGTAGCCAAAGGATGGTCAAACACCCCTCCTCCCACCGACGAGCAAACCAGCAATACGGCATCAGTCGACACTACAAAATCAAGCTCTTCGGAGGCAAGCTCCTCAGACCCAGACTGGCTGCGCGCCATGCACGATTCCGGTGTGAAGCGAACGTGGGTTCCTGTGTTTAAGAGTGAGGATTATAGTCCCGAGAAGATAGCGCTTCGGTACCAAAAGTACATGGACAGCGATGTGCAGGGCTTTGTGGGCGCGTATAGGGATATCCTCAAGTCTGGTGGGCCGGCGTATAGGACTATCTTGGAGTACCTCCTCACCCTCGATTCTCTCGATGCAACTGAGACAGACCCAAAGAACCGAGCTGGTGAGAGTAAGAACGGGGCCAAAGGCGCGCTCATCCACTGCACCGCCGGCAAAGACCGCACGGGCGTGTTCTTCGGCATCCTCTTCGACTTTCTTGGCGTACCGCGCGACCGGATTGCCAATGAGTATAACCTCACCGAGCCGGGGCTTGCCGTCGTTCGGGAAGAAATTGTTCCCAGATTACTCAAGAGTCCTGGTTTCGTAGACTACATGCGACGCTTGCAGCGCGGGAAGGAGGAAGAAAGCAACGGAGATGGGGATGGGATTTTCAGCCCTGAGGTGCTTGAGGAAGGCAGACAGGCGGCGCTCAGGATGGTGGGGGCGCGGAAGGAGAGCATGCTAGCGACGCTGAATATGGTGGATAAGGAGTTTGGCGGGTGTGAGAGGTATCTGAGGGAGTATTGTGGGTTGGGAGATGGGGATTTGGAGAAGCTTAGGAAGGTGCTTGTTGCGGGAGCATGACTAAGGGAGAGGCCTGTGTTGTAGAGACTACTAGAGATAATCAGGTGGAACGGCTTGTAGCGACCTTGAAACCCTTCTTTCCTTTGAGATCGCCCCCTGTCACTTAAGCATACGGGCAGCATGCACCTATGTACCTGTTGTGACTATTGAATTCAACGTGTCATTAAGGACCGCTTGCTTCCTCCTCTAACACAAAGACACGCATTCCCGGCCTAGGAGAAATTTCAGATCGATGGCGCAGTTGCCACTACTCGGGTTTCCTATAGCTCACACTGATATACATAACAAGGCCCATACCAGCACCTGGCTAATCCAAAGGAATTTATGAGCTTCTTGTATGTATGATTTGGTTGGGGCTTGCTCAGTGCCATCGATTGCTGAATTTGATTCACTTGGTCCTTGACTTCTATTTTCTCAGGATCATAAAGCTTCGTCTGAGGCCACCTTGGGTTGGTAGGAGAATAGACTGTCTTTTGCGCTGATTCCAGGCATTATATTGAGGATTTGGCCCCGTACACAAAGTTCAACTGCAGCAGAGCTTTGGACGTCAGTTTAGTGATGCAGATCGCATCGTCGTTGATGTTGACGAGCTCTGTTGTCATGCCTTTCACCCATCCGACCCGCGACCCCGACAGTACACCATCCGCGCCCAAGATGATCCGGTTGCGCTCTGAAAAGTAGCATCGAGGGTCTGACGGCAAAGCAGCGTATATATTCTGCAGGTTCCCAACGTAGTAGCCGTCGTTTCCTGTGCTAAATTTTCCAGTCACTTTTGCTGGTGACACGACAGAGATCCTTTCGACTCTACTTTTGGTTCTACTTCCGAAGACATCAGGAGGAAATAAAGCTGCAACCCTTGCACCTCGAACCCTCAATTCGGCAAACGGTTTTCTGGACCATATGTATGACTTCGTACCGGGGTGCGGCTCGCTTAGATATGGTATCGCATCCTTTGGGTCCTTCTCGAAATCTCCAAAGAAATACGGCTTTGGCAATTACAGCGACCGAACAGAGACAAATTCGGCATTTAGATGCTCCCAGCACTTGCGCCATCAAGTCGGCTCGTCCGATGTCGTAATCAACTTCGACTATGTTCTTGTCGCCGCACAAAGCCAGCAGGAAGTACATCTTGTCCTGCCAGTCTCCGCACTCCTTCTCGTTGATCTTTTCGAGAAGCTCGATAAGGCTTGTACCTCTGCACTTAGCCCATTGCATTAGATCGAACGCGGAGCTGGATGCATCGTCTTCTCTGCTCTTCTTCCAACGTGGCAGCCTCGCGCGCGTGATTGAAAGATCACCCTCATGACACCCTGCCACCAGCGTCACACGTTGTGCAAGAGCAATCTCCCGGATAATCCAAGCACGGCTCCAATGCGACGTCCATGCAAAAGCAGCGCCACCATCCGCGCTCGGCATCACATAAGAGTTGAGTTCGCGGGCGAGTGCTTTGCTGTTGCCGTGCCAGGAGATGACCTCTTTGGCTTGTGTGTAGATTTCGCCCATTTGCTGGACTTGACGAATTCGTTCTTTGGCATCGTCTTGATTGATACAAAGTGCGTCGATCCAGAACCATTTGGTATGATGTCGTTTCCTGGCCTGTCGAAGGAAATCGTGCAGATTCGGTCGAACTGCTAGCACAACTCCTGCGACGACAATGGTACGGCTGGCAACTCGATACGTATGACAAGCACGTATAATCGTCCTCCGTGGTAGACAATCGCAATTGGCATTGGACAAGGCCGCTTGGCGAAAGGTCCGGATCGACCTTGACCAGCCGTATACAATTGGTGGTCAGATCAAGCGACCTGTAGACTTCATCGGCATGAGGGAGCTCTGACGAAGATACCGACAGAGTTTGGTCGAGAACAAACCAACTCTTGTCTAGGGCTGGCTGTTTCCTGTGGCTATTGCCTGCCATCGGAGGAAGGCGTGTTCGATCGCGAAAACTCAGTCTGATCGGAGGTTGACGAACGCCGGACTGAACAGAAGATCCACGCGCGGAGATGTCACAATCAGGCACAAATGTGAGTGAGTTGCTCAGTCGTTCGAGGCTGAGGTTCAAGGGTGACTTGTCATTGTAGAAAGCCTACGCAAAGTATCCAGTCACAGCGGGCTGTGCAGCCGCCTGCCTTGGATCCAATCAGGCTATAGCATCCTGCAAGCTGCCTGATCACGTTGTTTGTGAATCGATCTGTAGAAATCATTTTCCGTGCTTGGACCTCCTTGAGCTCAATCGTGACCCCAAAACCTACGTTCCAAGCTCACTTCCAGAGTTTTAGGCCTGCGGTGGGACTTCTCAGTCAAAGCAGCGCTGCAGGCCTTGATGCGCATTGAACCAGACACTGAACGCGAAGCATGTTGTGACATTGTTGAACAAAAAGAAACCGTTTAAGAGAACGCTATGGGGGTGTGTGAGTTGAACGGTTGTTCTTGCTTGAAAGCGCAGCTTAGTCATTAGCGTGACAGTGACTGCGAAACTCAATTCATGGAACAGCTCGACTCCGCTGTCAGTCACTTGCTCTTCTCTGCGCTGCAGGTGCTACCTTTGTATCTTCATCACTGTTGACATCATAGCAGGACCCAAAAATAGCTGCAGGCCTGAATGTGGGTATCCAATGTCTGCTCCAGTTTTCCAACGCACTGCCAAGCCGCCAACGCGAAGATCAAGCTTTCCGCTGATGGGCCCCTGAGCGTCTGAGCTCCACCTTGCCGATGCTTGCGGAACGCTTGTCGCTCAACATCTCCCTCGGCAATCATCTCCTCTGCTTTGCGACATCATCGATGAGAAGAGCGTTCGCGGCATTGCGATGAGCGACCCGACAGCGACCCACTCTGTCCCAAGCGAGGCAAGAGGAGGCCCTGCATGCGCCGGTCAGCAACGGCAGACGGATCCGTTCAAGGCGCCCGCTTTTCCCTAACAGTGGAGCAGTCATTGAATTAGGATCGTAGGGCTATGTGAGTGGACGGAACTCCATGGTTGAAGCTTACACACGACCCGGCGTCCAATGACGATGTAATGAACGACCGCTGGCTACCGAATACGGGCTCTAGCACACCTGTGCGCTAGGATGCAGGGTCGCAAATTAACGAACACGCCTCGTGGTGGGTAGGAACCGAAGATGGATGCGAATGGGGTGTGGACGGGTTCCCATTCCTCGCGCGTTTCCGGCGGGCTGATCTACACTGCCCTGCAGTCATCCTCGAGCTGCTGTTTTCTTGTCTCTACTCTCACTCCCTCTTTCGCTGTTCCACATCCACGTTATTCCGTCTCTCATTCACACCACCTACGTCATTGCTCGTCCTGTCGCGACCCGCTGGATTATACAAACTGAGGATAGGCGCAGTCACATGTTCGCTTCGAGATGAGGTGGTTCAGCTTTGCGAGAGCGCTAGCTGCTTTCAGTCTACTTTCGACGGATGTTGTGCGACCACACGTGAGCGCGATTGAGTTGGATCCCACATCACCAGGTGCGCAGGCCTCACGATATGCGAAATGTTCCCAAGGGCTAATGCATTCTTGAAGACTCAATCAAAGATGCCTCGTCAAAGATCGCGACAGAGCTGGTTGCGCAGTACGCGACCAAAGACAATGCCGGAGTGCATGTGCTCGGTGGATATCCTGGAGTGTTATATCCTCCATACTACTGGTGGCTAGCCGGAGCCATGTTCGGAACATTGCTGGACTACTGGCGGTATACTGGCGACGATCAGTACAACGACATGATGCGTGAAGGCATGATACACCAATTCGGAGAGAAGCTTGACTTGGTAGGCATCAACAATCTACATGTTCTATGTGACCACCTAACGTCGACAGATGCCGAATAACCAGTCGAAGAACGAAGGAAATGACGACCAGGTCTTTTGGGCCTTCACCATGATGGCTGCTGCAGAGTACAACTTCCCGGCACCTCCGGACGACAAGCCAGGCTGGCTCGCGATGGTGCAATCAGTATTCAACCAATTCGTCAAGCGCTACCAGAAGGAAGTCGACGACGGAAATTGCGGAGGTGGAATGCGCTGGCAGATCTATCCCTGGCTGAACGGCTGGACGTACAAGAACACCGCCTCCAACGGCGGTCTCTTCCATCTGGGTGCTCGACTGGCGATGTTCACGCAAAACGCCACATACGCCGAGTGGGCAGAGAAAGCATACGACTGGATGGACGGTAGCGCTCTGCTTGACGACGACGGCACTGTAAACGACGGGATGAGCATGACCACCAACCCGCCCTGCAAAGAAGCAGACCGCACGCCTTGGACCTACAACTACGGCATGATTATAGCCGGCGCCGCCTACGTATCTCTCTCCTCTCCCATCCATCAATCCACCACTAACATTCCCACAGATGTACAACTACACCGACGGCTCCCCCAAATGGCGCTCAGCAATCGAACGCCATCTCAACAAAACCGCGATGTTCTTCCCCGAATACTACCACGGCATCATGTACGAAGTCTGCGAAGCGAAAGAACTCTGTGACACGGACCAAGAATCCTTCAAAGCGTATCTCTCACGCTGGCTCGGGCTGACGGCCAAAATGGCACCCTTTACACACGACACCATCATGCCGTGGCTACAAACCTCCGCAAAAGCCGCAGCGCAAACCTGCGTCGGACCGAGTGCGCACGGTGCGGGCAACTACGCGTGTGGTATGCGATGGTGGTGGGATGGGAATGATGGCGTCATGGGCGTCGGGCAGCAGATGACAGCCCTGAATACGATTGCGGTGCTGAATGTGGATCGGGTGCCGCCGCCGTATACGAGTAAGACGGGAGGCGAGAGTAAGGGTGATCCGGGGCTGGGGTCAGGGAGTGTGGATGATGATATTCCGCAATTGCATAAGGATCCTGTAACGGCGGGGGATCGGGCGGGGGCGTCGATATTGACGATTCTGGTTATGGCGTTTGTGTTTGGGGGCGCGTGGTGGCTTTGTAACGAGTAGATGGTGCTACTACATAATGTGACTGCTTTACATTGCAGCACTAGGTTCACAGAAGCGTCCTCGAAATGCTCACTTAGACGGAGGGTGTCATCAATGCTAGATTGGCATAACTCATAGCTTCTCACTCTCAACAGGTACCTCAACCACCTGATCCAAGCCCTCATACTTCGGAATATTAAGCCCATACTTCTCGGCCATTGCTGGGCTCAAGAACCTCCCGCCCAAGAAATGACGGCCCTTGAACCACTTCACCAACGGCTTCGGGGCCGTCAAACTAATCAACGCAGGAGGCATGAACCCCTTACCCGGCCCATCATCTCTCGGTCCGTCCTCAATGTCCCACGACGACGGTGCGTCGACAGCAAGAACTGGAATCGTGGTTGAGGCGAGGGCCTCGATGACCTTGGGAAACGGCTCGCGCACTTCGCCGGAGAAGGAGAAACCAAAGATGGCGTCGATGATGTGGTCGGTATTGTTCAGTGCGCTGGTGAAGTCTTCTGTAAAGGGGACTTTGAGGTCCTCGAGCTGCTTCTTCAGACGCTGTTGAATATTGTCAATACGTCATCCATTGGCAAGGATGCAAATCACAGTGAGGACGAGAACGTTGACGGAGACACACCTGGTAAAGCTCGTTCTTGCTCTGCTTGGGATAGTAGATGGTGGGCTGGTACCCGTAGTGGAACAGGTGACGCGCAGCAACGAGGCCATCGCCGCCATTGTTGCCCGGCCCACATGCTACAAGAATCCGCTTGCCTTTGGACAGTGGTTGTAATTTGAAAAGAGCTTGGGAGACGCTGAGACCTGCCAGCTCCATGAGTTGATCAATTGAGAAAGCACATGTGGACATGAGCTCTTGGTCTAGCGCTGCAGCGCTTTTGGCGGAGATTGTCTGTCATAGAGGGTCAAGACGAGGAAACTGACTTCTGATGTGACGTGAATGCTTACTCGAAGTGCCATCTTGGGTTTGTCTGTGTGCTCGTGGTCTATTCTGATAAAAGACGTGGATTATGCTTCACGTTATAGATGGCAAGCACGAAACTCGAGGCACGATTACATCACAGCTCTAAATGGGGCAAGAACGTACACCATTACAAAGTGTGCCTACACACTACCCAAGTCACAGCTTGTCAAGCATATCTCTGTGAAGCAAAGTCATTCTCGATGCAGAAATGAAGATCGTGATCCAGAGAGAAAGACGCATGCAGGTGTTGATTGTGAGGACACGCTGTCACGTGCTCTCGGCCCAACCCCGGCCCAAAAAGTATCTCGCCCTCGCGCCAGCATCACATCGTCCACGCATGCCCTCACTCCACATCCCACAATGGTCCTCCGAATCCGTCTCAGTCGCTTCGGCAAGAAGCACGCGCCCTTCTACAACATTGTGCTCACGCACGCCCGCACAGCGCGCAACTCGCGGCCCCTCGAAGTCCTAGGCACATACAACCCCGTTCCGCAACCGCCGCGGCCGGGCGACACACATGGAAGGCCGTGGAAGGATATCAAGCTGGACGTGAGCAGAGCGAGGTACTGGGTTGGTGTTGGTGCGCAGCCGAGTGATACGGCGTGGAGGCTGTTGAGCATGGTATGTTGATCTCTTGATGGGAGCGGGAGAAGCGCAGGTAGCGCGATGGGCAGGAATCGTCTCGAGAGAGAATCTCATTTCTGTTCATTACCTTGCGCTGGGTCGCGGGAGCCAATAGGCGCCTTTGCTTGAGCTCAGCTAATTGCGACCAGGTCGGCATTCTTGAACCGCAGTACCGCATTTCAAAGATCCAGGGACAAGTTGTCAAGGCCGACTCCGCCGCGAAATCATTACTACCAGAGACACCCGTCACGCCTCCCGCAGAGGCCGAGGTCACACAGGAGCAGAAGGTCGAGACGTGAGCGCATTTTCTCGACCAATGGCCAACTGGGTAGATGGCTTCTCCTTCCAGCTTGACGCGGACTGCGCTCGAACAGACGGCAATACCTATATCATCGCGCAGCTATACACGATAGGCTGGACCGAGAAGCAGAGATGGACCTATTTTGAGGCACGGACGTGTCTGACCCCAGAGATACGAAAAGATGCATCATTGGGCGTTCACATGCATTTGGAACCAGACGAAGACGATGTACCATACACCCTTGCATTGGACGGTGGACATGTACAGCTTGTACATCTTGTATATCTTGTAAGAATAAGAAACGTTGAGACCGTTGCTAGCACCAAGACCCCGTATGTGTGGACAATTTTAGCTACGGCGTGCCAGGTTATCCACAGCCAGATGCTTCGGGGATTCGTATCGATCTTATCTGTTGGAGTCAAGTGAATATTTGGTCTCAATAAGACTGCTTTTCTGCCGGCGCCCACAGCTCCTGAAGTGTTCAATAGTCAGAGGCTCCTTCTCTACTCCCAATGCACATGTGGCGACATGCTTCACAATTCCGTCCCTACTTCTAAAAGGCAGTCCTTCGTGCCGAGCACTCACCATTGTGAAGGTCTCAGATCCAAAAGTGGTCACTAAAGTGAGGTACCTCCCGCTTCCAGTCTAACGCGGCTTCCCCGCAGCCGCGGCTCGCGCTTTCCTTCGGGTTTATTCCGCGCCTGCCAACCCCAGCTTTCACGACGTGACCCTCTTGTGCGTTCTTGAGCCGCAGCATAACCGAAATGCGAGGCCTGTGAAATTTGACCTGAGCAGCTGCAGCTTTGCAAGCTCCCTGAACCCTCAATCGCTGTTCTAATATCTGTCAGTTGTCCGCACCGCACCTCCATTGAGCTCACACCTCACTGAAGCTCAGGTATGTTCTGCCCGTTGACTAGCCGGGCAACCCCTTCAACAAGCTAATAAGGAAAGAGCGCGTCTTGAAAATGGCTTCCAAAGTGCCATCCCGGGAGGCTCTGACACTGCTCAAGCACTCCATTCGGCCTGCAGTGGCGCTGCGCGCGCAAGCACAATCACGCGTCATTCCTTCCGCGGGCGCCTCGCTCCGGACCCAAGCCCATGCTCACCCTTCGCGCCAAACATCACGGAGCACTGCAACCTTTACACACTCTCACCATGCCGAAGCTGTGTCTGTCATTCCCACTTTGGTGGACACCAGTTCGTCAGACTTCAAGGAGAACAAGTGCGAGATGGAGGAAGTCACTGAGAAGCTGAACAACCTCCACTCGAAGATCGCACAAGGAGGACCGCAGAAGGCGAGGGACAAGCACCTTCAGCGCGGCAAGATGCTCGTGAGAGACCGCATCACAGCTTTAATCGACCCCGGGACACCATTCCTGGAGCTCAGCCAGATGGCCGGTCATGAAGTCTACCCAGGCGAGGACACACCCGCAGCCGGCATCGTGACTGGAATTGGAACCGTGAATGGCGTCCAGTGCATGGTTGTTGCGAACGACAGCACTGTCAAGGGCGGAACATACTACCCGTTGACTGTCAAGAAGCACCTTCGAGCTCAAGCGATTGCGCAGGAGAATCGTCTGCCCTGCATCTACCTCGTGGATTCTGGGGGCGCCAACTTGCCTCACCAAGCCGACGTATTTCCCGACGTCAACCATTTCGGTCGTATCTTCTACAATCAGGCGCGCATGTCTGGCATGGGCATCCCCCAGATCAGTGTCGTGATGGGTCCCTGCACAGCTGGTGGTGCATACATCCCCAGCATGAGCGACGAGAGCATCATCGTTGAGAACCAGGGTCACATCTTCCTCGCCGGCCCACCACTCGTCAAGGCAGCAACCGGCGAGGTCGTCTCAGCAGAGGACCTGGGCGGCGGCAAGCTTCACAGCGAAGTCTCCGGAGTCACAGACTACCTGGCTGTCGACGATGCACACGCCCTCGTCCTGGCGCGCCGCAGCATTGGCAACCTCAACTGGCACCGCAACCAAAACGTGTCTGTCAAACCGACATTCAAAGAGCCGCTTTACGACCCCAAGGAGCTGAACGGCATCGTGGGCACAAACCTGCGCAAGCAGATCCCTATTCACGAAGTCATCGCACGCATCGTCGACGGCTCATCTTTCTCCGAGTTCAAGCCGCTCTATGGCTCAACACTTGTCACAGGCTTCGCGAAGATCTATGGGCACCCCGTTGGCATTGTCGCTAATAACGGCATTCTCTTCAGCGAAAGCTCGCTCAAGGGCGCCCACTTCGTTCAGCTGTGTGGAAAGCGCCAGATCCCTCTCATCTTCTTGCAACACATCTCCGGCTTCATGGTCGGCCAGGACGCAGAGAAGGGCGGTATAGCGAAGAATGGTGCCAAGCTGGTCACTGCAGTCAGCTGTGTCGATGTCCCTAAGTTCACGGTTGTTGTTGGATCGAGTGCCGGCGCTGGTAATTATGGCATGTGGTAAGCTCTAACTCTGCTCTCCTCTCTCTTCTCCTAATTCTAATGACATCACAGCGGCCGCGCATACTCTCCTCGCCTCCTCTTCACTTGGCCCAACGCAAAGACCTCCATCATGGGCGCCGAGCAGCTGTCCTCCGTCATGGCTGCGGTCGGCAAGTCAGACCCCGAGCTGCGGAGCCGTATCGAGCATGAGAGCGAGGCTACATTTGGCTCAGCAAGACTGTGGGACGATGGCATCATCCCGCCTGAGCACACAAGAAGGGTTCTGGGAATGGGTTTGCAGATGGCGTGCGGTGGGCAGAACACGGGAGTCGAGAAGGAGAGCAAGTGGGGCGTGTTTAGGATGTAGATGGCCTGATAGCTGGAAATGAAGACGTGAAGATGCTCAACACCAATGCGCTGAAAAAGGTGCCTTCTGTAGGCTTTAGAGGGATGAGAACGCGTAGAATTGTTCCCGGTCTTGCTGTTTTCCTTTGCTTTTACCTACAATTCGTTATTGTTGCCTCACCGCTCGTGTGCTGTTCCTCTTGCTTTCTAAGCTCCTTCCTTCTCCAGACTACGTCACCTCAGCTCCGCCGACGTAAATTCTCGTCCCTCGTCACTCTTCATCCCCTCGCATTCTGCAATTGCATACATACACCAAACTATACGGTCGTAGAACTCCAGCGGACAAGGTTACGCTGTCAGCCAACATGCTACTCCCCAAAAGGCAAAGCGTGTATGGGTTCGTTGCTTTGCGCTGTGCGGCTGAAAGCGGGGTGCACTTTCTCGTCTTCTTTATGAGTATCGAACAATACGGCAGATTCTTTCACATTACACGAATATGGAGCACAATAGCGGTTCCAAATCATCTTGGCTCTCGAGAGGTGCTCGGCTCACAAGTTCCCCCAAGTCAACTGACACTGCTCAGGACGCCACCCTCTCGAGCTTCGCTCTTACGAACACCCATATTTCCAGCAGCAGCCTCCATCAACTATGTGGATGGTGTCAGAAAATGGCGACCAGACTCTGCAAATGGATCGATACCGGCAAGTGGTCGCGCAAGTGGCCCGACACTGATCTGCAGCGTAAATTCTGTGACCTCACACCGGACGCTTGCCACTTCTGTGCCATCATCAGCGATTTCCATCCGAATTTTGAGCCATCAAAAGGAGGACATTACTCATTGCCAGATGACTCCTTCTGCATGAACGTCAATAAGGAGGGATGGCCGGGGACGCTTGAACTCTCCTACATATGCAGCCGTCAAGAGTGCTCCATGTGGAGTCACTCTTTCGGTTATTTGCGGGCATCTCGCTACGACTGTGAGTAGTTTCCACAATCTCAGTGCCCTGCTCTTCTAATGTTCTTGCTTCGGCTACAGCAAACGACCCTATTCCGCAGAACCGCTGTTCGTACGAAGAACCGAATATGCAGCAAGCAAGGTGCTGGATTGAGAATTGTTTATGCAACCATAAGACCTGCAAACAGACACTCGGAGCGGCAGACCAGAGTTTGCGGCCGGGACGGGTTTTAGAGCTTCACCCAATGGGTACTGTCGTGCTACGTCGAAGCGAAGACCTCCCAGAGCTCTACGAATATTTGACTCTGAGTCACATGTGGGGAAACCACCCCGAAAATCAGGTGCGTCTGCTTGAATCAAACTTCGACGAATTTGCGAAGTCCCTTCCTCTGGATCGACTGTCCTGGATATATCGCGCGGCTCTCCAGATGACTATTGGACTCGGTTACAGATACCTGTGGATAGACTCGTTGTGCATAATACAGGACTCAGCAATGGACTGGACCAGAGAAGCCATTAAGATGGCGAGTGTCTACAACAACGCACTGTGCAACATCTCAGCTTTGTTCCCTCCCGAATCCGCAAGCACACCGACGATCTCGAGGAAAGGCAAGAGTCCTTGCGTATTGCGCGTTGCTGAAAATGCCACATCAGGTGTCACCATACGGCCTGTTACAGAAAACTATCGGGCGCGTACTGACAGCGAAGGATATCCACTTCATGAGGCGCCGCAAGGCCTTGTCATGGGTAGCAGAGATTTCGATCAAGGTTGGCATTGGCTAGACAAGTCTACATGGCCTCTGTATTCTCGAGCTTGGACTTTACAGGAGCAAATTCTCTGCCGGC
This sequence comes from Didymella pomorum, assembly GCA_022225945.1. Lineage (NCBI taxonomy): Eukaryota > Fungi > Ascomycota > Dothideomycetes > Pleosporales > Didymellaceae > Didymella > Didymella pomorum. The sequence continues at coordinate 74,924 of JAKJXN010000061.1, read as the reverse complement.
GAAACATTATGCTCTACGGTTCCAAACACCTCCTTTGGGAGTGTGGCGAGATCTCTTGCGATGAAGTGGCTGGCGAGTTCCGATACCTCCAAAGCGCGTGGGATCGTCCCTCCAAAAGCGATTTCGTGAGTTCCAATGAATCCACTCATGGGCAAGATACCAGAACGCTCTGGAGAAGAGTAGTGAGAGACTATAGCCTTAGGTCGATAACTCAAGAAGATGATATGCCCATGGCGCTGGCTGGTGTAAGCCGTGTATTTGCAAGGATGTACGGACTCACCTACGTCGCCGGACTTTTCGTGGAGCACATGCCGGCGGCTTTGATGTGGCGAGTGGGTGAAGATAGCATCAGTCCCAGTGAACGGGTGGGCGGTCATTCGGTCGCTCCGTCCTGGTCGTGGCTGTCGATACCTGCAGAAAGTCGGGAACAACTCTTTCTCAATTTGTCCACCCCTGGACATGAGCCGACTGCCTCTACTTCGTTCGAGTGGGATGGTTCATCCGCGGAATTTGGCACTGATGCGTCATTCCACGACTTCGACTGTCTGCGATTGACACTACGAGCAGCCACTTTCAATGGCTCTATTACCAAGGGGCATCCCAAAATGGATCTGCCCACGGACACGTTCAGCAACATTGACTTAACTGAATTCTTTCTGGATACGCCTTGGAACGAGAGGACGGCTACCCTGGATGTTCTTGTGGCTGCGATCATGTCTTACGAAAGCTCAGATTGGTTCGCGGCATCATGTCTTGTGCTGTCAGCAGATGGAAGAGAGGAGTATTGGAGAAGAATTGGCACGTGTGAGCTATCATTCAAGTTTCGGGACGACTCTCAACCGGTACCCGGGCGGCTCGTGCATTTGCTCAAGGGCCGCCAACGTGAGTTGAGTGTTGTCTGAAAGCGTCGGCTTCTGAATTATTTACCTGCAGTCCTACAACGCTTAAATGAAGCCCACTGAAAGCGAATTGCATGCTTTCGATCAAAGGCAGCCAAATAGCCAAGAGAAATTCACCTCTTACCTTTCTGTGTCATTCTTGCTCGTACAATTCATTCACGTGGCGTCATTTCCCATGTCTATTCGCAGACTCTTACGTGCTAAGGGCATGAGCGCAGCGACTGACGCCGCACGCGGTGGTAGAAAGGGAAGTGGGTCTTTGCCTATGAATTTTAGACGTGATTGACCAAGATCCGTCACGGACTCCCTTACGTGTCACCACATGAATTGCTGCGTACAACCCACCATCGAGTAACCCAGTTCATGGGTCCCCTCAACTCAGGGATCCTACCAAAGGAAAACGCAAGCACTTTATTCCTCTTGTGCGATCAGCGTCAACAGCAAGCATCTGCTGTCCGAGAGTTTTACACTACCTTGGTGCCTACGGATAATCACGATGCCCCACGGCGCAAATTCACGTTGAACCTCGGCCTTATCAAACAAAAACTTCCACAAAATTGTCTTGTCTGTGCCATCATCGTCGATCTACGAAAATGCATCGATTACATCCAGGATTAGATGCTCGACCAGGATGAGGAAGTCGAACTCAGCAATGAGTACATGACGAGTGAATGCAGCTTCAGGATAACATTCAGAAATGCGAGCGCAGACACTGAAGAGAAGTTCGAAAGTCTGAGGCTGTGCTCGTATACTGGTATGAGGTCTCATGTCCACTGCCGAAAGCGACGCTCACAAGCTACATACAGTGAATGACATACCCCCGCAAGATCGAATGACGAAAGCAGAAGCAAGGACAAATCGTCTGGAAGGCTGGGTGTATGACTGTGCTCTGATGCACAGGTCCTGCAGAGAGAATAGAGGGGTCGAAGCCTACCCGCTCTGGAGCGATCCAGGGCATACGAGATCGCAGAAGGACATTACAATCAGGCCGAAAAGAGTCCTGGAATTGACCGCGGAAGATGTACTAGTTCTCCACGAAAGCAAAAGCATGTCGACTTCATACGAGTACGTCACCTCAGTGGTTGCAAGAACCTTGCGAGAACTGGGCTCTCTTCAGTAGAGTGGACGATCCTCAAGGCTCGCATTCAACACTTGGGGCAGGCCTTCACTGTTTGGATCTATCACGGGGTGAAACTCGGGGTTTTATCCCCAGTCCCATCTTAGAGTGAAGAAAGCAGAAGTGGAATGGCTCTAAAGGAGAATCAGCAGGTGAACAGGATAATTTGGTAGCCTCGCAGGACAGTGTAGATCTGTCCATTTTGCGGTGGCTCGTGGCCGAGGCCAGCCAATCTCGGCCCTCGTCGTAGTGGGAAGACATCTGGCTCGTTTCCACCGACCCCTGAGATCTTTTCTTCATTTTTCCTCTGTAGGTGCGCCCCTCTGCCATCACTGCCTCTCCTCGAGTTCCTCCTTCTGTCACGCTCTTGACCCACCTGCTACCTTTTACAACAACGCTTGGTACCACATGTTACTCCTCAGAATCTGAGAGAATCTATCGTTCTCAACTGCACGTAGGCCTTTTCTTGGATACTCTCAAGGGCGCGATATTTGGCGAGGCAGACCTCATTGTCGGCGAGGTGCCCCTATAAGGCAGAGGGCAACTCATATAAGTCTAGCTCTGCTTGAAGAGAGCCTTTGAGAAGGCAAAATAAAGCTGCGTTTGGCAATATCGCAGGAGGCAGTCGAGGGCTTGCTGCATCTATCTTACATTATAGACCTTCTGCTAGCTACAAGTAGCTCTAGCGGCTCTTTCAATATCAGGGCATCCTCTCTGAATGTTGTTGCCTATTCTCAATTATCTAGTGCAAGGTTGAGGTCTGTCTACTCCCACAGCTCCTCAGCTAGCTGTAGCGCGATCATATTGCTGCGTCGATGATGTGTCCATGGGCGGCGATGTTCATGGCATTTGTAAATTTCCTTAATATGTCGGTCACGAGCGCAGAGTAGGTAATTAAATCTTTATGTACATTGTATGTTCATGATGACTTAGCTACCGACAGAAAATACGCAATCTTCAAGTGCGCCATAATGTCAGACAATACAGGGACCTCTTCACTGGGCATGTACAATGTCATCTAGATCCGTTATTCCATCTGCTTTGCTTCAATAGAGGTTCGCTCGCTGACAGCTGCGGGAAGCGAAGTCAAAAATTCCACAACCTCGGCGACCCCTTCCGCGTATTTATCTTCCCAGATCTTGTAGCCACCAGAGTGAGTCAGTATTGGACGCATCTTTGTAGCGCAAAGCGCTTTTACCGCCAGCGATCAATTCTAATGGTAGCGCATGAAGTCCTGCTCGACTTGTGCGGGCAGCGACGGAGCGAATTCCAGTCCACGACCGTTTTCCGCACAGTGAAGGGTCACTCTTTCCAAGCTTGAAAGTTTACCCTCATCTTCATGGAGCATTTGGAGAACTGTGAAAGCACTAAGGGAGGGACAGTCAATTCGAAGCTCCTGGAGACTCGGAGGCAAGGCATTGCCCATGAGGACCCCAGACATCAAGAGTTGTTCTGGCACTCGAAGGCTCCGCAGCCTGGTGAAGCGGCTGAGGGAATCTATGGGATCAATATGATCCAGCCACCAAGCTGGGTGGACATCCGTAGGCCCGATTTGTAATGACTCCAGCCATGGGGCTGACTGCTGTAGCCTTTCGCTGAAAAGTTCCGGATCCCCGTTTTCGCCGTTTCCGAGGATTTGATTGGACGAAAAGTGAGAAGAAGAATTATCGTCGCCGTCGTAAAGAAGAATCTTTAGATCTACCAAGGAGGAGCAGCGAGCAAGAAAGTCGAAAAACTGCTGATGGTCTTGTCGGTCTACCCATGTTCCTTCAGATTGTGTGACTAGAAGCAGAGAAGTGCAGCGTTTGATGGTCAAGTGGGTGAATTCTGGCAAGTGTCTCCAGTTCTTCCCATCCGGCATAATGCAAGCCTTGTTTAAAGCCAGGGTTTCCAGACTTGGTAAGCAAGCAATACACTCAGGCAGAGTGACTGCGGTCCACTTCAGGTAGGTAAGATGTCGGAAGGTGGATGATATGAATACTTCCATTCTCCCATCCGGGAATAGCCGAATAAGCGGATTCTCTCCGTCGTCGAAATTGAAAAGCTGACAGACATCGATATTCAGGGTACTCAGTGCCGTCAAAGAAGTTAGGATGGCCCCTTGTACCATGGGTAGTGAGGTTTCATGCGGCCAGCCGAGCGGCAGTCACAGATCCCCAGATTCAACCGTCATTTCCAGGCACCGAACCGTCTTCGCCAAATTCGGGTATCTCAACATAGTGCGTAAAAGGGTGAGCATGGGATTTGAAAGCCCAATTTTGTCTTACTCTCCTGACCAGCGGCCCGAACGTGCAAGGTAGACATGGCGATACAGCATGTCTATCGCAGGAGCTGAAAAGATTTGGCATGTGCGAGCTACGCTGGCGATTGCAGCAGTGGGAAGGTAACGGAAGATGCGGAGGAGTAGTTCGTTAGGTACCTGCTCCATGGCGACCGTCGATAAGATGGGCCGTGACATAGTGGCTTTTGGTTTGGGGCTGCGAACCATGTGTGGGAATTGAAGAGCCAGCGGGGAGGTAATCGAGAACTTATGAAACCAAATTTTGCAGGCCCATCTTCAACCATGGTTCGCAATAGTCGCCCCCTATCTGGCCATTTGGTTCAGGGACACAATATTGCTGGATCATATATCTAAGCGAACACGATGCTCGGTGTTCACGGCGAGTTTGACGCTTGCGCTTCGAAGAGGAAGGCGAGGTGTCACCTCGCATGGCCTGGTGCTACCAAGAGCGGACAAGCGTAATCGATCTGCAAATGACCAAGAATGACTAATTGCAACGTTTCCCCATGCTGAAGGAAGGGTTTCCGGAAATTCGATGAGAGGTACCACCGACGGATCGCTGACGCCGTCCCTCGCGCCACCCGCGAGACACGCGATGCGAGGTTCGTCAGAATGCCACAGTTACAGGGTCTCCCAACGACGCATTGATAGTTCCACCAGTACCACAAGCTTCGGTCAGGGGGATCGAAGGCTTTCGCCTCGTCCGGAGCGAAAGGAAGGCTCCAATCCCAACCCGAGTGTATGGTGATCTGGCGCAAGGCTTGGAACCTTTCTTCGTATAGTTCTTCCAGTAGGTCATTAAGGAAAGTGAAGATGAAAACGTTCAGACCGTCGATCTGTAGGTCTTCGAGGCTAGCTGGAAGTATCTCCGGCGGCAAGGGTATGTAAAAGTGGTCTACCTACACACAACCTTCGCCGAGCAGGGCTTTTTGGGGAAGTCGGAGGTATCTGAGTGTGGAGAAATCTGTCAGTGAGGTGATGGGGTCCCAATACTGCACGTGCCACGGGTTGTAAGTCGGGAGGATCTCGAGCGACTCCAAACGCGGTAGGGCAGCACGTATACCGTTGGAAAGTTGAGACAAGAAGCCGTGCTCATGTGGCCGAAGAGCCGAATAGAAGTCCTCTCCATCAAATTGTCCCGACTCCTTCAGAAAGACCTTCAGCTTGCTGATGGATTTGTAGTGGCCAAGGTACCTGAAAAAGTCTTCGTTGCGCCAAGCGCGTTGGTCTTGAACGACCGAAGGCAGCAATACTCAGGTGTTGCGCGTTATCTCCAGCACGTCAATTTTAGAACATCACGACCATTGCGAAACATCAGGCATCTTGCACTCCATGTTCACCATAAGCTTCTGAAACTTTGGCAGGCATGCAATACATTCAGGTAAGTCTCAGCTCGACCAACGCAGCGAAGTCAGACATTCGAATCCGGGAACGAGAGTACCTCTGGTGGTCCGCCGAACAAGGACTCCGTGGGAAAGCGGAGATGGTCATCGTGGTAGAAGCTGTTACCACAAGGTTCCAGCGTTCTGACGTCCATGGATTGTAAAGACGGCAGGAGACCCAAGACGGTCCCAGCAAGACTGCGTTCCGATAGAGAGTAGTGTAAATCTAGATGGAATACGTCGATATCTTGTTGGGGTCCGACACTGAGGTGTTTCACAATACCGCGAAGATCCATCCGTCGCGAAAGAGTCCTGAGGAACACTACTATCTGATGGCCAGACTCAATTTGGGGGACGCGGTATTGCTCAGCAGGGTACAGAACATAGCAAGATGTTCCCAACATTACAGCCCTGTAGAGAGAGCGCCCTGCAAGGCCAAAAGAGCAGCTCACCAGGCAGCCGCTCAAGAGGTGACTGCCCTGGTGGATGCATAGCGTCGATCGACGATCGGTCAATTGGGCTGAGTAGAGTCGGTGGTAGAGGATACCACCAGATCGAGGGGTGTTGCATTCATACAAGGTATCAGGTGGGCCAGTACACCCGTCGCGGGCCGCGCTGCCTTCGCTCTACGGTTCATGATAGTGTGAAGCTGAGCTCTCCGCGACCCCCCCCCCCCTCCCTCCCTCACACACACACACACAAGAGCCCACCGAAACAATATGGAGTGCTGTTGCTTCCAGGTTGATGTAAGTACCACATTTGTGATCGATTGCTGGATGCTATGATTACTATGTTATCGCTTGCTGGCGAGTATCGAGTCGTGGCGGTTTCGTGGAGAGTGACAAATAGAGTACACCAATCATGAGGTAGTGCTTGCGGTGAAGCAGCTGAGCTGAAGTGCGGTCGGCGTGATGGTTCTCATGCTTGGTGCAGCCATGCGGGGGTGATGGTTGAACGAAAGATGTTAATCGGTATGGTCGATGCTTGGAGTACTCGACCTTTTTGTGGAAGGCAGAGTTTACTTTAGTCAGCACAAGGTTCGCCGGGCAGGTACGCAGTAAGCCAAGGAAGATGAGCCTGGCATAGTAAGCAATGCCTAGCAGAGCGATAGGGTGCTTACCCATGTTCACGTGCATATTTGAAAGTTGCGGGGTGCATATAAGACAAACTTGACTTCACGAATAGGAATCCGGGTTGTAGAATTTCTTGATTCGCGAGGAGTGTGTCTCCATGAAACACTCTAGCTAATCTAAGGTAATGTGCCACACTTGTGGCATGCAAGCAAGAGCGTTTGTGGGCTCTGCAGCGCAGCTTTTCTGTCCCCTCCTTTTGAGACCTGCATTAGGCTGGGTAATTCGTGAGCTACTGTTCGTTGGACGCTGTAGCCGCCAGACTTTCAAGATGACCCGGTGGGTGAACAACCCCATCTGCATCGATGCAGAAGAAGGCACGCAGCTTGATAACGACTGTGGTTATAAGGGTGGAAGCGCGAAACGTCCCCTAGATCCCAGAACGCCGCTGAGAAGTGTCCTGGCGCCGACACATACTGTCCTGCTGTGGCATGAGTGCATCGATCGGATCAGCGACCCTCAGTGGCTGCGGTGACTGAACGTAAATGATAGTGATAAAAGTGTGCCCGCGGTAACGAGCCGCATAGGCCCGATCTTCAGGACGAGACGGGAAGGCCGCTTGCCATGCGGAAGAGCTCGAAGGCGAGACCTGGTGTTTCACGGACAGCCATTTCGACGTCCTCGCGCATCGACAGATCGGGGTTGGCGCGGAATGTTTGGATGATAACGTCCCGCAGCCCGCGATCGGTGTGGAAGGTGGACTCGTAGGCCTCTTGGCAGGCGTCTGCAAACTCAAGGCTGTTCAGATGCATGGAGATCTGATAGGAGAACTTGCTGCGTGCGAGCGACTTCAGGCCAGCGATGCCGTATCTGTGATGCAAGTTAGCACGCGGTTGTTCGGCAGAGGTCCGTGAGTGGATGAGGAAAGTGATACGGTGACGCGGTCTGTTCTAGATGTGCGTGATGATGGATCGAGATGAAGAGAACAGTGATTGGGCAATGGCTCTGCAAAAGGCCTTGTGCTGGGTGTGGCGGGGTCGTTGGATGACTGCGCGCCTTTCGATTGGCACTCTGGCTATGCTGGTGACGCACGTCGCGGGGTGTCGGAGGCCTTCCGCCGTGATACGAAACGCGGCGCGACGCAGCGCAACAAAGATTGCCATCGCACATTTACAAACGGCTGACACGCCAGGGAACAAGAAAGAGAAGACAGGGGCGGGAAAATGACGGAATGTGATACGTACTTCTCAGCGATGGCGTAGACCTTGGCGTGGATGACAAGATGAGCGCTCTCGACGTCAACCTCTGGCTCCATGGTTACGCTCTCGATGTAGTCGTCTGCGAACAGCTCTACCATTGGCGTATCAGGTAGCTTTAGCGATGCATCCATGGGCTGGAACAGGGTCTCCTCGGCAGGGGGCGTCAACGGGCTCGCGGCGGACATTTGCGCAAGCAGTGGGTCTTCCAAGAACGCCAGATTGAGCTTCTTCGGTGGGCTGCGCTTTGAGAAGTGCGACGTCACTGGGGAGGGCGAATGAGGACGAGTCGATCGTTGCGATGTTTGGCGTGACAGAGGCTTGTTGAGGTAGTCCAGGTGGTAGAAGTCTGCAGGGTCAATTAGCGTACTGCCTCAGGGTCCTACCAAAACTTGCGCTTACAGTGGACCATGTGTTCGACAGCCTCTGCATCATCTTCCGTCAGGTCGATAATACCAGTTGACGATTCTTGGAAGCCTCCGCGGCATGCTCCCTCGAAGAATGTGGACCGGGTTGCAAGGAGTGCGCGGTGTACTGGGTATCTTTTGCTTCCACAGGCAATGGTCAGATCTGAGTACTTGCCGCATTCAAATAGTCTGAACGACTTAGCTAGGAATTGAAACCAGATAGGTAATACTCACGATGCGAGAGCAGACCTGAGCTCGACTGTTGGGGAGTCCATGTTTATTGATATGTGTGGTGTTGGAGTTCGTAGGGTGATTGCACTGTTCTCTGGATGGGATCGAAAGTCTATTTAATAGGGGTTGTGTGAAACCTCAGATCTGCAGCGCGGAGATCTTAGAAGTACACGACGCGACTCGAAAATTTACGTAGCTTGGCAAACTACGTAGGCGTGAAGGTCGTTCGACAGCTTATGCTGCTGATCCGCGGGGATGGTTGACAAGGGTCAAGGGATCTTCGGTAGGCGAACCGGCAAGAACCGCAAGAGTAGCCGAGTATGCTTTGTACGAATGTATGTTGTACTTCAAGATACGTCGTGATGTCGAATTTTTGTGGGTAGTTGCAAGTAGTGGGACTAAGTTCAAGCAACGAGGGGGCACACCCTCTTGTATGCCCAAAAGATGGCGTCAGGGCTCTGGGCGCATTCATTTCTTTCGTAGAGGCCGTTGCATAGGCCCGCAATCTGGCCATGCTACTGGTGCTAACGGAGTCACAGGGCCCCCTTCGCTCTCTGCCGACAGCGCAAAGGCTAAGCTGACACGCGGTCCTCGGTCAACGAGGCGACTCGGCTTGGTTGCTTGATAGCGCCAAGTTGGGCCCAGAGCGCAGGGAAGGGTGTTGTTCGAGCGCGCGTGGTCGCTAGGATAGGCTGCATAAATCGAGACCCTAACGCCCTCGGTGGCCGTCTGTGGCTGCAGCGCAAAGCCAGTGAAGCTGACAGAACCGAATCCGCCAAAATCGGCCATGCATTGGTTCTCGAGGCGCAGTCCTCAGGAGACGGCCACATGCTCAGCGCCTAACAGACTCTGCTTGCTGAAAGAAAACTTGCCATCGCGGTGTGACCTTGAGCGGTGTAGCAGTTGCTCATGCATTGACGCTTGCGACCCCATAACATCGGCGAAACGAGAGCGCCGTGCGCCGGACGGGATACTCCACTCCCAAGAATTGCGGGGTGGTGGCAGGCATGAAGGAGTCGCAGCATGAGCCGTTGCACCACGATGAAAGTGACAAGCAGCATCCGCTCTGCCAACCAGAGGCTCATTGCAACAGCCGGTCCAGACTGTTTGGCAAAGTGATGATCGCTGCCTGTTTGAGGACCGCTTTAGATGCAGCTGCGGGAGCGCTCCTGCCTCGCCTGTTCTCAACCAAAGAAAACGCTGCTCGCTGTTGTGCTTTTCCGAGCAACTGCGCGGGCGCGTCGTTGTCTCGAACGGTTCTCGTGCAAATGCTGTTGAGTGTGGAGATGAAAGTGCCCTTGCAGAAGTCTGCGACATCTGTCAGACGAAACCTAGTAATTGCGTTTGTGTACCTTAAGATGCTGGATAGCAACGACAAAAGCAGGTACACTAAGATACATGGCGTTCAACAGCGCGCTGGAGGTCACTCACACCAAACAACGCCAGGCGTTTTAGCATCGAAGGAATCGGGAGATCGAAGATTCGACGACGAAGCTCGCTGCCCATCTCCCGAATTGAGAGGTTGTGGCTGCCACTACTACCGGCTGGACCGAATGGCTCGCCTTCATAGGGCTGCCACTAGAGCTCAGCTCCTCACGTGGAGTAACGATACACAGCTGCGCCGTGCCTCAGCACAAGGAGGCGCCGGAACCTCAACCGAGCACGCGTCCAAAAGGGGCCTGCAAAAGGGCCAGATGAAGATTGTTTCGGTACCCGTCTGGGGGCAGTCCCAGCAGCTGTAACGGAGAGCGAGCGATTGGATGAGGCGAGCACGTGTTCAGCTGGTGACAATGATACCGCGAAAGTGAAACCAGCCGCTGAACAAAGTCATTCTGCTCTTCAATGCGCTCAGTCTCACAGTGCTTCTTGGTGTTTGGTGTTGGTCGAAGATGGATACCTTCCGCGGTCGGCCTAGGGCAGTTAGCCGCGGCGGGCAGAGGCGATGGGACCAGGGTGCTCAATTGACGTCGTCGGTGTTGGCGAAGTTCTGCGACGACATTTTGTGAACAAACAGCCTCCAACGGCCCTTCTGCGCTCTTTCACAGGTGAAGCTGGTGGAACTGCCTGGTGCCCCTCGAACCTTCCTCCTCCGACTTGCGCTTTCCTTCCCCGTCTGCCACGGCGCCTTGGATTCGCCGCCGAAGCTGCCCCGCGTCATCGCCGCTCGACACCTTCAGCCTCAACCACGCAACCATGGGCGAATACAAGCTATCAGCCACACTGCGCGGCCACGAAGATGACGTCCGCAGCGTCGCCTTCCCATCTGCGGCATCCATCGTTTCGGCGTCACGAGATGCTACAGTTCGCCTCTGGAAGCTGGAGTCTACCACCCCGCCAACATATGATAGCACTATCGTTAAGACACACGGCAAAGAGTTTGTGAACTCGCTCGCTATTGTTCCTCCCTCATCACAGTACCCTGAGGGGCTCATTGCTTCCGGCGGCAAAGACCAGATCATCGACGTACGGCAGCCCGGCAGGAGCATCGAAGACAATGCAGACGCCCTCCTGATCGGCCACGGCAACAACGTCAGCGCGCTCGACGTCAGCCAAGATGGCAGATATATTGTCAGCGGTGGATGGGACCTGGAGGCACGACTGTGGGAAGTCGGAAAATGGGGCGAGTCGATAAAGCTGGGAGAGCACGGTGCAGCGGTATGGGCGGTGCTTGCTTACGACAGCAACACCATCATCACTGGCTGCGCTGACAAGCAGATCCGCTTCTTCAACCTCTCTGGCAAGCAGACAGGCTCGATACAAGCGCCAGAGGTCGTGCGAGCGCTCTGCCGCCTGCCAGCCAACCACCCGTCTGGCGCTCAATTCGCCTCAGCAGGCAATGACGCCATCATTCGGTTATGGACATTGCAGGGCAAACAGATTGCCGAGCTGCATGGCCATGAGAACTTCATCTACTCGCTGGCAGCACGACCAGACGGCGCGCTCGTCAGCGCAGGAGAGGACCGCACAGTGCGCGTCTGGCAGAACAATGAGTGCGTTCAGACCATCACGCATCCTGCCATCTCCGTATGGTCTGTCTCAGTCTGCCAGGAGAACGGCGACATCGTCTCCGGAGCCAGTGACAAGCTCGTACGAGTCTTCACTCGCGACCAGAAGCGCCAGGCTGCCTCCACTGAGATCGAGCAGTTCAACGAGGACGTCAAGGGCTCATCTATACCGCAGCAGACGGTTGGAAACATCAACAAGGAGCAGCTGCCCGGGCCAGAGTTCCTTACACAACGATCGGGTACAAAGGAGGGTCAGGTGCAGATGATCTCTGAAGCGAACGGCAACGTCTCGGCATACCAGTGGTCAATGGCTGCGAACCAGTGGGTCAACATTGGCACCGTCGTAGATTCTGCAGGCAGTGGAGGACGAAAGATCTCCCACAACGGCAAAGAGTACGATTACGTCTTCGATGTCGACATTGAAGAAGGCAAGCCTCCGCTCAAGCTGCCATACAACCTCAACCAGAACCACTACGAGGTGGCACGGAAGTTCATCGAGGACAACGAGCTGCCGCTTACATACCTCGATCAAGTCGCAAACTTCATTGTACAAAACACACAGGGCGCCACACTAGGTCAAAGTAGTGGACAGGGTGCAGACCCTTGGGGCTCAGAATCGCGCTATCGTCCTGGAGATGCGAATGAGGTGCGATCACAACCGCCGCCAACCCCAGCGGCGCCGAAGATCCTGCCGCAGAAAGACTACCTCCCGATAGCTACGGGCAATTACGACGTCATCTTCAAGAAGCTGCAGGAGTTTAACCAAACACTGGTCGATGAAGGTGACAAGGGTGTCTCGCTGAATCCCTCCGATATGGAGCAGCTGGAGAAGACTGTGGGTGCCTTGAAGAAGGGGGTTGGCAAGAATGTTCAGCTGGCTGGCCTGGACTTGCTCGTCAAGGCGGCGACGGAGTGGCCGACAGAGAAGCGCCTCCCTGCGCTTGACTTGATTCGCCTTGCTCTCATATTTGAGGAACCCGCAGCATACCTCGTGTCGCCTGAGCAGAATCTGGTGAAGGGTCTGGTCGAGTCTGGCGTATTTGCAGCAGATTCTCCGCCCAACAACACAATGATGGCCGTGCGCATAGTCAGCAATTTGCTTCAGACTGACAAAGGTCGCCTGCTGGCAAGCACAGAGTTTGACAGCATCCACCAACTCGTTGCGCCCACTTTTCTGACGGCCAGCAACCGCAATCTGATCATCGCACTTACCACCATGTACATCAACTACTCGGTGCTCCTGACATCTGAGAACAACGCCGATCGTGCACTATCACTTCTCGACGATCTTGGCAAGATACTCAACTCGGCCACTGACTCTGAAGCGGTATACCGTGCGCTTGTCGCCACCGGTACCCTACTGAGCTTGGGCCCCGATTTCTGCGAGGCTGGTAGGGACATCTTGCAGATTGGCGATGCCGTCACCCATGCGGAAGGCAAAGTCAAGGAACCCCGGATTAAGAACGTGGTTGCGGAGATTCGGCAGAAGCTGCACGGTTGAGTTCGGTGAAGCATTGATCTTTTTGCCTCACTAACTCGACCGGGCTAGATCTTCTGGCTCAGCCTCACATGAGCAGCGGCCTGCGATTGCAAACTGGCTATGGCCATGGCCGAGTCAAAAAGCTGATCAAAGTGTATCAAGCGATCTCAACAGATGTGGACATGGAGCGACCAAACATGGCGGAGAAACCAGACAGCAAGCTTGGTCATTTGGACAACGACGCATGAGCATGTACAGCGAGCATTGCCACAGCCAGTAGCAGCACCCTTACGATGACGGCAAATACATCAATCAGCACATCATTATCATTTCCAAATTTCACACAGCCTCAATCTAAACATCGTGACCAAGCTCTTGCCTCTGCTGACGACAACGCAGCAACATCATTCCACCGCCCAACTTTCCGCCTCATCCGACGTCAAACGCGACATACCGATCAAGGCACGAACAGATCATGTGGATCTGGAGATGAGCTTATTTGCACCTCTTTCATGCAGGACGTACTAGTGAGATTGTGAGCCGGCATGCCCTTGTCAACTTTCTTGAAGTGCCCTGCCGAGCACCACCGAGCGAACGCACCGTGCACATGTACATCTCCGTAAGTCGTGATAATGATGTTCATCTCGGTTTCCCACAGCGAGATGACATGTCGTGCCTTCTTCGTGTGAGGAGATGACGCGCAACGCACTGCAAATGCACAGACATGCAGTGCCGTTGAACGCAGTGTTGTGTCTCATCAGACGGCAGTCGCTCCCGCGGCAAGTGCCTGCCAACCTCACTCCCGCCCAACCTCCAGCAACGACAGTAGAAGTACCCTACATCCGCTGCAGATCAGTCGCACGCGCCGAGGCTTGCGGCCACCGGAAGCTTTTCAGGGTCGGCATGCTCCGCAGGGTCGATCAGGGCTGCCTGACTCCCAACGTGACGTGTTGCGTCGTTGGGAGCCTGCCAAAAGCAAAAAGTCGGGAAAAATAAGCGCCGACTTGCCGACGCGAGACATGCCCAGCTGTCAGGTCCCCTGGATGTGCTGCACGATGGCCGTTGGGGTATGCCAAGAGAGGGGAGGAGGCAAGGGCGAGCGGTGAGGCTTTATGACGAGGCGGGATAGACAAGGTCACGGCTGGTCAGAGCTGGTCAGAGCTCGACTTTGGGTAGGTGAGGATGAAGGAGGGGACGCTTGGCTGGATTGAGGATTGCATCGTTTGGCCTACACGCGACTCCATGGCGTAGTACAGAGTTGGTGACAGATCGTTGCCGGTAATTGTAAGTGCTCACATGTCCTGGACAGAGTGGACAGAAGCAGTTCTTCTGGTCTTCTTGTCGCGCTTTGTTCGCGCTCTGTTGTCTTGTCTGCACCTTCCTATGCCGGCTACTGTGCCGCAACGCCTATCATCAACTTCTGGATGATGCATACACACCAAAGCCGAGAAATGCAGCCGAACAGGCCATTACCCGACCAGACCATTGCAAAACCCCGATCACCCAAATGCTCCATGTGCGAAGATGTATATGATGCGCGTGTCGCGCAAGACTACCCTCCTGCTATGGGGCGATAGTTCGATAAGCAAGCTCCTCTTGATTGTTTATTGTAGCCCGATCAATTGAAGCATTAGGTTATGTCGAGTATCCTGTACAAATGGATAGCAAGCCAACACCGTGCCTTCGCAAGAACCAAGGAATCGATTCACATACAAACGCTTTCCAAACTGCCCATTGTCAGAGCCTTGGCCGCATACAAAGAGATACCGTTGCTCCTCGCTCTTTATTCGCTACTTCCAGATTTGCCACTTCCAGGCTACCATTTGCACAGGGATCTGCGTTTGGCTGCCCTTACCTTCTTCTGCCTCACACTTGCCGTCGAATTGCCTGGGCAGGCAGTCTGAACTCCTGAGATTTGCATCCATTGCTGCCTAAAAGCTCGCCTGTAGATCCAGCGGTAGAACTTGGCCCTATTGCTACGAAGACGGCTCGTCGAAATAGAAGATTTTACTGTGTCAAGATGCAGAGTATAGGCAACACTGCGGATGTGGAAGGTGAGTAGGAAATCCCTCCTCCATCTCATCCACCATATGTCATTTCATGCAAACACTGATGAAAACCTCCAGTATCCCATCCCCTTGCGTTCGCAGAACACGAGGACTACGGCATAACCATCATCTGGCAGAACATCTACGCAGAAAGCGATTTCATATGCTTTCGGAAGGAGTCAAAGGGTCCAATCGAAAGAATTCTGGTAGACTTTGCGAAGGTACTGCAGATAGGATTATTTGAGGAGGTGATCAGTGTGAATGCGAGTAAGTATCTGTTTTGTGTGACGGTGGTTTGTACGAAGAATAGGGATGAGGGGGTGATGGCTGCGGTTACGAGCGTGCGTTGAGGAGATGATAGACGGCCTCAGTGGTTAAGGCGTCACTGTATTGATCAGTGAGTGCATCCGCATTTAACCGTCAGATCTTGACGCTCACATTTGTTAGCAGAAGTTCAATCGCGCATGACGTCTGATGATGCGCTAGCTTCATAACCAGGCACAAATTTGCACCCTCCCTTTCACTTGAGATAGTAAACGTAAACGCTTATCTTTCCCCTCCTGAGGTGCACCTTTCCCGCTGAGCATCGCAACTCAACCACAATCACGCACTCCGCTAACCACACCAGTATCATGCACAAAACGACCTTCCGCATGCCTCGCCCCACCCTTCACGGTGTGCCGACCGAGCTACTGCTTCGCATTGCCTCCTTCCTTCCCTCGAAGGATCTGACAGTGGTGGCTCGCGCGAGCAAAATTCTTCAAGCACCGGCGGAGAACTAGCTTTACACGCACGTCGTCCCGGCAGCCCCGGGAGACGGCGAACTTACTCAACTTCGCGCCTGCTACGACACGATACTTCGGCTACTGCACCATGCTGCTCAAGTGTCGTCTCTCGACCACCCATTGACCCGACGCAGCAGATCTGGCAGTGAATACCAATGGATTGCGGCTACAACCTCGGGGAGTAGCTTATGTCAGACTTCCGCCCACCAACACTCCGGATCTGAAGACTGATCTTCTGCACCGCTGATCTGGAATCGTCCTCTTTGAAAGGTCAATTGCTAAGGGTCACTTCGTTGCAATCAGATCCTTCTTCCATCAAACCACTCCAGAACCTTATGGGACTAGAGTAGAGCGCAGAAGATTTTGACCGGCGCCTGGCCTGCTTGCTGTTTCTCCGCTATCTCACCCTCAACAAATACAAGATGGCTTCTCCTGCTCTGTTGAAGGGACAGCCACAGATCGAGACCGTAGTCTTGAGATACAGGATGAGCGTCCTCCCAGGCTTCTTCAACATGCCTCTCGCTGGAATTCCACTAAGTTTAAGGAAGACGAGAACTTGGTTGCATTCATTGGCAGGTGCTCCCACATTCGGAGTCGAACTTTACTTCAGCATGGCGGATGCCCAGTGTGCTACCGGACCATTAGTACCTATCTCCTGTCTGCTGACTGCTTCATTGACCCTGATGCCTTCCTTCGGTCTATCGCAGATGATATTCCCCATCTGCAAGAGCTAGAGATTGCAGAGTATGATCACAACACGTGCACGGATTTCTTCGACAATATCATTCCCACTACAGACTTGAAGTCACTCAGAACGATATCTGAGAACATCATATTTGATTTCAACCAACCCATTCAAGCCTCGAAGACGCCACAGAACATTCTGCCGGCGTCACTGCAGCGTCTCGAGGTCTTCTGACCCATATCAGAGATTTTTACGTTCCTGCACAGGCTCGAGCTCCTTCTCAGGCCGGGTGTACAGATCTTCTTCTCATCTCTAGGGGTATCAGACAATGATTGATATTCGACTATCCCCAGCGCCGTCGCCGAGAAGATCCACCTTCGATGAGAGAGCTCTTCGACCGTCAAACTGAAGTATACTTTCTCAACACGCCGGGACTAAAGCCGACGCTTCTCCACCAGCCCGACATCTCTGAAAACGACACGTGCGACTCCGACTTGGCCAACCTTGCACAATTCTTGGCTTCGCTGTCCAAGCCACCTCCAGGAGCAGTAAGTCATTGAGTCTCACAGACTATCATCCTGTACTGACCCTCTCAGATGTCCTCGATGGTTGCTTCTTACAGATGGTACGCCCCTTGATATGTCCCGCTGATGTTCGCGGTCGAAGAACCGGCGGCCTGAACCTCGAAAAACCGCATCACGCAATACCTACGTGGCTACTTGACAAGATAGCCTCCCAATTGTTCCTTGGCCGGTGACCGAACACTTACCGATGAGTTTGTATGCGACAGAGCGTGTCTGAATTGGAAAGACGTAGTCGTCTTTGCTGTGGAAATCACGATGGCCTCAGCATCTGCAGAAAACGATGCAACAACGGCGTTTCCGAGCACACTTCTTGTTCTCTCTATCTCGATCGTCTACTGAAAACATTACACATTACTCCTCAAACTCTTCTGGCCCCTCCAAACCACCGGTACGACCAACAATAGAAACAGAAAAAGTAAAAGTCTAGAACAGCCGCGCAAATGCGACGATCATCGCACCAGCACCGACCATCGAGCTAACAAACTCGCGGCTCGCCGCACCCGTAAATTGGGCTGGCTTGTATCCGGCCGGCGTACCAGTAGCCTTGCAGTCCTTACCAACGCACACACTGACACTCGGCGTGGATGTCTTCAGTGTAGTCGAAGCACCCGTGCTAGCGACAGGCTTTGTGCCGGTAGGAATGGTGACGTACGAGCACTTCGCGTCGTTGCAGACCTTGATCGACGAAGGAGTGCTAGGAACAGTGGGGTATGGAGGCACGCTTGTAGGTACCGAGGGTTTCGAAGAAATCCTGGGCAGTGCGTAGGCGGAGTGAGTGGACTGGATGGGCTTTGTCTCCTTTGGCGGCTGGGACGAGTTGCCGGTCGGCTTCGATGGCTGTGAGGGGTAGCCGGTGTCCTTTGTTGGCCGGGAAGACGTTACGGACTTGGTCTCCTTAGGAGGCTGACCGCCCTTGCCAGTATCCTTGGCAGGCTGGGATGGGTAACCGGAATCCTTGGGCGGGCTGGGGACCTTGCCTGTCTCCTTGAAAAGAGAAGCAGAAGACATCATACCACCTTCTTTGTTAGGTGGGTAGGACTTGTTGCCGGTCGGAGACGATGAAGGAGTTGCGACGACAATGGTACGGGTCTTGATCTCAGTAGTAATGTATGTCTTGGTCGACGAGTTAAGAGGGCAGTCTTTGACGGTGTCGGGGCACTTGGTGATGGTGCGGATAGATGTAGCGGTGTAGGTCTTAGTGATCGGTACATAGCCAGGCTGCGAAGACCATGGGACGGTGATGCAAGGAGTTGAAGTAGTCTTCGGACCTTTAGGCTTGCTGGACGTGGTGATCGCGTAGTATCCAGTAGAGTAATCGTTGCCATTGGCGTAATCGCCACCCGCAGCATAGTCGTAACCATAAGGGTATGGCGCAACCGAGCTGGAGTAAGTAGGCGGAGAGCTCGAGTAGGGGTACTTCGAAACGATGCTCTTTGCAGGAGTCGAAGACGCGTAGGGCATGGAGGTCGGGTAGTGGTTTTGGAAAGGCTTCGTCTTGGAAAATGTCGACAATGTAGAGCTGCCAGAGGAGTATACAGGAGTGGAGGCGGCGTAGTAGCTGACAGCAGAAGACGAAGCAGAGACCGAAGAGCGGGCGGAGTGAATCATGGAAGAAGAGCCAGATGGGTACTGGGAGCTGTGAGAGTAGACCACACTCGACGATCCAGAGGGTTGGACAGATGTGTCTGGATAGACAACGCTCGAAGAAGCAGAAGGGTGAACGATAGAAGAGTCCGAGAAGACGGCGCTGGAGCTCGACATCGCCGAGTAAGAAAGAGACGCCAAGCCAGATACAGCTGACGAAGAGGTACCTGGATAAACAGAGGAAGACACGCCAACGTGTGCTGTAGTCGATGCGCTGGCGGTAATGGAAGCAGAGCCCTGATTGTAGACCGGAGTAGCAGAAGCGGAACGTGTCAGGGACTCGGCGGGGTAGCTTGAGGACTGAGCAACCGTGGAGGCAGTTGCGGCGTAGTCCATCGAAGCGGAAGCAGACGCAGACGCCGAACCAATTACAGACGACGAGTACATATCAGCAGAGACTGACACGGAGATGACAACTGACGATGAACGAGACTCTTGCTCGCCAGCGACTGAGGCTGAGGCCGAATGACTCAGTCCAGAGTAGATAACGCTAGAGCTGACATGGGTACCAGAGACTGACGCAGACTCCGAGTGTGCGGAAGTAGATGCTGTGGGAGATGCTACGTACGACTCAGTTGCAGAGGTGCTCGGTGTGACAGAGGCATGGACGCTCTCAGAGGATTGTTGTACTGAGACAGATGCGGAAGCGGACGGCGAGGCCTCGTACGATGCAGGGACTGAAGCAGACGCAGTAGTCAGGACCGCTGCGGACTCAGAGTGTGACGCAGAGGCAGGACCAGTGACCGCAAGTGAAGATGATGCAGAGGACGTCGGTTCCTTGGACTGGGACACAGAAGCAGTAGGTACAGCCAAAGCGGAAGCTGAAGCAGACTCGGAGTGCGAGAGGACGAGCGACTCGGAAGCGGAAGCAGATGCCGAAGGAGATGCGGCAGGTATAGGCTCAGCAGACTGCGAGGCGGACGCAGAAGCAGACATCGAGACAGACACAAACGCCGATGCCGAAGGGACGACGGAAGCACTGGGCGATAGGAGAGCAGAGGAAGGCACCGGGATCTTGGAGCAATCAGCAGGAATATCGTCCGCACGCTTCTGGAAGTATTCGGGGAGTCTGAAGTCGCGCTTGGTCGGCGGTGCGGTGGGCTCGTCCGAAGGGATCTCCGCCTGGTCTGGTATGGTGGTGAAGACATTGTTGTCCTCAATAGCGTACTCGGATTGCTCCGGTAAGGTGCCATCTTCGAAGTACTTCTTGATGGCTTTGTTCAGTTCCTTGTTGGTATGGGCGCTAGAGCAATGCTAGGACTCGTCAGCAAAAGGTGTATCCAGTGGGGAGGGGGATACTTACACCAACACCGTTGGACATGACCAGCTTGGACTTCAGGAAGGCCTTTCGAGAAGCCTCGGCAGAGATAGCGGGAGTGACTGGATCGTAAGGAGTGTTGACGATGAGGATAGGGTGCTTGGTCTTGATGTTGGCGAAGGAACCCTCGAACCTCTCGGCAGCGGTCTGTTCCCATACGGTACATTCGAACTGACCAGCGAATGAGATGTCGTAGCTATACTTCAACTTCTGCTTGTACGCGTTCTCTAGTTGGCTGTAGGTAGCCGGAGATCCGCCTTTGGCAACGCGGTCGCCGCACGTAATACCAATGATGGCTTGCTTCTGTTGTAACTTCTTCCACGTGCTGACTTGGAAATCGGCGCGCTTCTCCTTGTCTTCCCTCTCCTTGATCGAATCGTTGTTGGTAATCCAGGCCTTCAAGTCAACGGCAAAGTCTCGGAAGGCGGTCGGCGTTCGGAAGTAGAGAATCTTGAAGAATTCATTCCGCACGATGTAGTTGCGCTTCGAGTCCACCTTCGCAAGAAGGGCATCGTATTCGGCGAGTAGCTGTTGGGCTGTTTGACCATTGTCAGCCAGCGCGCACTTGGCTTTGCCAGCTTTGGCGCACTGAGCGAAGAAGTTCTCGACACCCTTGGTGACATCTGCCCCAGCTTCCGTGCCACTATGAAGATGTTACTGGAGTGGAAGTTGTATGAAGAGCTTGGCATCTTACTCTCCGCGGTAGTAATCATCGGGATTTATGTTTCCATCTAATAGGACGCGAGCGATCTTGTCGGGGAACATGGCCGTGAGCGTTGCACCCAGCAGCGTGCCGTAGGAATAACCTGGGCCCACTTAGTAAAGGTCCGTACATGACAACTGCGCTGCCTTACCTGCGTATCTGATCAAGCCATCTTCTCCTGCGGCCTTGAAGGCATCGACCATAGCCATGATATCGCGTGCAACATACGCTGTGCCGATCAAGGTTCCCCATTTCTGGTTCTTAGCTGCACAAGCCGCGCCGTACGCCTTGGCCTGCTTGTAGCCGAAAGTGGCAGCGTCATCGCCATCCTTGTACGGGTCTGCCCATTTGGAAGAATCGTCATCTGCGCTGCAATCCTCATAAGGCATCGTCTCTCCAACACCACTGCAGTCTGTCAGCTCGAGCACCATTTTCGATATCTGGTGGGAACATACCGTGGGTCAAAGCTGACGATGTGGAAGTCGCCGAGAGTCCTTGAAATGTCAGTTGTACACCTGATGGCTGAGTCAGAGGCTTTACGATTGATAGTCGCCCTTGATGATTGTTTCGATGCCACTTTCACCCGGACCACCAGGATTTACGATGATCGATTTGGCGTTGGGGTTCGAGGCCGGTTGGCGAATGAGTTGCAGCACCAACTTGTCACTGGTCTCGACGTTCTTCCAGTCCCTAGGAACCTCAAGCGTAGCGCACTCGAACGTCAAGCCATCACTTGCGCGTTTGCCACATGCCTTCCAGTTGAGCTTCTTGGATCGTTCGTAGCCGGGAGGGCATTGCTGAGCAAATGCAGTGGTAGTAATGAGTGCCAGCGCCGTAGCACTGTGGTAGAAACGCATATTGAAAGCTCAGATAAAGAGTGACTGAGGTGAGATGGGCAAAGAACGACTGCTTCCTACTGAACAACCAGCAGGCGCCACCAGTATTTGTACAAGGTCCCAGTGCCTCGCAACTCGCTGCCTCGCTCTGCCTGACTTGCGGCTTTCATTGCCGAGACCTAAAAAGGGGACGGATATGCTTTGTGGAAGACTAACACTGGTACTCACACCGGATGTAGGTGCCCATAATGAAGGCGCTGCGCCATAGCGATGGATCTCTGAGCTTGCGTAGGGGCGTTTACACTGAAGTTGCTTGGCTACTACTGCAAGGTACCCGCCCACTGACAGGTCTGGTGTCGCTAAGTCTTTGGGTAAGTCCCGGGTATGCTGCGGACAGTTGTGTGGCTTTCGTGGGAGCAGCTGCTAGTACACAGGTAAGGGTTAGGTCAGAAGGCGTCTCGAACGAGTGGCGACTATCGACTACGGGTGGCGCTGCGTATATGCAGCACGTGTTTAGTCACCCAAGATTACGAAGACTCCAAGACTCGGAAACTTTGGAGAACCGGGTAATTCTGATAAAAGGCCCGCTCAAACAGCGATGTGGAAGGCCACTGACAGAACATATTGACAACCGCAAGACCAGGGCACCCTCTGCATCTTCTTTGAGAGCTGCTTTGACTGCAATGTTGATGTTTACCAGTCTTGAACTAGGTGCACGGACTTATGGGTGGCCTGTCGGTGGTTCCCGTATCGTAAGGCTGGCTGGCAGACCATTTCATCGTCGCCCACGTGTCGTATCGGACTCGCCGATAGAAGATACTGCGGTTGTCACGTGTCGATAGCACGAATACTGCTGAAGAGTGATCCGGAGAACGAATATGGCAGTTTTCGAGGTGCTTCGAGGTAATGAGGCCGTTGATCCTTGAGGGGCAACGTCAGACCACAAAGACAAAAGCCGAGTTCTTCACCTGCAGTGCGACTGACTTCCTGCCTGCCGCAGCCCAGGTACCCCATGAAGGAGGCGATCACGTGACAATGAAGGTGCTGGGCCGCTCAAGGGAAGTACACTTACGCAGGCCTGCTGCTCTCATCGCCGGCGCTGAACGAGGTCGGCGCAATTTCCGGTACCGCACACATGGTTTAGTGCCGCTCATTCAGCTGCTGAGGCGTCGAGAGATCTAAGGCCGGCGTGCTGCACAGAAGAGGCTGAAGTAAGAGAACGCAGCCTTCAGGAGTCGAGAAGTATCGATGGGAGATCCAGACCCTGCATGGCTGCTTGGCAGTACTCTGGTGCGGCGGATGGCTGGTGTGGTGTTTTGTCGGTCGAGGTTAAATTTGCACATGGCTGAAAAAGCTTGACGTGTTTGTTTCGTGGCGGAAATACGCGTCTGGATTACAGAAACAAACAATAACAGCGAACAACACACAACATCAGATTTGCGCGCATTGCTTTTCAGTGACATCACGCGAATGCCTACTTTGCGCTGTTCTACACTTGTTCAATACTTGGGGTCATTGAAATTGGCAGCGAGGATACGCGTCTCTCTTACGAAACCAAAACAGCTACAGATGGGATAATCCATCGCATCAATTGTGCGCATGTTGCTACTTAACGGTTACTAAAGTTCCTGCATCTGTCGCACTCGTGGCTGTTCTGCCCCGCTGCGCAGAACTCTGACGCGATGGGGTCAGTAATCGCAGACCATAGCGAGTCCAACTCTGCGCCAGCGGCCCACACTTCCAGCTCCGTTGTCGAACCTGAATCCACTCGCTCTGTAAACGGTGCTGCGCGATTCGCGCCTAGCGAACTTGTCGATGCTGGTAGAGAGGTAGTGAGTGCACTCAAATCCCACCCATGCCTCACAAGCAGCCCCGCAACTTCGTTCTGAATCCCGCAGTGACGTGCCCAAAACAACAGCGACTCTTCGATAGGGTTATTCCTAGGATCAGCGCCAGCCCAGAGTAGCCATTCAACCCAATGGTGTAGTCCGCGAGACGCCGCGTCGAACAGCGGCTTGCCCGGTCTCGCCCGCTCATAATCAGGCAGACAGTGACCATGCAGTCTGAGGGAGCAGGTGCATCGATCTGGAGGCATCGTTCGACAGACGCAATTCGCCCAGCGATCCCAGTCTCGACAAAGGCAACCGAACCTGTGCGTTTGCCAGCTGCGGCAGGCATGTACGACCTCTCTTGTTGCGGTCTGCCTGTAGTAGGCTCCGTACATGAAGGGCGGCAACATATTCCAGACTGACATCGACCTTATTTCAATGCTTGAGGTTCCTTGGTCAAAGAGACGCCGACGCTTGTCTTCTTTGCCGGGCATTCCCCAGCGGTCGCTGAGACGGATGTAGCACTCTTGCAACACGGGCAGCATGCCGGGCACTGCTGGTTTCGATGCCATCCACTGCATCACATTGTCAAAAACAGCTTTGCTGTCTCTTCGTGTGATCTTGACGTCGGCCCTCTGCGAATACGCCGGTCTGTCTTCGTACTGTGCGACCCTGATCGCCTTGAAGAAGATGCGCTGGAGGAGCACCGCACGGGTGCTTGCGATGTCCTGAAAGTGATCCAGCAGCAGAACGCTGACAGCGCATGACTCCGGTTGGGGCCTTCGCCCTGCTATCCGGAGATATACAGCCAGCTTCTGCTCACTGGTCGTTGGCACCTTTTCCAGCAATCGCTGAATGAGCATTTCAGTGCCCAATCTTACGGCAACTGCAGGGATTGTGGTACCGAAGCAATAATTCAACTCATCCGGATCGACAAAGAATGTCGGGAAGAACAGCTGCAAGGCTGCATCCTGCTCATCAGCAATGATGTGCAGGGCGATCCGTAGGAAGCAGGTGTCGTGTTCGGTCCTCCGTTTAATCGCAGCCGCATCTGTGTCGCTCAGGCCCGCCCATCTTCCAGATAAGAATTGGCAGTGCCTCCTCATGCGAGCCTGATGCTCAGGATAATTTTGACGATTGTGAGCAACGACCCAGCTAAGGTTCCAAAGCTCGTACATCGATATGCTACACCATTGTTGCACCAGAGCATCTGCCTCAGGCTGGCCTTCGGCGAGATTCAGTCGTTCCAGTCCCTTGACAAAGACTGGTGCCGCTAGATCGGAAAACAAGTTTGGATTTACGTGTCGTGACTGCAGCAGATGGAACTGATAGCGCTCTCTGATTGATGCCGGTGCAGATCTCCAAGTGTTGCCGTGGATCAAACGCATTGGACTGACGAAGGCCTTTGACTGGAACAGGAGCTTCGTGATCAATGCATTAAACATGTCTATAGATGTCAGTCAATTCCGTGATGTCTTCTCGAGCCTTTCCAAACGTACTGTCGACTTCCTTCAAGTAGATGAGTTCGAATTGCTCGCCGGATGCTGCGAGTGTCTCAATTACCAGCCACCACAGCTCCATGGGCAGTCGTATGCTCACGGCGCTGCCTTTCTCCTTTGATGGCGCCATTGTTACGGAAATGTGACATTGGACCCTGAGGTACTAGCAATATCAATACAGGACGACATGTTGCACCTAGAAAGAGGGTGCGTTGCTTTGGAAAGAAAGATGCGTTATTCGGTACTCGCAGACGGTGGGTACACTTTGAGGGATGTTGGTAGGCTTGCGAAACCCTGTGCGCTTTTCTAGGCTTTGTATACAATCAGCAAGAAGAGATCCACTTCCGGTGAGCCCTGTATGACTCCGAGGGTAAACGCGTTAACCGATTCGGAGTAGATGAGCCTGCAGCCTTGCACAGTCATGCTGTGCCACGAATGTCGGCAAGAATGCTTTACTACAGATCCTTCGAATTCCGTCGTTCATTGGCCTTCTCGTCACCCAAGCTTATCCAGAGTGCTGACTTCTGCTGCTGCATTGTACGCATCTACCGGAGGAACCTACGGTTTAGTGACACGTTTCTTGAGGTCAACCTCTTCCTGAGCAAGCTTGTTTTGTGCAGTCTGTTTCCTAAGAACTGCACAAGACTTCTTCAAGAGATCAGGTAGATTCCACCAATAGGACAGCAAAAGCCGCATCACACTGCTCTAAACCCCACCTTGGTGGGCATAGTCGAGGATGGTGAACCGTCAACGCTTGGACTTATGGATGACACCCTCTGCGCGGGCGACGCACGAAAGCCAATCTACCCACTGTGTATGACCTTGAGACGTCGCTATCTCCAGAGCTGAAGGACTTGTCATGGTGGGCGTTGCCAAGTCGTAAGCTGGCACTATTGTTTTCGCAGAGGCATGGCCCGTACCTCCATTTGCACCAGCACGACCCTCCACTTAATTTACGTTTATCATACGTATCCGAAAAGGGACATTGTCTGTTGAGACGTTTGGAAGAGTTTCTTTCGAGGCTGACTTTGTAGCGATGCTTGTAATAGGTACCAAAGACGTATGCAAAGTCGCTGAGAGGGTGTAAAAGAAGCGAGGTTGGTCGGCCAGGCACTGATATGGCCAAAAGCCTCACGAATTCCTTTCGTCGATTTTTCTTCGATTCCTTACTTGTTGTAGCGGATTTGAGCAGCCAGAACAGCTCCTCGATCATTTCTGACATCTTGCGTATCTCGGATCCAGATGCCATCCACTTCATGACGGCGTTGAAGATGCAGGCGTTGTCTTCCAGGATGCTCGGCAAGTCGACTGGTCCGATCGAATTCCTCCGATCAACGGCAATCTTGACACTCTTTATGAGCTGTCACTAGGGTACAGTTGCAGTGTTAAAAACACCGCCAAAGTGAGATTACACCGCACTATCAGGTAAACAGGCCTAATTACACCGCACGCAGGTGTATTTACACAAAGCTTCAGTGTTTTTTAGACTATAGCCAATCAGCTATAATAGTTTGTCATCAACTATCTATAGATACCCCTATCTCATCGTCTATCTCCCATCTCATCATCCATCTCCCATCTCATCGTCTCATCGTCTATCTCATCTCCCATCTTCCATCTCATCATCCATCTCCCATCTCATCATCCATCTCCCATCTCATTGTCTCATCGTCTATCTCATCGTCTATTTCATCGTCTAGCTTATTATCTCTCTCCTTCTCTATATGGAAGGAATAGACAGAATAGATAGAACAGATAGAAGAAAAAAGATTATATAGCAGTATAAATTACCTGTGCAAAGTGCACCCTCTATCTAGTGTAAATTACACCCCTGCTGCAATGTAAACGGCGGACTTTCTTCAGTGGTTTTTACACCTACAAAAGTGCGGTGTTTTTAACCCGTTCTGGTACCCAGTGTATACATGAAGCTACCGCCATGCACTCAAGCTCCAGGGGTAGTCCCAATTGCCCAGTGGAGACCCTATTCGTGAAATCTTTGCGCTCAGATGTTTGCGACGCTTGCGTTGCAACCGAATGCAGCGACATGTTGGCGATGTACCGTAATCGGTCGAGAGCAGATGGACGACGATTTTAAAATGGAGACAGGGAAATGTTGATGGAGGGCGGAACCCGCCAAAGTTTCGTTTGTCAAGCTCTAAGTAAGGGTCAAGGGTTGAGTCCTAGCTGTACCATGGGTCGCCACTTGCAGGTCACGAACATGCACAGCCATTGGGTTGTGATGGTGCTGCTGACTCCCGTGTCGGTAGCAGATGACTCGATACTAGATGTGAAAGCGCTATGGCAAAGGTAGAGGCACAATACACCTCCAGTCCGAATGCCTCCTTTGTCCAAATGATTGCCAATGATCTCACAATCCGTCTCAAAGTAAATCGGCTCTACTACCTGTGTCGCAGGGACAGATCATTGGATTCCTTCTCGCGAATGATTATCGTCTTTCCTAATCACAGCTGGAGGACTGGCTGGAAATGGTATCGTGTCGTGCTCGGCTACCTGCCGACTGGCGACAGAGGTTTTGAGTGCTTTGAGAGAGGTGAATGCGCCAGTCGATGCCCTCAGCTCACTCAGTATAGCTTGAGCGTCAGCCTCTCGTGCATGTTGCAGATGTTGAATCAGCTCTCTCGCATTGGCGAGCGCATGCTGCTCTAAATCTTGCTTCTCTTGATGGGCGCTCTGACGTGTCTGTCATTGGCGGACATCGTAGAAGCAGTCGATCGAGGTTCTCTTGCACCCAGAGCAGCTTGGGCGCATGGAATTGCACTGAGAGCTGTCTTAGCATGGTTTCATTTTCTGAGAGGATATATACCTTGATCTTCCTCAAAGCACATGGCCTGCATGCAATGACGCATTTCTGTGCGCTCTTCGCGAGCCGGAACGCGGCAGCTAGACGCTCTTGGTCTGGCTCTTGATATATGTTAGGAAGGATGCGTCGCTTTAGTTGGCCTGGGTGTGCCATCATTGGTGATAGCGCAAAATGATTTGAGTGAACCACTAGACCCATGAAGTACTCTATTCAATCACCGCTGGAGATCGTGGAGGGCTTTTGTCATGTCAGCCGTACATGCGGAAATCTTAGGACCGTGAGCGCAAAATATCCTTGATTCACGATTGTGCATTGCGCCTTCTGAGTCTAGACTTCAACTTTATTCCGCGGGGATCAACAGAAGGAAGGAGACTGCAGATCGGTCGCGATGCCGTCGACTGCCGGGTCTTCTTGTCGCGGCATCGTCAATTCCGCGGGGGCCTCAGTGGCAGAGCCACCCTACAAGGAGCCGATTGGATACAAGCATGTAATCAGCAGTCTTGCAGCGCTTCTGCGTGTTGCAGCTGAGGAATTTGGGGGCTCACGGCACCTTCATTGATGATTGCTGAGTCACTGGTAAGCCTGAGATCTGCGTTGGCAACTCAGTCACTGCCTGGCGCAAAAACCTGACGCTTTGAATACCTTTGTGTTGTTGCGCAGAGCCGTACAGTACAGTAATTTTGAGCTTTCCAGTATCCTGGCTACTCCAGGAAGAAAGTTGTCATGCTCCTTGGCGGTACGCTCGCCAAGAACATGGACCCATTGACCCCATACGTCCCTACCATTGTGTTATTGTGTTCGTTGTCTGCCAGATACGCAGTCACAACACCTCGAGCCAATTCGCAGCCCTTGAATACTATCTCTACCTGTCTCTCGAAATGCGCCTCGTTGATCACAGGGATAGCCAAAGTACCATTGGTGTTCTCAAATGCAGTCACTTTGAGGTTCTCGGCAGGGCTGATAGCATCGATACGAACAGATCCAGGACGCGCGAAACGGAAGTAGCCAGCAAAGGCCCAGAGCCGCCGGGAGACTTCGAATGTGTCGCCGTCTAATCGGACTAGTATGGCGTCGCTGCCGGTGGTATTTCCGGGGTTGTCTTGCGCGCACCACCAGTGTAGGTAGCCAGAAGTGTCGCTGTACACGAACGCTTGGTGCCTGCATTCCTCGTCAGTTTGATAGAGCTAAGCTTTCAGTCTGACATATTACTCACATATAGATAGCCCATTGAAGGCCTTCTGCAAGCTGGCCGGTGGTATCCCAGGTAGTATTGAACGTTCCGCTGCCGTCCGACCACTCCGTTTCCATATTGGGCTGGCCTTGAGTATTGAAGGGACGCTCAGGCATACTTTGGTAGTTGTGCCAGGTTGCAATGTCGTAGTTCTTGCCTCCACCGGCTTGGTCGAGTTCGTAAAGGAGGTTACGCTCTTGACGTGCACCAGTGGCATCACAGCATGAGACCTGTAAGTCTGCACGATACTTCTTGACAGTGGGATAAAGGACCTCCAGAAAGTCTGCAGCCTGGTAGCCGTCGGAATCCATGCTGGCATAGCTTACTGGGTTGAAGTCTGGTTCGTTGTAGGCGCCAAGTAAGCTGACATTGATGCCCTTCTCCTCGTACAACTTGACATACTCCACGAGGTAGTCGGCATACGCCTGTCGCCAGTCTTGTGAACAATTGGTCCCTCGCACACCGCAGATCAGCCCACCGTTGATGTCAGTCACGTCAGTCTTAAAACAACCTGGGGCAGACCAGGCATCGGCGTAGATAAAAAGATCTGGATTGGCGTTCATGGCTTGGTGTGTGAGCTTGAGCTGGCAGCTATCCGCGGTAGACTCGTTTGTCCCAAGACCCGAGTAATTGGCCGGGGCCGAAGGGGATGTCGGACAGCTCCCAAGGATACCATCAGTAGGGCTAGATCCAACTCGATTGCGGAGCACGGAAAGACCTCCAATGTTCTCGCTGAACAGATGGTCGCTGACCAGTTGCTGATTTGAAGGCGAAAGACCCTTAGATCCAGTCTGATCGCAGGCGACACCGAAGGCTCCTGAACAACCGCCTCCAATCATGGTTTGATGGCGAACAGTAGCGTCAACATTGACCTGTACTGGAGTCTCATTCTGAGTGTAGGTCCATGGTACAGGGACGTATTGGGCGTAAATTCCACTTGCGCAAAGCAGTGGAAGTAGAGAGGTCGCTGCCATCTTCGCCATGTCTGCGTCGATGGTCCTACAATACTTAGACGAATTCCGCCCGCAGGCTTCTCTTATGAGCTCTCCATATGTTCGGTGCGACTCCCTTGGTACAATTTGCCGTAGCTTGGAGCGTGGTCCCTGATGACGACATGATGAACGCGTCAGACCTCATTTAACCCGAAGATACCGGCCTAGGATAAAGTCCTTACGAGCGTCGCCGTCTCCGACTCGTTACTTTTGCGGGGTGACGTGAAAAATCCCCGGATCTTTCGGCTTTGGCCTTGCCCTGATCCAACGTGCTGGAGAGGGTGGGGCTGAAGTCAAGCTTTGCGGGATGATTAGCGTGGGAAGACCTGGAGATAAGCGTTGCTAGGCTTAAGGACCAGGTCACATCAACCGGTGGACTTCTTTCACGGACTAAGTACGACCAAGCTGGCTCGATGCGATTGTGCGAGGAAGTGCATAGTCTTTAGGCAAGGATCGAGGTAGATCGGCTCTGTGATCTCGTGCCCAAGCCGTACGCGCCTCCTTTCACTCTGCCAGCTGCAGGGCAGAACGTGCCGGTGTATGGGAATGGGAGCTCGTGAAAGATCCAGTAGAAGACGCGAAGTCGGAGCAGGTCGACGGAGCCTCATGAGAGCTGGTGGGCGGCGCTGGCAAGCGTTGACTTTCGATTTCATGTCTGTGCACGCGCTGAGTGCCAATCTCGCCACCAGTGGCCCTCATCACGTGTTACTACGCGTCACTTCGTCATGTCTGCAAAGTCAACTACCATCTCGAACGACGATCAGGTATTACGACACATTCGCCGTGCTGCTGCAGACCTCAGCATGTTCGCAGTTGAGAACGCGAGTGCGGCATCTTTTGGCCGCCAGGTCATCTGTGCTTCTTCCCATTTGCCCAATCAAACGCGTCGCTCCGGATCCCCTCAATACGTCACACCTTGTTGTTCCGACAAGATCGCCACGTTCTTTCAGCCTCGCTGCACGGAGACGGTTGGCAACAAATCGAAATGACGTTAATCACATTGAAAAGGCTACGCGCTGCAGTCTTGCGCTGCTGAAACGTACACCAGCATCCTTTGTTTCCATCTCGATGGCCTACGTCCGTCCAAGGCAGAAGACTACAGGGATGTCTCGTCTTTCTTTGGACCTGGCAGTTACTTGGCGTGGTGGCTCACAGCTTTATCAGTGTTATGAGTCCTGCGACTCCTGATGAAGGACCATCCCGCGGCTGCTTCTGGACGATCGCATATCGACTGGACATTGTCACCTCAGTCCTCTACCTTCTGACTGTGGCATTCAACACATGCCTCCGCTCTGTGCCGCCAAACCAGAACTTTGCCGAAGTGCACTCTGGCTTGACTGTCTTAGAAGCTGGTGCTGATCTGAGTATGATGTACCTGATCGTAACAAGCACTGAAGGCTTCGTCAGGCTGCTCACATTGGGCCTATTGGTAGCGTCCATCTTTTTCCACCATGTCTCCTATCTCGAGCCTCTCTTCAGTGGAAAGGTCAGTCTACATCCGGTGACCAGGACTTCTAGTAAGCAATTGCGTCCTGGCTGCTGATACCTTCCGTACTTCAGCTATTACGATGTGCTGTCTTGGGGTTCTTTGGCTTGTCAGCAACGAGCTTGGTACATACGAGATCATGCCAAAGTCAGGTGCCACTCTAGATCAATTAGATCAATAAACACCTCTGGCTGCGTCGATTCTGCTAGTCATATTCTCCTGAACGACGAAGCTGAAAAATGTGGTCCAGAGATGGAGTATCGAAAATACTGCGACCCATCAACTTGTGTGAAGAAGAGGTCCACTTTTGGTGTGATCGTACCTCATTTTGAGCCCAGAGATGCTTTCACCACCGATTCAGGCTAAGGTTGGGTTTGAACGCGCTGATAGCTCGGGGCGTACTCAAATGTTATCGGCCTTCCTGTATACTACGTTCAAACAACCTTTCCGCTGCCAGGAAATGACACCTCAGCGAGACCATGAACTCAAATTCGCATCGCCGACGTCCGGAATATTGGCAACATCTGTCTTAGCTGCATTGAACGTCTGGTAGAAGTCTGCTGACCAATAGGCAAAGCTCCTTAGCCGCAGGCTAGCTCGAACAATTCTTGGCTTCCAGTTAGGTACCCCTCCGTCAACGTCAGCACACGAGCTTGGGCTAGAAGACGTTAGGTCATGATCTGCAGCCGACAGCATTGTTACTATCCTGATACTTCCCCATCGCTCGCTGGGGCAGTCTTGTGCTTAAGTGCACCACGCTGAGGCTGGCGGCGTTCTTGAGTCACGATGGCAGACTCTCAACCCATGGGATTCGGTTACTCCGAACCCTGCCCTCAACCGGGCAAGAAACCTTGGAGTGTCATTCAGAGACTCATTTCTTCCTAGAGCTGTCGGATGGCTTCAAGAAGTTCAACGTGCGGCATGGCAATTCAGAGCTCGAAGACTTTGATTCAAGCTCCAGCATCCTTCAAGTATTACGCGATACAGACATGAGACAACGATGGCATGGTCAGCTCGGTTTCAATACCGTGGAGGCTGTTCGGCGCATCTCGAGCCATCGACCCAGTCAACCTCTCCATCGATTCACATGCGGCGATTTTGCTTGTCTGAGCTATGTTTGGGGAGACTTGCACGAATTCACGTCAATGGACAGATCGTCAATATTACGTCGAGACTTAGACACGCCTTGGGGCAATTTCGCAGCGACGGTCTGTTCTGCTCGCGGCTCCTCTTGTGGGTAGATGCTTTGTGCATCAATCAGCGAGATCAAGAGGAGCGAGCCACTGAAGTCCAGCGCATGAAAGACATATACAGAATAGCATGGACAGTCGATTCATGGCTGGGACTGGCTTCTTCCCATACCGAGTCGGGTTTTCAGCTGCTGCGAGACATGGCTGCTTTCCGAAGAGCAGGGCTTGAGCGTGACCTCAAACGGCAGCTCGCACGCAATCCCGATTTCCTCGGGAACACTTGATGGCTACGTTCGCATAACTTCATGGATCGTGCCTACTGGCGTCGTCTCTGGATCATTCAAGATATCGTCATGGGTGGGGCCTCTGTATGGCTGTGGTGCCCTATTTTAAAGCTGGATTGGACGACGTTCTGCAAGGGCATTGCCTCGCTATCAGAGCATCTTTGGCTCGTCAAGGACGACTGCCTGCCTGCCGACATTCACTTGGCTTCGAGAAAATCAACAGGGTTTGGAAGACCACTACGATACACCTAGTCTACCAAGACCTCTCCACACTTAGCGGGACGCCACTCGGAAGTCGACCCGAACATACCCTCGGCAGACTATTGGAACTTTCGAACGCTGCAGAGTGCACGGATGATCGGGACAAGGTATATGCCCTCATGGGTCTGTTTCCGACGGAGGTCTCTCGTAGATTGCTTCCGGACTACGAAGAAGCAACCTCAAGGGTGTTTATCCAGGTCGCCTAGGCGTTTTGCAACGCTTACAACAACCTCAAACCATTGCGAGAATGCAACCCTTGGGAGCCCACAAGATGTCCTAGTTGGGCCCCTGACTGGCTTTGGAGGGGCAGAATGCGACACTGCCGCATAGAGCACAGACTTCGGGTTCGACCTACCTCTTTCCACGCTCAGACGACGACTCTGCTTTCACCCAGTATCGCGCATGTGCCTCTTTGCAGGGCTCAGCCTTGTTTAGTACGGACTCGGCTAGTCTCAATTGTACCGGCTACATCGTAGACTACCTATCAGGCCTGTCCGCTGGCGGTTCTGGATATTTCGAATGGGACCACGAGACGATTGATCCTCCTAGACGGTGGAAAGCGTGTACGGCGGGTTTGACGATACAGGCGAGCCTCTAGTACATTGTCTGTTGCTGGACCGAGTTCGATTCGGTAGGAAGGCCAGCTGTCGACATCGCGCGATTCTGCATCTTCCTTCGACATTCACGATCGGCGGTCCGCAGTTTGCGCGAAGGAGATGGACCTGGCTTACTGGCCAAGAAGGGTACTACTTCCGGTGGGAAGCATTTCGAAAGGCCACTGCGAAGTTTCCACTCGGCAAGAGGTTGTTCCAGGACTTTTTCAGTGACGTTATCCCCGAAGATACAGAGGAGTACGACTACACCGAAGTGTACGCTTGTCTGAAGCGCACCCTCAAGCAGAGGCGCTTTATGAAAACCGATCAAGGCTTTTTTGGGTGGGCTCCCGACAAAACATACGGGTCCAAACAACAACAGAGTCGAAAAGGCGACATAATTACGATAACTCTCGGTTGTAGTACGCTTTCAGTCATACGCGCTCATGGTGACAGGTTTCAGGTACTTGGAGAAGCATACGTGGAGGGCCTGATGGACGGAGAGGCGATGCACGATGACTTCGAAAAGGAACAACGGCTGACTCTCACCTTCTGTTAAGACAACATCATAACGCGTTGTGCGCTCGTACAGCGGCGCCACGTATGGGATTTGAAGCAGCCATGAATGCTATCATACTTCAATGGATAATGCAACCAAGCGCAATCGCCGAGTCGTTCCTGAACATATCCATCACACATTTCTGTGCTCGAGGGTTACTGTTTGAAATTCTTACATCGACATGCAATGGCGTCGCGTTGAAGAAGGTGCGCCTGCCAGAGTGGCACGCCGAAGGCTGGGATCACCCCGCGACTTGCCTGAGGCCGCCCGTTCGCTCCTTCCACCACAACGCGTAGCCTACTGCGGTCTGAACACCACGCAAATTTTGGTTCTACCACACTACTACGTACCGCGTTCGTACTCATTACCAACCAGCGCAACCTTTACAGCGTCACTTTTCCTAAATAATTCACTTGACTTGCCTCTCATAATCGCATCGACAGCCGTGCGGTAGGATAGGTGTAGGATGTAATTCACAAGTACTGGAAGTGCGGTTCTCGAGTCAAAGGACGGAATGACCACTCCACGCTCCTCACCAACCCTGATAACCCTCGCCCCTGAGCTCTTGGACCAAGTGCTCAATCATCTACTCGAGGGCGGAAAGGAAATAGAATATTCAGGTCGTGGAAGTTGGAGCGACGCCGCCGTTCCAGACTTCTTCAAGCTCTCTCGCACTAGCGCAAGACTTCGCTCTTACTTCTGGCCGGCATTCTTTACGCGCACCACCCTGGTAATACAGTACTGAAGAATCCTCCGTTCTACCCAGCTCGAAGCCTTGATCAATCTCGTACCAGACCCAAAACGCAGCGTCAGAAGAGTAGCATTCAACACGAGGATATACTACGTCGATGTCGTGGTCAAGGACGACAGGCTTGAGACATGCACTGTCCACTTCAGGCGACGCATCACGTACCTTCCGCATGATGCCGATGAATCTGCTTCACAGATCTGCGAAGTGCCATTCTCGAGCGTGCCAGCATTGATGGCGAGATGAACTGCCCTCTGTTATTGCAGCTTACGCGCCGAATCACGCCCTTGGTGGATACATCGCCAGAAGTCAATTTCATGGTGCTTCCAGGTGGCACAGTCCTTCTAGAACGCAATCCCGCATCCGATTCCGTAGCGACCTGTGATCCTGGCCCCAGAATCCCGCTGGAGGAGAGTCTGGAGTCTCTCGAGCGTGAACTTGTGCAGTATTGGAGCGGGTAGAGCGAGCATCCGCCGAACTGCGTGGGTGACTGCTTCCAAGGCTACATGGAGGAGTCGGCAGTTGAGACTCTGCTCCTGAGCGCACAATTCTTGCAGTGTGTTTGCGTGAAGGGTAGCGAGCTGTTCCCGGATTTGAGGGGCGCGAAGTTGTTGGAGTACAATAGTGAGATGAGACGAAAGTCACTGATACAGCTATGTAGATAGCTGTCACAGGCGCTGCTCGCAGAAGTGTTTGAAGAGGTTGGGGCCAAAACAGCAGCAGAGAGGGATCCTGGGGGTCAACAGTCTGGCCAGATCCGTAGCGACAAACAGATGGAGGAGACCGCAAGTGTTGAGGAGAAGGAGAAGAGGCGACTGCGCTCCTGTTGCTAGAGTTCCACCCCGCTTCTCGCCAGGATCACGACGAAGCAGTATGCATTTGAGACACCTCAAAATTGGACTACCTCTTGGGGCTAAGAACCCGCCAAACACAGCAGCTTGACTTGTTGCTGCATCACCATCCCGTGTGTCAAGCCCTGAAACGTAGGTGAAGCAAGGATGATCTTCACCCACTTTTCGTCGATCTGAAAGGCCATCTTGACGTCCAATTGGTCTTTGATCTGCTTGCTTGCGGGCTGCCTCTTGACCACACCTCTATCGATTCGTACACTGGTGGCAGGTCGTGTTGCTGAATTGTTTGTTCTGATGCTTGATACTTCGGCGGCTCCTCAGACTCTTGCACCTCGCCAACTACCTCCAATGTTCCTGGAATGACTGTCGAAGCAGGCCCTCGCCTATCCATTGACTGATTCCCACGTTGCACTTCAACCAGTGTAGAAAGAGACCCAGATCGTTTGGGTCGTAGGCGAACGAAGAAAGCTAAAATGCAGATGAAGATCAGGACGACGCCGAGGCAACCGAGGATGATGGCCATATGGCCGAAGTCTGCGCCATCAGGAGAGACATCATACCGCCGTTGAAGATGGTGTGAAACAGCTGGCATGCTGCTGTATTTTGCGTGTGTGTGCCTTGATGTTCGTGGTTGTTGTGTCAAATGTCGATTCTGCTGACCAAGTAGGTGCTCGCCAGACTTTAAGGCAAGTTGTCAACCTATCTTGATAGCAACCACGACCTTGACCGCGGTCCACACCAAGCCCGCCTTGGACGGCCATCGAGGCTGGTAGTTAGATTTTGAGGCATTAATGAGGGACCAGACTTTGGACCGCGTCTCAGCCAGCTCGTTATTCGCTCACGCACTTCCTCATCGCGTCAATCTTGCCGAGAACGCGGCCTCATCGAAAGACGCATTGCCTGGACCGACGGAAATAACCGACGCGTGGTGCACTTCGAGGGCTAGAGTAAAGCGTAATTTTGACAACGTTGCTGTTCATGAAGCAGGCTCCGGACGGAGAGCGCGTCATTGAAAGCGAGTCGAGCAAACGTATTCACATCGCGGAATGCGCATGCAGTGCAGAAGGCTTCCTTCCAGCTGCTCGTGGAAGCTCTGATGTTTACAGCATGTCGTCTGTGGCGCTGGTGGAAGCAGAAGGGGTTCAACAAGCAGGCGCGAGGCACCTAGCGTTGCCGAACGAGCCGCCCGCAAACTGCCGCAGCTGCAACTCGACGTGCACGCCATCTACCTCGATGCAATCCGTTCGTTTCGCTTTCATATGAAATTTCGTCGCATTCTACAGCTTTTAGGCCGTCGTAGGCGCAGCTAAGCGCTCATCAACGGCTAACAATACTCTGGTGTCTAGTCCGGGTGAAGAGTTGGGTCGTTCTCAGGATATGGCCTTCGGTGCCGTCTTCTGAAAACCAACGATCTTCAACATCCATTCGAACCAGGTATTGTCATTTTCTCCCTGCCTATTCATCTGAGTTGGTCCTTCTTCTCTGAGAGGGACCGAGTAGCGGGGGCCCAGCCCCCCGCCAGTTCTTACCCTCTTCATTTCTTCGTCGCCTTTTCGCAGAAAGAGAAGGGTTGTAGTAGATGCAGTCACAATACGGCCCTTGACCCTGTGATGCGGTCAGCCTCTGCAGAGCGCAAAGCGTCTCCGAAACGCACATTTACCAATACTCGGAGGTCCAGAGCTTGTTCAGGTGTCCCCTCCTTTTCCCAATAACTCGGTATCTGCTTAAACCCATGGGTCTCGAGAAGGGCCTCGCGAAGGGCCTCATTAGACCTGTTCGCTGGCAACACAATGTACACGATCCTTTCTGCTCGCCATTCTCGCGAGACTGGACATAAGGCACGTGGTCTTTGACCACCCCGTGACTGTTGGTGAATTTTGATATGATGAATGAGATTTGGGGGGGGGGGGGGGGGGGGGCTATAAAAGCACAGCGGCGNNNCCACCCCCCCCCCCCCCCCCCCCCCCCCCCCCCCCCCCCCCCCCCCCCCCCCCCCCCCCCCCCCACAAAAGCACAGCGGCGTCAGCGCTTGGCCACTAGCCAGATTGGCGAGTGCATGTTGCGGCGTAGTTGATCAAAGGGGGATCAATCCGAAAAAGTGGAGGCCTTTGGCACACATTCGGCGTATCATCGAAAGTATCTGTCTCAACCTGTTCATTGAGCCGTCCATTCCTTCGCAGTCCGCTCAACGAACTTCTCATAACTCTCCGGCTCTTTCCCTAGCAGCCCCAATTGCTCTTTGTAGTCAGTCTCGTTCATCAAGAACCCTCGCTGAGCAAACGTCTCATACATCAACCGCAGATCTCGGCCCCAAGCTGGTCCAGCTACCTGCCCAAAGCCGTTTTCGAGATTGTCAAGCCCTTCTTGGTCGGCAAAGGTAGGCTTGATGCTCTTTCCCAGCGCCTCAGACCACAGCTGCGCAATGTCGCTGCCGCTGTAAGTTTTGAAACTGCCGATCATCACCTTCTTCCCACCCCACTGACGGCCATCGTCTGCGAGCGAGTTCGCAGCTGCCAGCGCAATATCGGCAGGGTCCACTCGGCTTACGCCTTTGTCACTGAGCGGTACACCATAGATCCCGTGCTCTAGCAGTGGATCCTTCATCAGGTTGTCGTTGTCGAAGAAGAGCGATGGTCCCAGAATCGTCCAGCTCAAGCCTCCAAGTGCTTCGCGGGGTAGCAGTCCGTGCTTGATCTTGGCCTCGACAAGGTACTTGACGAGGACATGGGCTGCGGACTGCCCTTGCAGCGATCCGTTCTTGATGGCATCAAGGCTGTAGTCCTCGCAAGCTGATATGTATACAAGATGCTTTACCGTCCCCGATCGCTGGATTGCATCGAGAATGTTTGTTGTTGTGAAGAGCTCGTCGTCTCCAGTCAGGGCCAGGGATACGCCAGTGACGTTATGTTCCTTGAGGATTGTTTCAACGAACCGTGGATCTTTGATGCTGCCTTCGACGATGTGAATTCGAGCCTTATCGAGCGCTTCAGGCAGCGAGGACTGCAGCTTTGCGGCATTGCTGGTAGGCAGGAGTACTTGAGGCTTCGTAGGTAGCGAAAGGAGATACGAGACGAGCCTCTTTCCAATGTTCCCGGCCGCTGCCGTGATCATGTACACGGGTTGCGTTGCCATTGTGAAAGTTGCAGTTGACGGGAGTTGAGTTGATAATGATGTATGGTCACCAGCCTGTATGAAGCTTTACTACGAGCCTGCGAGGTATAAAACCAAGGGACAATGTGCGCCCGGTGTCACTGACAGAAAGAAATTTCGTCATGCTTCCATGGTGCGGTTCCTGCGTAAGCTACAGTCGATTGGAAATTGATTAAGCGGAGTTATGCGCTCGTGTTCCCGCAACGTCCGTTGGTCCGCTTTTCGTACAACCAAGCTTTCAGGCCACCCGCAGATGTTCCTCAACCACGAGGATTCCTGTCTTGCACGACGCTCATGCCGACCTCATATGCCCAAGTGTCCTCCTCTGCTTACCATCGCTGTCAAAGTTCGATGCGTCCAGCCATCCTTCGAACCCTCTTTTCACGCCTGTCCATTCAGAGTCCAGCATAGAGAACCACGCAGTGTCGCGGTTGCGGCCTCGTGCGATCATATGCTGCCTGAACGTGCCTTCGTACGTAAAGCCAAGGCGCTCAGCTGCACGCCGAGATGGCGCGTTCAGGCTGTTGCATTTCCACTCATACCGCCGGAAACCCAGATCCTCGAAGACGTAACGGGCCAGCAGATACATGGCTTCTGTAGCAGCTGGTGTACGCTGTAGAGCAGAGGTGAAGAGGATATTGCCAACCTCAATGACGCGATTGGGAAGGTCCATTCGCATAAGTGATGCGTACCCAACCGGCCTTGAAGAGTTCTCAGGAGTTCCATTAAGGATAATGCTATAGAACCACGGGTTCGTCGACGATGCCTTTCCGGCCAGATTTTCTTCAAACGAAGCTGCAGAGGTCGGCGGCTCGTCGAAGAGATAGGCGAAGAGAGAGGTGTTCTGCGTGCCCTCAACAAGGCTGTACATGTCTTGAGCGTGTTGCGCTTCGAGCGCTACGACCGTGACATACTGGCCAAGTAGTCTTGCATCCCGGCTTGGGGCGGTTGCTGGGGTGTCAGGAACTGTAAGCCCAAAACTAACGTCGCCCGTGGTGTCAGTCATGTTATCGAGGTCTGTCTATGGGTCTTGAGAGAAAGGACAGCTGCGGCGGGTCCAACATGTTATAAATATTCAAAGGTGAAGGAGTCACAGGTGTACGATGAGTACGGAGTGGACGGAGTGATGGAAAGGTGGGGGGCAGCAGCGCCTTTTTGCCATGTTTGTGAACGCCAAAGTGCGCTAGCTTGGCGCTAACCCCACAGGAACTTCGCGAACTACTTCCACTTGTTCTGTCAACATCGAGTTCGTGTCGCGATCGTCATTACATGCAGGGGCCGGTCGAGGATATTTGTTACAGGGTCACTTTGGGATTTTATGAATACAAGTGGCCTTCATGCCGCTTCCTCGAGGAGACCCAGCTGCCTCTCCAACAAATTGTGCCCTTCATACGTGCCTCCTACAGTTGTCTTCGTCGGAGATATCTCTGCATTGGGTCTATCTAAAGCTGCGGTCACTATAGACTGTATAGCTCACTGTATCGATAAGAGTCGCAGTAACCGCGTCGTCGCTGACGAAGACATCGACCCTCTTCAGGTTCTTGAACCTCCAGTCCACGTTAGCCTTGAGCTGCTGCGCGTCGGTCTGCAAGAGTGCGACTTCGAATCTGAAGTTTTGCGAAGCAACAAGCTGAGTTGCTTTATCGTCGGCGTAACCCTTGATGGTAACTGTATAACTGAGAGATTTAGCTGCGATAGAAGCCTGAGTCGCAGAGCTACAGCCGTAGTAGAAGGACTTCAGAGAGAAGTAGTTAATAGTGCTGTCTGCGTAGCTGACCGTCATAACTGGCTGGCCCTGCATGACCGTCACGACGTCGAGGCCGAAGTATACAGCGACGTTGGGCGGGCTAGGTTTTGTGAGTGACCAACTAAACACTTGTGGTTATAATTTTGGAACTGCCTATTGGGGACAACAATGATGAGATTCTGCAGACCACCAGTGTGGGCAAGTGACATACCTTGCCAGATCATGTCGTCGTCGTAGATGCCGATAGGAGACACTGAAACCCCTGGAACGCCCGCGATGTTGTCAAACCGAGTCACCTGGTCCAGAAAGTGCATTTCTTCGCTTGAGAGATGACAGATGCTGTCATGAAAATCGCTGTGCCTACACAGAATAGTTTGCTCAACATCGCGAGATTTCGTGGAAAAACTGGAGGAAAGAGTTTTAGATGCTGAAGCCGCAATTGTTGTCTACAAGGCAAGAGCTTACCGCACGAGCAACCACCTTCATACTCGAGCAGTACGTCCTATTTTCTTTCTCAGTTGGCCCCAAGCGTCTCCTGCAATGCCTCGTCATAGACTCCGTGCTGCAAGTGAGCATCATTAAGTGCAGCACGTTCACCGCGATAGTATTCTCGGCTTTCTGTGGTATCTCTCGAGATGTCGGTCGTCCGTATTGGGGTCAATGAGCAGCCTGGTGTGCAGGTTCAAACGCTTCGACACCCCAGTGGTTTGCAATGCATAAGCATAGCAACTCTGATTGAGTCCTCCAGTGGATGCGTGTTACAGATAGTCATGTCAACACTTTACTGGCGTGTCAAGCAAGAGCCTGTAGATATTTGCATTGTCAATGTAAGGAGAAGGCCAGCACCTCGAGCAGATTTGACATGTGGATCGTCAGTCCAGTCGTCATGTCAATCTGCACGTAGAAAAGCACGTTGCTATTACTCAACAACTCGTATCAATCGATGGTCGGTCTCATCTCCGCCAGCGCAGTGGTCCTTTTGGTCTACCTGGATCTGACGTCCCCGCATTCCCGTCATCGTGCCATGCTATATTGAATGTGAGGCTTAGTAGTGAGCCGTGTAAGTGTGGATAACAGCCGTTCTCCACACAGCGACCATATTGATTCCACGCTACTCTGTGATCTTTCGTCGCAATGTAGCTCAAGTCCGATCCAATCGTGCGTCGACAGTGTCATGCTGTACTTTTTCGTGGCACTGTCGCGGAGAAGGTCCAGAACTCAAACGGTTCACCTAACACCTAACAATTGATACTCTCCAGCTCCTTCGCATCACTCACCTCCCACGGATACTCTTTCTCAGCTGCCCTAATCAACTCTGCATGTTTCTCCGACCTTGGTCTGATCAACGCCCTATACGGCAGCGGATGACTAATAGCGCCAGGCTCAAACTTGATATCCGGCTCTACGACCTCACCTGTCGTCTCATCAATAGGCTTCTTAATGTCGAACACAGCAAGGGTCTGTGCAATCGTGATAAAGAGAGCGTTATCTGCAACCCAGCGGCCAGGGCAGATGCGGCGTCCATAGCCGAAGATAAAATTGCGTGGGTCGGGTTCTGCTCTGTGGTTTGGGGTGTTGAAGTGTCGTTCGGGACGGAAGGCCATTGGGTCTGGGTAAACTTCAGGGTCGTGGGTAAACCACCTACAGGGTGAGCTCTTGGAGAAGTAGGGCGGCAGAGAGACTCACCAATTGTTCGCCAGTAATACAGCGCCTTTGGGGATTCTATAGCCTCTGCAGACGTCTTCTTGAATCGACATGTGAGGTATACACATTGGTAGGACCTGATGCCATCTGTGCGTCTCTTTCATGATCGCTTCAATGTAAGGCAATCTCTCACGATCCGCGTTAGTAGGGAGTCGACTGCT
Organism: Didymella pomorum; assembly: GCA_022225945.1. Classification (NCBI taxonomy): domain Eukaryota; kingdom Fungi; phylum Ascomycota; class Dothideomycetes; order Pleosporales; family Didymellaceae; genus Didymella; species Didymella pomorum. The sequence goes on along the minus strand of JAKJXN010000061.1, from coordinate 32,087 downwards.
CCCAGTCACGTGATCAATCTCCTTACGCGCCTTCTCTTGGACTTCTGGGAAAACCATTACGGCGAGGAAGAATGTCATCATGGCTGATACGGTCTGATCGTTGATCAGCCTATTTTTCTTTGAGGCGCATCGATGGGACTTACTGTATCGGCACCGCCGAGGTATAGAGACACTGCGGCGTACTTGTGGATAAAGTCCAGCTGAGCATCGTCGCCAGATGAGTCAACGCACTGTGAGAGGAACGACGGGCTATGTCTCTTCTCCGCCATCTGGCGCTTTACGAACTCGTAAGGTCGGTCGGCAGTTTCTCTAAGAACTGCTGCATACTGGCGTGCTGTAGTTTTGAATCCTGCTCCTGGAGCCCAGTCCGGTAGGTAGCGCACTTGCAGTCATCAGTAAACATTGTAAAAGGACAGATGATGGCGTCTCACAGAACGGAATAACGTCGACGATCCATTTGCCCGGGGTAGTGGCGTCAGCAAAGATATGCATACAGTGCTGTGCAAGGTCTACGAGAGGATCTCGGCGATGAGCCTCTGGAGTGTAACCATATGCGATCTTCAGAATCACACTTCCTGCTTCCCTGCGCATACTCATCAGTGATAAGGTCATGAGGAGATCTACGACGTGCATACTTGCGAATATGATCGAACAGATCGTCTGGTGTTGCTAGAAGATCAAGCAAGAAGTGTGCAGCTTCCGCTTCCTGTACGCGTTCGAACACCGATACAGATATGTTAGAGCCGGCTACCTTCGCGATGGTCTTTCGATGGATCTTCCAGCTATCATTATAGGGCATCATAGCTGTTGCATTGGGCCAGCCAACCCCATTTAGAGTCAGTCAGGTCCTCGATCGTGGAGGCGAGACCTACATTGAACTGAAGACTTGACTGGGCCGCGAGGAGTATATCGCAGAGCGATCGCGCATGAGTTCGAAAGCAATCTCGGCGTCGTTGATGATGATGAAGGTCTGTCCGAGCACTGTGATAGAGCTGATAGGTCCTGCAAGGAGATGTCAGCTGCCGGTCAAAGTGTTTGACTGGATCCTGCACTGACCGTAATGATCCTTGTACTGCGCCCAATGATGACATTCGAGCTTGCCAGGCTTTGGCAGATCATTGATGTTCCCAAGGATGGGCAGACCTTTGGGTCCAGGGGGCAAAGGTAATTTAGATGTGCTGGTTGGCTTGAGCTGTGTATACATGCACAGAGCAAACACCGCCAAAATACCAACACAAACAACCGTGAGTGTGAGCGCCATACTGAAGAGACCGATATGCAAGGCTTGTGAATAATCGTCCACCTCCTGGGTACTTTAGGAGAGGAGTAAGCGAACGGAGTGGACTTGCTTCCTCAATCTTGCTGTGCTATTGTAAGCGGTTCGTTGCCGATCCGACTCCGGGAACGTGTTCGATGCGGTTTCTAATGGGATCCAACGTAATCGCGGCTAAATGCCGTATATGCTGTCATCTTTTGCTGCGGGACGGCTCGAACTCCGGAACCTGGCCGTTCTCACATGGGTATGCAGCGGGAATGATACCGAACAGGTGTAGTGCAACGAACGATAGCAAGCGAAATAATTACCGCCTATAAAATCCGCTGTCCGCACCAACCACAACGCACAATTCAAACATGCCTGCAACAGGCCACCAGTTGTCGTACAAGATAGCAACTGCTGGCACCCATAATGTCTTCATTCTAGCATGTGCGGTACGGATCTGCGAAGGTGATAAATCCATGCAGCATTCTCAAGTATTTGATCTTCCTTTATCTTGATCTCACCCGTGGGCCATTCAGATGTTGACCAGCGTGTCAGAAATGATTGAAGCCTTCCAGTCTTGTACAAAAGCTCTCAAGTGTCCGGAAAGCCACAGGGGTCTAGGGTTTGATCATTCGAGCCCACTGCGCTGAGCTGGTTGATCTCTCGTGCTACCTGGTCACTTGTCGCACCATCCAGACTGCTTCGCCTTATCGAAGAGGAGACCGAAGGCATGACTGTTGGACTCCGTCATGACATCTTCGATCTCAGACTACTCGAGGAGGCTCATGTGGCTGGACGAAGTCTTCGTGACGATTTTACGCAGTCCCTTGTCGCGCGAAGGGGTTGTGCAGTAGACATGGTGGGCGGACTCGGCGAACTTGGGGTCATCCCAGGACTTGAAGCAGGCGCGTTTGTTCTTCTCGATGCACAGGTTCTTGAGACCGGCGACATCGTAGTTATCTGCGATCTCGTACATCTTAGCATGAACCACTAGTTGATCCGCCTCGCCTTCGACAAGATAGTAGCAGATCTCGCAGACCCAGGGAGCGCATGTGAAGCGGCACTGTTCGCCGCAACGGTGATGTGGACAAATCCTAGTCTCATCGTAATGATAGTCGTCGTTGTAGCTGCAAGTTTCTCTGTTGGCGGCCTGCGAGCAGGAGTGCGGTTCCTCCTGATATGCAGCAGCATGCTGGGAAGACGTGGTTCCGGGCGAGAGCGCTGGCTCGTACTCAGCCTCGTATACTGTACAAGCAGCTTTATGGCTGCAGGCTCGTTGTCAGGTGATTTGATCGTCTTTTCTTCAGCTTCCTGCAGTCAGTCACCAGCATATCGCGAGAGTGTAGGAGCAGCTGCACAGTACATTTCCGGGGAAGTTGATTGCCTTGGCGAATGTAGTCGAGCGACAGCAGACGATGACCTTGTGTACCGGGCATGTATCGTCACCACGCTTGATCATGAGATCGGAGCAGTCGCTCGCGTTCCGCATGCTGAGTCACGTTAGCTGCTCTGCTTCCATGGCTGATGCACTGCGCTCGCCTCTTTGGGTCAGTCAATAGCTGCTTTTGCGCCTCAACCGCCATGGTGTTTGGTCTGATGGTGAACGCGGAGCTGGGTGTATGTGCGATCCAGATAAGCAGGCATAGAATCTGGCGGCTTTATGTGTGGTGGAGTAACTGTCGTAAGTGAAACGGATGTCTGCGTGAAAATTCTGGTAACGGATGAAAAAGTAAAGAACAAATGTACTCGTGGCTCGCGACTCAATGAATTCATTGCAGATGGTGTTTTTAGTCGTTGAGGCTGTGCGCCGCCATGTCTGGCGCATATGCAATGCCGTCGTTTGTTTGGAAGTCAACAAGCAAGTGGTTCCAAGACAACCAATCCATCTCTTCCGGATAGTCGAGCGGCACTAGGTTTGGCATGACTGGCGATAGCCCAATACTAGCGTTCAGATCCGCTGGATTCCAGTCGAAAGTAGCAATGCTGTTGAAGCTCATGACGTCACCCCAAACCGGCGGCTGATGGAAGCTCGGTGTAGACTTCAAAGACGGCTCGGCCGTGGTGTCGCTCGAATATGGGGTTGAGCTGCATGACTTCTTTGTGCGTTTTTGGCGGCTGCGAATCAACTGGATGAACATAGGTTCACCACTCGCAGGCACACCATTGGCAGCAGTGTATGCCTCCCAGGCCTTCAGCGCGAGGTTGCTGACAGCAATGGGCAATGCCCGCTTTGCGAGTTCTTCGTCAAAGCTGGGGTGGAACTCGTATGTGAGCTGGACATGCTGCCATGCTTGCTCCACTTCGGGTCCTGACGTAAGGTAGCGTAGCTCTGACAGCACGTACACATATGCCTTCCACTGGAAGTGCATGTTGACGTGCCACATGAAACCCTGCATCTCCTTCTCGGTGTATACCAGATTCGATGAGGTGAGGACCTGCAAAGCCATCGTGAACAAAGCGTTCTTTTCTGCTTGGGTCTCGGTCTTTCCCTGGTAGCTCGCACCGTAGGCCATGAACCGCATCATGAAAATGATTGCTTTGGCGAGATGGCTGCACATCAGGTGCCAGGTGATTGACGGATCGCAATGTCGCAGAAACTTCTGTTCGAAGAGGCGCTCGAGCTCTGCGATCGCTGTCTCCTTAGTGTCGACGTCTAGCGAGGAAGTTGTCAGCTTGTTCCAGACTCCGTCAAAGGTGACCTTCGGCGAGTCGAATCGCTTGAGGAATTGGCCGACATGGCACCGAATGAGGAAGAACATCATCTCGGTAGCGCGATCCGTTTCTTTGGGCAGCTCTTTCATGCCCGGAAACAGGTCGCTGTCATTGAGGTTGGCTGGAAGCTTGACATCGCCCATGAGAGCGGAGGCATTGCTACCAGTCCCTGTACCAGCGAGCTTCTGGCTGAACCCTTCTAGCATGACGATCTGCCACCATAAGCGTCTGCGTATCTCGGCCTCGAAAGGGGGTAGTTTGAGCATGTCTCCATCGCGATGAAGCCCAATTCGCTGTCCAATCCGCTGTGCGACTCCTGAAAGCATCCAGATAATGCGGGCATCGATGTTCTGGAGCGAGACCTAAGAGGATCAGTCTTACTGTTCATGAAGCACTGGGTACTGACTTACGATAAACAGAGTCAACGCTTGCAGTACCATCAAATCTGAGGTTTTCAGAAAGCTTGCGTTGATCAGCGCATGCTGAGCGCCGGTCCTAAATCGCTGCCTTGCAGCATCCTTTGACTGTCCTGTGATCGAGATGCACTCTCCGTCACTCAAGGACTCTACCGCGATGCAGTAAATGGCGAAGAATAGAGCCTCTGCATTACGTGGTACAGTTTTGAGGTTGCCGTTGGCTTCGCTAATGAGCTGCTGTACTGTCGGGGCGTGGAAAAGCTTGATCAGAGGATTAATGTTGTCGAGGTAAGTTTGCCACAGTTTAAACGCTTCGACGGGCTGAGGATGCAGAGGTCGCAGCCCAATAGACGAACTTGGACTGCCGAACATCAGACGCGAAGCGTCCGATGAGAAGACCTCGGGAGTGCTGCCAATGTCACCGTCTGCCTCTTCGTCTGATGTTTCATCGAGTATCTCCTTAAGATCACGGAACTCGCTCCTTAAACTGGTCCAGATGCCATTTTCGAGGTATCTCGATTTGCCACGCTCTGTCACAAGCACGCCGACCTCAACCTCTCCAGGCTCTTCCTTTGCTGCTCTTTGCTGCTGAATTGCAGGCTCGTCCTTGGAACCATGACGCAAGTCGCTGTTCTTGACATTAGCTAATGAGGCTTGCTTCAGCAAAGCATCTGGATTGATCCCAGCTCCTCGCAGGGCATCTTCATAGATGCGAAGTTTGGTGGTTACGTCCACATCGCGCACGCCCTTCCGCCTGCGACGTGGCGGCGGCGGTGCTTTGTAGATGCAGGGCACTCGTGCTTTGGTACAGCTGTTGCAGCCACCGGGCTGTTTATCACACTTCACCTTCCGTTGAGCGCACAAGACGCATGAGAAAGGTTTCTGGATCGTTTGGTCCCCTGCATATGGCTCAGGTGTTGTCTCGAAAGAGTCTTTCGCGCTGGCATTCGTCATTTTGACAACATTGCAGTATGGATAGCATAAGATGTTCTGTTAGACTTGGTCTTCTCAGAGCTTCGAGTGATGGTAAGCTGGAAGACGAAGGCTGATGAGTGCCTGCCTCGGAGAGCCCGCTGCACCAGCCAAGAACGGGTTCGGAAGCTAGTCCTCATTTAGACTAGTGCGTCCTTAAGCATGCAGGCGCGATGCTCATAGATTCATGGATGCTTGTCTAGTTAGCTGCTCTCATGTGGCGTAACACATACCACTTCAGAGGATTGAAAGCTCACAGATCTGGTTGGTCACGACCGGAGTTTACAAGGCAAGATGTAAGAGTGTCTGCACGGAGCAGCAGCAGATCTTTCAATATATTATGGCCGCAGAGGCTTTAACAGGCTACATGTATGGGTATATCTTGAACGTCAATCCTTTCCTTTCGTTGTCTACAAAACGTTGACAGCAGCGGCGCCGGCAAGAGCGAGGAGAGCAGCGCCCTCAATGCCAAAGCGAGCGGCGGCGCCGGTGCTCTGGGGGGCAGAGCTTCCGGTAGCAGAAGCAGCGTGCGAAGAGGCGTGGCTTCCAACAGCGGCGGTGCCCGAGACCATGCTAGTCTGCATGCCGGAGCTGGCAGCAGCAGCAGAGGTCTTGGACGCAGCAGAGGCAGTGGCGCTGGCGCTGGCGCTGGAAGAAGCAGACGCGCTCGCAGTTTCGCTGGCACCACCGCCGAGCAGCGAAGCACCCTCGATGACCGACGCAGAGATGAAGGCAACGTCGCTGCCAGACAGGACTGCGGTCTGTGTATCCTGACCAGCCATCGCGGCGGTGCAAGTCATTGTGTTGGCGGCCGAGTCGTAACCGTCGCAGCCGTAGCTGACGGAGACGGTACCCACGGACATCGAGGCGTCGTAACGGGTGCCACCGATGATCTCGACGTTGAGACCGGGACCGAGACCGCAGTCTTCAATGGAGGTGCCCGTGGGGCATCCAACGAGGGCGGAGGTAGTCGAGCCCTCTACCGACTCGATGGTAGCAACAGGGGAAGGACCTTCGATGCCTTGAAGCTCAGGTCAGATAAGTTCCCAAGTCTCTGGGGTAGGAGTACGAACCTCCGGGGAAGACGAATTGGATGTCGAGAGCTGCGGCACAGGCGACGAAAGAAAGGACAGCAAGGGATTGACGCATGTTGATCGATCTGCGCCAAGACTCCGGATATGATTGACGCTTGGAAAAGAGAGTGAATTTACGACGTATAAACGAGGGACGACGTGATTGAATTGTTTGCGACAACGAGCGAAGGAACGATTAAGACTTGGGGGCGTTGCGCTTTCCATTGTGACAGCGACGCTTGCTTTTATCGTCCCCTGAGCCGCAAAGCTTGTCTTGAGGTTCGGAAGCAGGCGCCTGAAACCTAGGACCGAATCATCCTAGCTGCGGGCTGGATCATCAAACTTCTACGCGGAATCATCTGGATGGCATCAATGCGCGAATGACATCTGCCGAATGTAGGTCTAGATGAAGCAGCGCGACTCATGTCTAATTTTGAGAAGGCTAAACACCAGGCAACACAGCCAAAAGGCACGGCTCGAACGCTGTCGGCGCATTACAAACACTATTCCCGAGCCGCTGGGAGGCCTGAGCCAGCGCGAACACCACAGCGCGAGGTACAACATGTCGAATCAAACAGGACAGACTAAATCAGAATGCCAACGTGTTTCACGCCGATACGCCAGTACGAATAGCATTTCGTCTGTCAACGTGCTGTGCGTGCAGGGGACGAACGGCACGTGGGCCCAGCCCACACAGCTGGGCCATCTACCGGCGTTAGTGAATTATCAGGTACAAAAGCTCGAGATTAGAGGATGTCATTGAAGCTTGAAAAGCGGAGGTGGTTCTCCAAAAGACCAAACTTCCAGCTCATGGTCCGTGAGCCCGAGCGATCCGTGAGAAGACACCTAGGCAGAAGTGCGCATCAGCACACCCACGACTTCACCAAAACCAAGACTGCGAAGGCCCTCACAAAGCCATGAAACCCTTCATAGCAATTCACATACGAAAATGCGGGCCAGACTGTCCAATCAGTTCAGCCATCTGCCTACGATAAGCGGAGCCAAGTATCGAAAGACTCCAAATTTGGAGCTGACGCACGGGGGGCCTCAATCCTCTCGTCGCCTTAGGGCTGACCGGTGAACGAGCCAGACCCACGATAAAGGTACAACAAGTCCACTGCCGTTGTGGTCATCCCAACGTGCCGTCAAGTCGGACCGTACAGTCTCTTCACAGCTGCCTATACGAATCAATCAATACATCCTCACGAACATTCCACCGACGCTCTCAGAATGCCGTTCCCTATCGCCTTTCCTCCGAATGCGTCTCCCCGCCTTAAGGGCCTGCAGATCTGCCAGCTCAGCGTCGTCGGTCTGACCATCATCTACACCTTCCTCGCCGCCGTGATCCCGTACAAGCACAAGGCTTTCACGTTCTCGCTGCTCTATGGCCTGATCTTCACCAGCATCACGACCTCGATCCTCATCAACAAGGAGCAGAAGGCTGGCGCCACTGGTATCCTGACCAAGGACAAGTATGCCAAGTACCAGCTCTGGAAGATCGCGGCTGGCTTCGTGATGTACTTCATCGCTTTCATTGGGTTTGCTATCACGCCGGGTGGTGATGCCAAGCTGGGTCGCAACGAGAACGGCTTGATCATGAACGGTGTCAAGGTCAACACTTTCCACTCTATCATCCTGTGGACCAGCACCTTCAACTGGTAAGTTCGGATACGAGGTAGATTAGGGAAGGACCGAATGCTGACTTTGTCAAGGGTATTCATGTGGGCCAGCTTGTTCTACTCTTGCTGCATGACCAAGCGCGAGTCGGGCGAGATCCGTCTCGAGGGCGAGGAGGCCAATATTGGACTCGGGCAGGACGCTGCTGAGAGCGATGAGGCTTATGCTAGGCGTCTGCAGGCCCAGGACCCTAATTGGCAGGCTTAAGCTCGCTGCACCAATCTGGGCGTTCTAAGTCTGCTTCCTAGCCCAGAGAGCTAAGCTTGCTTGCTATCCCAGAAAGTTCTTGAGTTGCGCGATGCCGCAGGCAGCTGTGACGGTGGTGGATGCCGGCCTGATGACAAAGTATCTGTTGGCCGTTGACATCAATGGACTTGGTTGAGGATCATGTAATCGGAATAAAGTCGATCTGGGCTCACACTCTCGCGCTCTTCCTTCATCGTGACTCGAGCAAGATATTGCGTTGCGGATAATGCCTAATATCGCCGCTGGTTAAGGAATCCCAAACTAAAAAAAAGAAACCTTGATCTAAACCTGACCCTAACATCAAGGACGTAAATGTAAACCATAACAAAGATGTAAGTGACGCTTTGGCCTTTCAACGATGTGATGCTGTTGTCTGACGTAGACCCTGAAACTATACGAGGGTGAGACGATGTGGGTTTAGGGACTGCGTGTGCCGTATACAGATGAGGTCTCTTTTGTGTAGATGGAAGAAGGTGAATGGTAGCATGACCTGCTGGGCAACGGGGAACTCACCTGACCAAGTTTATCAAGAGCCGTTTCCTGTCACCAATTCGGAGGTGTGGCAGTCGTTTGGGGATGACATGACCAATTTTCCCTTCGATCTCGTCTTCGAAATACTTCTTCGGAAGCTCCATCCCGAGACTCTTGATCTTGTCTATTGCGTCTTCATGTAGCGTTCTCAGCCATTGATCGGCGTCCCACTCGATTGATTCGGGATAGATGATACCTCGGACAGAGGCGCACGATTGAAATACATCCTGTATCCTGTTCGAGTTCGACTGAAATCCGAGTAGTATGTGCCAAGCTGGGACTCCGCTGTATTCGTAGATGTAGCCTTGGTAGCCGTAGCACCATCTGCCGTGGCATCTGCCAACGCTGGGGGCGACCAGCGAATGTTCGAGTGGATATTTCTAGTTCAGAGGCGTCACATGTGTTTCGAGAGCTAGAGATCCCGATCTCAAGCAGGCACAAGGGTGTCCTGTATAAGGATTGGTCGAAATGCAACTACCTGTGGCTTTCAATATCTCCATCTACACTTTGGCACTGACAGCGAGAGAACTCCGTGAGGGTTCGGAATGGGTCAGACGCAGGATTACTGTGGTAGTAGTTTTCTTCGTCAGCAATGGGCGTTTGGAAGATGTGGCGCGGTCTGTTCCATCTCTCGGTGGCGTTTCTCAATGACTTGTCTTGCGGATCCATATTTATTATACGAGCCAATTGATCAAATCCTGGCTGGTCTGCAAAGAGAAGGCCTATCGATGAGATGATTCCGGATCCATGTGACGTTGCTGGCTCGTTATCGCGCAACACTTGAACCTGTTCTGGGGAGGGGTCGGATTGCATGAAGTCCAGCAAAGCTAACAGATACACCCTTTTACTCTTTATGATCCCGAAAAGGTTTGCCAGATGTTCGGCACAATTTTCTCTATCACGCGCGCCGACTGCTACCACAGCATATATGTGCACTTGCTCAATCGACTTTTCGTAAGACGACAAAGTTATTCCTCTCCTGAACCATGCCGAGTAGACCGTATACTCTGTCTCTCGGGTTCAAGCATTATTCTCCGGCGAAGTTCAAGATGCAGGAAGCTCGAGTCAGCTCATTGACCCCAGACATCGCATCGGGAGAATCAAAGCCTTCAACATTGCGTGTTCAGTGCCGCACGATTTGGTCAAGAAGCAGTCTTGTATGGTCACCCACGGGACCCATATGCTTCCAGGAGTGAAGACCCAGATCCTGGAAGAAAGCAGAGTCTCTTGTGCAATCCAGAGGCGTGTGAAGTCAGAGTCTTCCAAAAAGCCGAGCAGCGCAGCCTTCGTAGGAGCACGATTGAACTCATCTGCGCGATACATATCTGATCAATCCGCAAGTACTAATTATACTCTTCGTATCGGTATGTCTCCAGAAAGTAGAAGAGGTTGTCTGAAACCAGCAATGAGTATCCGTTGATGAAGATGGTATGTTCAGCATCGAGCGAGCCCCATCTGTAAGATACCGCAGTGTACGGATGGTGAAGCCGCGTCCAGGTCAAACACCTCTAAGGTGCATTTCGCTGTTTCTGAGCCGGTCCGTAGGACCTTTAGAAGCCGAATCGGTCGCTTCGTCGTGTTGAGCGGCAGCTGCGTGTAGGGTTTTGTTGATGCATGCTCAATGTCGGCGGCCATAGTTGTCGATCCCGACTAGATGTTTCGGCGGATTCACCTTGACAAAGCGTGTGCGTGAGTGTGAGGATGGCCGCATACTGACGTTGCGGGGCAGGAACAAAGCCAAAGGCTCACCTGCATGCACGCTGCAAGGACAATCTGATCATCAGGGACAGCACCGACCCCCGATGAGATTCCATCTACATCAAGAATCACGTAAATAGCAATTCAGGTCAGCACAATGTTGGAGATGGTTACTGGGTGGATGGAAGAGTTTCAGCGTTGCGGCCAGGTCCGACTTCGGCCAGACACGGCACCGCGGCGGCATTTTCAGGTCGCACGGCACGGCTCATGAAGACCTCCCATCATCAACAGCACGATCAAAACGCGCCGAGAAATGCGTCCAATGCCAGATGAGTGCAATTGGTATTACTCTAGAGATAACCGACGCGTCCAGAGATTGTGTTGCGATCCGCATACACAGGTGCACTCGGCCTGACGCGCTGGGCACCGCCGGCGTCTCGTGTCGCAAAGCAAACGGCTTCGACAGACAAGTTACTGCAGTTCCGAAGAGCACTTGCTGAGCGGAGTAGGAGACGCGTTGATGACTTGCAACAACTTCTATGAGTTTCAGGGAGGCAGATCTCGAAAGCAAAACAAACACCCTACCGCCAGCTCATCAAACCAACATTTTTACGCAGAAGACATCAATTGCATTTAGGATCATGAACATTAACCATCGAGTCATAGTCTGGGTATAGTGCAAATTCGCATTTCCCCAAGCTTTCACCCTCCCACACTACACTATCCTCACTACAGCTCTCACAAAACAAAAGCGGCCACGCCAAACACGCCCGCAATAAAACTCGGGACCTTCATCGCGATCGCAGCACCAGTGAACTCAGGCGGCAAGCTGGTTGACGTAGTAGGCTTGACACCAGTACCCGTGGGCGCAATAATGCTGGGCTCACCACTAGTGGGGTACGGAGGCAGAACGCCGGGGACAGACGTCGGGACCGGCGAGGGGCGCGACACTACGACTGAGGATGGGATGGGCTCGTATTCGGCGGAAGAGGTGGGAGCTGTGAGAGTCAGTATGAACGTGTCAGGTAGCAGAGAGATGGGAGGCATACTCGGGTAGGAAGCAGGAGGGATCTCGGTGGGGTAGGCGGAGTAGGCAGGCTCTTCAGAGATGGAGGGCATGGTCTCGGTGGGCGCCTCTGATGTGGGCTCAGGAGCCTCTGTGGTAGGTGCGGGCGAGGGATCGGCAATAGTCGACGTACCAGATGCTGGGGCTTCGATAGGGACGCCGGCTGCTGCGCAGATGGAGGACAGCACGGTCAAGACCTTGGCCTGGTCTGCTGCGTCACTGCAAGCTGACTGCACGCAGGGCGTGAGCTGAGGAGTCAATGTGTCGGCCTTCTTGCATGAGCAGGCGAAGTCGGTGAGCCCGCATCCGAGAGAAGGAATGGCGGAGGTCAGGCATGTGAGCGAGCAGGCTGGAAGGTCCGCAATGCTTTGAGCGGCGGCAAGTGCCGTGATGGCAGAGACGATGAGAGCGTTCTTCATATTGATGAATCGATTTCGTGCAGTAATGACCGCAGAGCAAACAACGACGATGAGGAAACAAAACACAGATAAGCAAGACGTTCCTGTTTATACTGCAGCACCTACAGGGTATCTTGCTGATCAGTACGTCGCACTCTATGCATTGCCTCCACTCCAACCCTCATCGGGGTTCTACAAAACCTGCGTCGGAAATGAACGACCCAAAGAAGCAGGCGGATGTGGCCGAAGATCCACTACCGTTCATGACCTGCCGCGTGCCTGCAGCCGCCTCGCGATCGCCACCAATCAACGCGGTGTGTTGTGCAACTCTTGACAACTGTGTTTCACGACGATAAGTTAGGCCAGTTTTTCTGTGTAAGACGCGGCTAGAGTTTTGCATAATGAGCCGAGGCTTCGTTGGCGCCAGACGGACGTTATTGTCGTTGCGTTGGTGATCCGAAGTTCCAAAGTCGCACGACAGTAGGCTGCGGTCGCGCATCGCATGTGAACGATTCCACAGACACGCAGGGGACAAGAACGAGTGGGCAAGAATAGTCGCCCGTGCGACGACCGCGAACCCACGTGATGGGAGCCGGCATCGTCGCATCTGGCCAGACGTTTTCCAAGAAGGCATTCAAGGCGCAGTCTCCAGAGCGCCATGGAGGTGGATATGCTGGTGGTGAAGCCATCTGGTGATGTTTTGGATGACAGGGAACCCAAGACCAGTGCTTCCCGCCTCCGCATTGCACGGACATACCACAGACGACATACTCTTGGCGCTCATCTGGGGTAAACAGGGTGTGCGGTGATGGCGGTGCCCACATAACCAGGAAGTTCGGACGATCACCTGAGCATCTCCTGTCGATCCGCGCGTAGGAGGGTTGTTATGTGCATGAACTTGGCAGTCCGTTCGGAGTACGCTCCTCGTTCAAGCTGGGCGAAGTACCGCGGGTGCCGGTCGAATCAGCAGCGCTTCGTCATTTGCGCTGCTAGATGTTCGATGATTCTGGAGACTCGATGAATCCCGGTTCTCGTCGTCGCTCGGTTGCCGTTCCACGTCAGCCCACGCCACGCTTTCGTTGTTGCTGACGAAGCTTGATCCGTCGTAGATCTCAGGATCAATCTTTTGGTTCGATTGCTGCATCTCCAGATCGGTGATCTGCCCACTTTGCACTCTGAACTCTTCTGTCTTGATTATCTCGTTCTTCGTAGCTGGGAGGCTTGGCTGATCTCGAACGAAGACACTCTTGAGTACTGATATCGTTTGGCGGCTGGGCGGCAATGAATCAGAGTCTTGCGTGCAGCAATTCTTAAACGCACTATTGTGGGAGTTCGGGATGATGCAAAGATCGCTCTGGCGAGAGCGGTCGGTTGCAATCTTCTTGATGAGATGCGCCATAGACATCTCAATGTTCAGCTTGACCAAGTAAGCCAAGGGATGGAAGATGGCATATCTGGAAAGCCTTGTCAGTCGCCATGCGCCGCTGTGATGTAAGGCGCAACAGCCCGTTTTCAATACTTACACAAATCCATTGGGAATCCACATCGCTGCGATGATCATGACATCCATGAGCAGGGAGATGACAATCATGTGCTGATTGAACAACACAAGCTTGTTGTACTTTTCCAACCCATTCTTCACGAGGTTGGCTTTGACCACGCGCATGAAGTAGAAGTTAAGGAAGCCGTCGATGAACAAGTACAGAACCTTTTCGACGCGGTCCCAGATGTTGTTGATATGGATCCACCTTGGGTTGGTCAGCACAATGTCATATATTTTACTATCATGTAACTGACCCGTTGCTTATTTGCAATCGTGCAGGCATCCAGATGCAGAAGACACTGATATTGATCAAGGTCACTAGGACTGCAGTGACGATCATGAGCGTGCGACCTTTACGTCTGTCGGCAAGGATAATGCGTATCCGATTGATGATGATTTGTAACAGTAGCTGCACTTGGATCGACCAGTTCAATACTGTGAAGGTCAGCCAACTGCAATACGCTTGAACTGGGAGGAAGTCGTGGGGACGTACATATCGACATGTAGAAGTAAAAGCTTGGTCTGATGACCTTCAGGAGGTACAGCAGGCACTCAATTGCAATCACGACCGACGCAGCTAACTCCAGCCATATCATCCAAATGTAAGCACTCTTCCATGGCTTATGAGAAGCTTTCGTCTGTCTGAATCCGATATACGCCGCCGAAACAGCGAAAAGAATTGCGAGACCAAAAACTAAGCCGGCGACGATGATCGCCCTGTATGTGACCGGCTGGATGTAGTAGTCTTCGCGGATGAAAGGACCCCATGCCGTGAACGTTGGATCCGGATTGAACTCAGAGCTCCAGCCCATGGTGGCGAACTGTAGTAAGCACAAGTCTCATCAACTGCGACCGCGAAGCAAATGCCGTCTTGCCGTTCGAAACTGTGCGGATGAGCGATCGTAGTGATAGGAAGTGGGACGGGAGGCATGCGCGATTGCGCTCCACGACGTTCACCGGCTTTAGATAGATGCAAATTCGAACCCAACTCTGATGACGCTACCCCGCGATCTGCACTTGTGCATATCCAGACAAGTTTCCAAAGGGCCGAACGTTGTTGAGACGGGAAGACTCCCAAGCGCCGGAACCATCAACAGCCACAGAACATGTGGAACTTACCTTCGATCTTGACTTCACGATCCTGATGGTTTTGAGCGTCGCGGGTTGTCTTGCGGCATCATGCTGTAAGGACCCTTCATTATCTGGAGGCTTTTTGAGCTGCAATATCATTTTTGCTAGGAATTCAAGTCGCAACGCATTTTAGCAGTTGTTGTAAAGGGGGTACTTCGTCACATTTGTTGGCTGCCACGAGCTGCAGACTGCATGAGCTCCAAGCCACATCAAGCCTCTTGAAGGTGGGCGCCTCGTCGACGCGGAAACGGGAAGAGCGAACGCGGAAAGTGCGGCGCGATGCAGATCTTTCGAAGAGTCGATTCTCTCGTCTCGAAGCAGGTAGTGAAGCTGTCGTAAGGGAGCAGCGACCGACTGTTGTGATTGGCTGAAGTCTCTGCAACGTCGCGGAGCTGACCCTCCGCTCAGAATTTCTCGAAGACAGCCGACGGAAGCGAACGAGACAATCGATTGACGGATGGCGCTCCGCAAAGCACGACCTCGACATCCAAGGATCTGCCTGCATTCTTCGGGCATCGAAGTGTTCGCAAACTCATCGAGACAGAATCGTAATATCTTGATGAGGCCGTTGAGGCCGTTGAGGACCTCCTGAAGCCAGACAGGGTTGTGAAACAGGACGCAAGCATGTGCAACTCAGACTGTGCTTAAGCTATCGAAATCCGGGGAAGGAAGACTCCGAATCAGCCGTCTGCATCGATGGTGACAAGACGCATGGTGTTGCGAAGATGAAGGAAGGTGTGACGAGCTCGAGCTCCGAAAGTAAGCGAATGACGTAATCAAAGCAAATGGCTGGTGCAAGACGCGCTTGTCGCGTACAGCGAGAGGGCGTTTTGCAGTGTGTTGACTTCTGTATTGTCTGTAACTCTCATAGCTACTCCTTTATCGTGCCTTTCATGCTCTGCTTGCCATAGCTGTCCCAAATATCCGCACTCCATCTGCTGCCCTGCTCGCCTTGCGAAAGCAGTATGCGGTATGGCTCGCCCATGTACAGCGGTGACATGGCTCGGTACACGATTGACTTGGGCACTGCTTCTGAGCTGCCACCCTTTGCTGTGTCCCTCCAGAGATCTAACATGTGGATTAGGTTCAGAGGCCCATGCACAACGCATGTTCTGTGTCCTTCGACCTGTCTACACCACTCTGGTGAGAAGTGGATCTTGTGCCCATTGAACGTCAACGCAGAGAACCTGAATAGAGTCACATCTGATTGGCAGAAGTCCCTTGTATGCTCTCCCGTTGGAAGCACACTCTCTTCGGGCTTTGCAGGTGGGGTCAGAGGAGCCTCTGGTGTGATCTCCTTCTGAAAGACCCAGCTCCTCTTGTCCACAAGTGCAATACCCTTGTTGTTCTCAAACGTCTTTTCTACGCCAACGACCAGCATCTCTCCACCATTCTTGAGCTTCTTTGGCTCCGTTGAGAGAAGCTTGGTAGTCTCGCGTACCTCCTGGCCCACTCTGAGTAACGCATTGACGTCTTGCGCCCATGTCAATTCGCCGCCAGCCCACATGCGTCGAGTGTACGGTGAAAGAGGGTTGACAGTGCGGTCTGTCCCGTCAAGGCCGAGCTCAGATTCGACAATGCTTGGGGTGAAATAGGCGAGGTGGTACCCGGGCGGTACAGGGGTACCTTCTGGCGGAGGGTTGTTCGATGTTGGAGTGCGGTTCAATGTGATGCTCAGCAGCTGCAGTTGGTTTGCATCGAGGACTTGCTTCCTGATTGACACCGGCTTTCCATTGCCAAAGCGTTCAAAGATCTCGGCGCTTGCTTCTGCCGCAGAAGCACGCCAGCAGGCGGAGGTCGTGAGAAGACGACGCGCAACGTGAGCCATGCTGCGCTTGACAGCACTGCGAGACACAACGTACGATGAATCGAGGCTCGTCGCGTTGTTTGCAAAGTAGTTCGGCGTTCAGGCCGCATCGGTAAAGAGCTGGCATAGCCGACTCCAGCTGATTACATCATCTGTTCACGCATCGTTCAAGAAGGAAGGCGTGCAGGGCTTTCCATCAGCACTATTGCGAAGTGAATTTTTACAACCCTGAGAGATACCCAGAGCTCATAGTTGTACCTGTGTCACCTCTACAGAGCCTCCCCGGCCCTGCTGCTGCTGCGGACATGTGATCAAGATGTCCTACGACACGATGGCTGGCTCTCCGCTTTTGGTTTGGCGGGCCGCTAGGTCGCACCGAAGTTGAAACGGCTACATCCCCTCCTCCGGCAACTCAGCTACCCCAAGGCCAGCACGACCGTGACGATGGATTACGGCGACGAGCGTCCGCGGAAGCGTGCTAAGCTGGCATGTACGAATTGCAACGCGCGACGAGTCAAGTGCGACGTGACGGACCGCCAGCCATGTCGCAACTGCGAAGTGGCACAGGCTGTTTGTGAGACGCGCGAGTCTAAGCGCGGCAAGCACCCACGAAAGCCGAAAGGGGACATTCAAAATAATGGGAAGCGCAACAGCGTTGACGCAACTGCGCCGGAGTAAGTTTGAAGACTGACGCGTCGCGAGTGAGTGCTGATTAGATCCAGCTTGAAGTTCAACGGGACTCCTGGCAGGCATGAGGACGATATTGCTGCATCTCACGTGTTGGCATCCATGTCAACGAAGTTTCACAGTCCAG
This sequence comes from Didymella pomorum, assembly GCA_022225945.1. Lineage (NCBI taxonomy): Eukaryota > Fungi > Ascomycota > Dothideomycetes > Pleosporales > Didymellaceae > Didymella > Didymella pomorum. Next base: position 14,742 of record JAKJXN010000061.1, on the reverse strand, counting down.
CGGAAAATGAAGCCGCGGGCAATAGCATCGATTTCCAGTTCGCTACACCTCGTACGCGGCAGGACTCTCAATCTGTTCACGAGACAAGTCGACAAGAAGACGACGGAGCTGTGTTCCTTGGCGAATCGACCTCACTCAGATATGTGACTGGAGGAGAAGCACCCATCCCGGCCATCCGACCTCGCCTTCGCCACTCTGTACCTAATGCCGTAAAGGCAGAAGCTCTCATCCCAGAATGGGAGGCCGAGAGACGTCGAAAGCGAATGGAGTCTCTGCAGGCAGAGGGAGCCTTCTCCTTCCCTCCTAGCGATGTCCGCATTGCCCTCCTGGAGGCATTCTTTCAGTGGTTCCACCCTCACTTCGCTGTCGTCGATGAAGCAGACCTTTGGGAGACGCACCGTCGGGGGACTATCTCACCTCTCTTGTTGCAGGCTATGCTCTTCATTGGTGTAATCCACTGCGAGGAGAGTACGTTGCGCAATCTGGGTTGGGGTAACCGCCACAGAGCACGCTACGTCTTCTACATTCGCGCCAAGGACATCTATGATGCCTCCTACGAGACCAACAAGCTTGTTGTACTTCAAGCAGTATTCCTGATGAGCTTCTGGCGCGCCGGCGCGCTTCTAGAGAAAGACGCTCGACATTGGCTCTCATGCGCTATCAGTCTAGCACAAACCAAAGCACTCCACCGAGCCGCAAATGGAGCCTGTGACGAGAAGACGGGCAAGCTCAAGAGGAGGTTGTGGTGGGCGATATACGTCCGAGAGCGTCAATGCGGCTCCGCTCTTGGTCTTCCAAACCGCATTCGCGACGAGGACTGCGATGTCGAGTCCCTCACTACTGCCGACTTCGAGTATGCCTACTTGCCCACCACTTCACCCATCGACGCCGAGCGATACAAGGATTACGGCGTGGGCATTTCGCAACTCGCTGTGTTTCTGGGCAAGATTGTAGATGCTGGGTACCTTCCGAATCGGACGCTGAAACCCGAAGATCGCGCTGCAATCAGAGACGAGCTGTACATGTGGAAACAGAAGCTTCCGCTGGTCATGCAAGTCTCCGTCGACACCGGCGACGACCCAAGCTTCCAAGCCAGCATGTTGCATCTAGCATACAACAACCTGCTCATGCTCCTGTACCGATCTAACTTCATCAACGATGAGGATGGAAGCACAGACATTGAAGGCAACATCGCCCTACAAGCCGCGGCTCGGAATTCCCGGATCGTGGAAGACATGCTCCCGCGAGCTAACATCGGACACGCACAGATCCACGTTATTACAAATCTGTTCAATACCCTCTGTATACATGTTGCGCATCTTCGAAGATCCTCAGGCATCAACCGAACACTAGCCGAGCATCGAGCGAAACTCTGCCTGCTCGGCCTTCAGGAACTGCAAAAGACATGGGAAGTGACGAACTGGGTTCTCCAACTCTTCTTCCAATACCTCGACCGCTCCACCGCCGCGCGCCTCGCTATGGAAGCCGACGATATCGGCATCTCGAGCGTCGCCGCACGTAGTGGATCCGTGACTCGCCAATCGACGCCTCTTACGCAGAACGGTGATAAGCTGGATGTTCAGGACGTCGATGCGATGCTCACGATGCAGCAAATGGCCAATCAGCAGCACGAGACGGGCACAACGCCTTGGTCCTGGACGACAGATGAGGCAAACCAGTATCTATTCTCGCAGATCGAGAATGACTTTGCGTTTGGTGAGGGCGGGATACTGCAATGGAGCCCTACCGATGTGCTCAACAATGTTCTGACGCCGAACTTTGGACTGAACGACCTCGGCCCATTTGAGAATGGTCATGCACCTGGGCCAGGCGCATGAACACTTGTGCATGACAACAAGATACGGTGGGTTCGCTCGTGATAGTATAGACTATTCATTGCCAATCATATCGAGGGACCAATATCGAGAGTCATCGATCATCTCAGGATCATGTAGCATCTTTTGCACTCAAGCCCACTTGCCAAGAACGCTCATCAAAACCATGCCGCATACGAGCGCAAACATGGCTACCGCGGACCTAATAAATCCAGCATTCAACAAACGGCCGTGCATCCAGTCTCGCGCCAACATCTCGACGATACCAACCCACGCCAGGATACCAGCAGACAACGCATCGAGAGTTCCGATGGCAACAAGGGTCGAGGGATCGTTGCCGTTGAACGAGTTCAGTACACCGATACCAATCGCCATACCGATGGGGGTGATCAGTGCGAAAGTGCCACCCATGATGCATTTCTGCAACGTCGATGCAGCAGCTTTGGGAAGCTCGGCGATGCAAGTGCCCAGCGCGATACCCTCGAACATCTGGTGGAAGAGGATGACGACAAAGAGCGTGATGAAGAACGAGTCGCCTGCAACCACAAGGGTGATACCGATGAGGATAGAATGGAAGATGATACCGGCCTCTAGGTTCATGACGTTGATCTTCTCCTCCATGGGGGTGGCCTGGTGGACGGTGCCGTGGGCATGGGGCAGGCCGTGGCTGCGGTTGAACTCGTTCTCAGGCGTGGGTGTGCTAGGAGCGGATGCGGCCTTGTCGCTGCCATTGGTGGTAGTGCCCGTGATCTCGCTATCGGTGGAGGCGTGCTTCTTCTGGCGCCACTGGACGAAGCGCGCGCCCAGATAGTCGGCTAAGAAGGACAAGAAAAGACCGGCGAGGAAGACCGCAGCAGTCGTGCCTTCATACTGCAGCTCACCAAGGCACTCGTTGCCGAACATGAGGTCGGCGTGGGTGAAGAGATGGATGAAAGCTGTCGACAGCACGATACCGGTTCCGAACTGCTTCAGGACAACGAAGATGATGTTTGTTTGGGAGATGATGTTGAAGCGGGTGGTCAGGATGGGCAGGAAGACACCGAACGCACTGGTTGCCAATATGACAAAGAGAAGACCGACGCGCAGAGGAATATTATAGTCACGAGGTGTTGCATCGCAGGATACCTCGCTCTCACTTCCACCTACGCAATGCCTAGAGGATGTCAGTCACTGGATCAAGAGGTCACTTGAAGACACTCACTCAACACCGGCATGGAAGTGGCAATGTTCCTCAGAGCCAGCGGGCTCTTCGGAAGTCTCTCCAGCATGCGAGTCTGTCTCAGTAGACTCCACGAGGACTTTGACGTCTTCGCCAGCGTTATCAACGCAGTACCTGGGTAACGATCAGCCTGCGAAGTTGATCACACCATGATAGTACTTACGTCTCGGTACCATGTGTATGGCAGCTTGTGTACTGTGCTTGGAACTCTTCCGTCGCCGTGGGACCGGAAATTTGGTACTCTTCAGTACCAACCATGCACCAGCTGTTGAACGTTAGCGTTACATCTTTGTAAGAGGGTGCGCAGTGGCTCATTTTACTTGACAGTCCCATGGGCATGACAGTCGGACACAGTTGTGATAGCCGGTGCCGCAGATGAGGCTTGTGTAATAGTCGCTGTCGCAGTGACGGTCACAGTCTGAGCACCAGTGGCACCAACGGACCCGACGGCAGCGGTTGTCAAAGAAGCTGTGGAAGTAGCCGCAGCCGCATTGGGATTTGGATTCGGGTTGAAGTCCTCAGGGTTCTGCGCAGCAGCGCATGCCGTAAGAGCCAGTACAGCTGCTAGACGGTCGACTGGAGCCATGTTGGTTGTCGGTACCACGATAGGCGCCGGGCGGTTGAGGTGTGTTCGTCTCGAGCCGCAACAACGCAACCTTATTATATCGACCTGTATAGTCGGAGACGGGTTCGCGGCACAATTATTCGGCTTAGAAGTACCGTGTTGGAGCGGCTGAGTGTGCAGCCTGAAGAATCTTCCATGCACCGCCCAAATGGAAAGTGCTTGGCGTGGGTGGATGTTTGAGCACTGTGATGGACAGGCCAAGGCTGCCAAGTACGGCGGAGTCCACTTTCCTTGTCGGATCGAGAGTTGGATGAAGTTGAAGGATCTGCGTTCCTACGAGGATTGGGGTCTTCATATCTGTGAAATTGGTCTCCGCAGCGTCTTATGCCTCTCGTTCGTACCATGGAAGACCTGCGCCAACCTTCGGTCCCCGACCACACCGCAACGATTCTGCGACCAACACGAGCCAAACGTGAGCGGTAAAATGACAACTCAGTCTTTGTCCCGAATAGCAGCCCTACTTGGAGGAGCGGGTCCGTGGCGTACTCTTAGCTTCCGGGATGGGTCTTGGCTCAGCTTGGCGGTGAACGTTGGGTAACATTGTACGAACATAGGGTGGCTGGAGTACGCTAGGACTCCTCCGAAGGATGTCACATTCGATATGTTATGGTGCGCGCTTCTATGTGAACAGCAGCTGTGCACACAGAGTCGCCTTCTTGATGGTGATGCTTCGCAGCTTCGTCTGATACATAGTATTCCTAATGTACGCTGCTACGGAAAAGGGAGAATTCTCTCCGAAACAATACTCAAGACATCAGATTCTGAGATATCCAGCCTCGAACTTGCTTCTGCTGACCATCATGACACATTGTGTGGAAGGGTCCAGCGGGGAACTGCAGCTCTTTGCACTCAGGCCTTCGGCTTTACCGAACGCAGGTACTCCTACCGACGCCTTATCTCTTGGAGACGTGAAAAACTTGCCATTGGTAGACCATCATGGTGCTCGACATACTCGAACGACCAACGTAACGGAGCAATCTCGTAGGCTAGGCCTACCAGGCCCGCAGTGAAGGCTCAACCATGCGAGAAACCACGCGAAACGAGCCGCAAGCCAAGAAATGGGTCGCTTTCCCGCCTTCTTAGTTCGAGAAAGTGACCTCAGAGAGGGTGATGGACGGACGGATGTAGCATTGAGGCGTATGCCATGGGGTCTCGGCATACAGAGGAGCAGGGCGACTTCGGTGGAAGAGTACCGAGAAGGACTTACGTGCTGTCTATCAGAGTTGAGGTGAGTGGGCTCGGGTTGTATAAAGAGGTGCCACGCCGTCTGCAAGATCCTCGTCCAGATATCCGGAACAGATTTGCTGAACACCAGTTCGCATCTTTGCTACACTCAAAGTTTCAACCTGCCAATCCCTGATACCTTGATCGGACCACTACTCTCCACAATGGCTCGCTTCACATCTTTTATGCTCCTCGGAGCGGTGGCTGTCTCTGCCTCTCCTCTTGTTGCCCGCGAGGCCACCACCATCACCGTCACTGCTGACCCTGCCGCTGCTACTGGCAGCGCCTGGGACGCTGGAGCGGTTCACCAGTATCCCATTCACGCCTCCTGCAATGCAACTCAGCACCAGTACATCAGAAACGGTCTTGACGAGACCATCACTCTCTGCCGGCAGGCCCGCGACCATATCCTTCGCTGGGGTAACTCTTCTGCGATCTATCAGAAGTACTTCGGCAACGCTCCAACTGGCGAGCCCATAGGCTGGTTCACCAAGATCGTCGAAGGCGACAAGGCCGATGTGCTCTTCCGCTGCGACGATCCCGACCAGAACTGCGCTACTCAGAACAGTAAGTCCACGACAACATTTCCCGATCCAGATTTCTAACGAAAGCTCCAGACTGGGCCGGCCATTGGCGCGGCTCCAACGCCTCCTCCGAAACCGTAATCTGTGACCGCTCATACATCCTCCGCCGTCCGCTGGAGGGCATGTGCATGTTTGGCTACGACGTCGCCAACGGCGCTACAAACTTCTACTGGGCCTCTGATCTTCTGCATCGCCTTCTGCACATCCCAAATGTCGGTGAAGGCGTCGTCGAGCATTATGGTGACGCATCGGAGTACCCCGGCGTCATTGCGCTCGCTGAATCCAACCCCAGTGAGGCTATCCGCAACTCGGACACCCTCCAGTACTTCGCGCTTGAGGTCTATGCGCACGATGTTGCGGTCCCTGGTGTTGGGTGCCCGGGTCACTACCGTGAGATTTCTTCGAGCGCGGCTGCGGGTCCTACGTCGTCTGCTAGTGTGGCTGCCAGTTCGGCTGTTGCGTCGACCACTGCTGCTGCGACTTCTGCTGTGAGCTCTGCGGCTGCCAGTGCGACTTCTGCTGCGGCGGCGGCGACGGCTAGCTGTACCCCTCACGATGACCACTGGCACTGTCCACCTGGCGTGCCTGAGCCCACTTCTCCTCCCGCCTAAGTGGAGCTGAAGAGTCGAAGGTAAACGAGGACGACTTCCATAGAATGAAAGATCATAAGAGCTGCATGTCTGATGAATATAAAATAGTCCGTAGACTGTAATGAGATGATACGATTTTCGGAAGGTCTTTGCAAATCTATACGTGAAGTCACCCCATGTGTTAAATTCTGCTGGTGTAGAAACGTTGAGTCGTGAAATTCCAGAATCAAATCGACGACGAGCGCTAAGGAGGGCTTCGTGAACTCCCCGGAGAGATGGAGCAGACTCTCGAAAGATCGGTTCATTGCTTGACATCCGAAGCCACTTTTCCCTTTTCCCGCAAGAGTACATGAAGGGCGGCACTGCTCCTTGAGGCTATTCGGTGAGGCACCTTCGCTGAGAGTACTTGTAGCCGTCAGAAGACTTATCAGAGCCCAAGAGACCTATCAATGCATCTCAGCAACCTCCGTTCCTCCGAACAATAGCATACTGCAGGGAATCTAGGAGGACTTAGTTGTTACTCAATGCGAGGAGTCCAGAAACTGGAGTGTCTTACCGGATAGGGTTCTGGTCCCACCAAATAGTGCTGCTCTACATGAAACCAAAAGAGATCAGGACCCGGGGCGTTGGTCTCCTACAGCCACGAGTGATTCACGGTACGGACGTGCATATTTTTGTCATGATATCTCCCGATTGCACCTGCCAATTTTGGTGTGTTCCCCATCCAGCAAACATCGTCTGGCTCGGAGATATCCGAACGTCCTTGAAAGTCGACCATCACAGTCCCGAGCCTGATTCGAGGATTGTAAAGGCTGGGGTCCGTGGACATAAAGAAACGGATCGACTAGAATGAGTGATACCATCCTTGCACTGAGCCCTTAACATCGTGATGTGCAACCGTAACTTGAGTCAGGGAATGCCGATGCGTTTCCGGGTCCGGTCTGATGATGAGGGACATATGCAAGGGTTCAGGACTCAATGAAAAGCAAGCGAATCATCATATATTTGTGCCGAAACCATGATGCATGGCCGCAGAAGGGTCTGCACGGTGACTCCGAGCGTGGAAAGATACTCTTCGTGGAAGCACGAGCTTTAGGGGTATAGCGACCGGGCCGATGCAATGTTAAACATTGCTCCCATGTCAACTGCTGCAGGTATCAGTAGCGACTGTTGCAGTACCGGTACCCAATCAACAGCTCACGGTATAAACAACCCGGCTATCGTGGTACGTTCGCCACCGGGTAGGTGAGCAGTAACAGACACCGAAGTGGAGTCTGCATTGCCGATCTCAGGTTTGGAGATGGTACAGTTGGTACAATTCGTAATATGATTGACAGGCATAAGGTGTCAGCGAGGCGGGGCGCCAGTTCTACGTTCACGAAGTGGTCTACGGGGCTTTACGCCGGTTTATGTCGAGACGAAGAACCCAAGTAGTGTAAGTAACAATTCAACCAAACTTTAAACTGCCTGGCAGCCTAGCGCCCCACCCTGGCTCCCCGTGCAAATGGCCTTTCGAGATGTCGATGTGACGGCACGGCCTCCGAATGGCTGAGTTCACGATAGCGTCGGGGGCTGGTAGTCATTTCACGACCGTTACAAAACGGTCCCACTACGCCTTGGGCATGGAAATAGCAATTCGAGTAAGGCTCCAGGGTCACGATATCGTCATTTTCGCGTGCTGTCAATGTACTTTGCTGAGAGCGGGAAACCGCACAAGGACAGGGCTGTGAAGATCTTCGTCTCAGTAAGCGAGGCGCTAAACACACGATGTGATTGGCTCCGGGAACATTTGCCCGGGTGCCCAATAATCTGCCTTTCTCCATGTTTGCAGATTGACTCCTCAATCCCAATGCATGGCATCGTGCTCCGCGGTCGAACCAATCGCGTCAGCTCGTATTCAGGCCCGACAAGTGTTTCATTCTGCATGCAGACGCGTTATCTTGCATACCATCGCGATCGCCAATACAAGTCAGTACCTGTCACAAACGCCAGCGTGACCTCGGAACCCACGCGCATGTCTTATTCATTGTAATTTTCGGTTCAGCACTTCCACCACAAGGCCAGGATGCTGCTCAGACTCGTTCCGTCCACAAGGACTGAGCTCAATAGATCGTGGCATCGCTGCTGTTTTCTCGCCTCACTAGGCGATATGGCATCGACATGCATTCTTAGCGTTGTGGAGCGTATTGTTGCAACAGACTTGGGTAGAGTGCCTCATTCTGTTGCAGGGAGCGGCAGACCCACGCATTTTTTAACATTACAATACCGTACACTGGGCAAATGATTCTTGACTTACCAAATACATGGCATTGAGGAATTCACGATCTGCCTGGTGGCTGGGTTTTTTTGGATCTTGTAACGCTCGATGGAACGCACTTTACGAAAGATGTCCAACAGCACTTTCTCCATTTGCATCCCTCAACTCTATATCACACATCGCAATTATAAACACGCACATATCAGAGCAAATTTCATCACTTCTTCACGAGTCCACAGCCTTGGATTATACGAGTCGTCGGAGTCACCTTTACGACGGGTCCGCGGGTATGATACTAGACGGGCCGACTAAACCCACCGAGCAGCAATTCATCGAGATCTCGTGAGCATCCGGGCATGGAGCTCAACTCATGGAATCACTCCGAATGGACCGGGCACCCCTCATCAACAGCAAATGATCCATTTTTGAATCACCGAAACAACATATTCGGTAGTGGCACTGAGCAGACCTTGGGTCTTCCTCTCTACCTACTCGACCACAGCTCGCTTGAGGCAATTGAGCGATCGAACCACGCCGTGGAGACTTCTAATGATCATCACGACTTCGCTCGTGCCGGCTCTGTTCCTGTCGAGCATATCAGAGAGGAAATCTTGTGGCCTCAGCAACGGGTAGAAGTTCTTGAGCAGGACCAACAACAACATCCACTCATGCGCCAGGAAACATGGCAGTCAACATCGACGGACACTTTACCAAGCACTGAAGTCGAGTACGACGCTGCTACAGAACGAAGCGGTATCACGCAGCCACCTGCCCCTTCTGTTCCCGTGAAACGCAAACGTGGCAGACCCAGGCTTTACGCCACACCGCCATACGAACAGAGCTCAGATCTGTACGGCGACGTCGCATCAGACTCGCGCAAGTCGCAACTCGAGAAGAATCGCATCGCGGCCGAGAAGAGTCGACGACGCAGAAAGGAGCACACTAATGGTCTCTCAGCGAAGGCCTCAGTGCTAACGTCGAGGAACGAAGCGCTGAAAGCAGAGGCGTCCGCTTTACGTGAGGAGCTCTTGAACCTCAAGAACGAAATCCTCCGTCATGCTGGTTGCAGCTCAGGAATCATCGACGGCTACATTGCAAGAATTGCAGGTAGTAAGATGGTCGAGGGGGCACCAAAACATGCACTATCACGCAAAGACTCCGGTCATTCTTCGAGTCCAGAACGCCGCGACCGCCGCGAGAAGAGCCCGAGTATGGCCGCTTGGAAGGGAGGTCATACACATACCGGTCTCGTTGAGCCGAGCACGCATGCTACTACCAGTTCGCGCGATCTCTTCGAGATGATGAACGATTTCCTGGACGCTGAAGGATGATGCGTAGTAAGAGTTTCGGGACCATGGTCGGTAGTAGAACTCTCTCAGTCTCTTAGGTATCATAATGCGAACATGCTCAGGAAGACGTTCCTTCTATTCTCAAGACTGATCAATGATTGAATTCGCGAGTATGTATACCATCGACTATTTCAACAACGGGCCTTTGCCCTGGTCACCAGTCGTTGGGAGAGTAAGACCACCACCACTAGCATTCATACCCTCGATCGCGCCTCCTTTCTCAAGCTCAGGCATTGGTGCAGTCTTATCAGCACGGGCGACGCGGGAACTCTTCTGCAGTACTCGTAAGGGTCACTGGCATTGATCGTAGGGTCCCATGTATACCTCTTCAGGTCCTGCTCCATGCACGATAGGATGCTCTGCCTCCTTGAAGGGGCCATTGTCGGAACTTCCGTCTCCGTTACGAGGCATTGCAGTTGATGTGAATTAGCAGAGGTTGCGTGAATGAAATCGACGTTTTCCGTGGGCTGAGTGTTCGGTTCTGAGTTGCAAAGGTATTCGATCAGAAGTTGCGGAGAAAGACCAAGTTGCGAAATCAACGAAGGCTTGGCGTACGCGAAGATGAAGTATCACTTACAATTGTGACATCACAAAGCATGAAAGTCTTCGTTCCGAGATTCCACGAGGGGATGTATGCTGGTTCTGTCGCCCGCAATCTTTTTCGAGACGTAAGGAGGGATTTGCCGGGATAACATCATCCCGTTTAGCACGGCAGAGATGATCCTCTCCCCTGCTGGAGAAGTCTTCCGCCCCGTTATCAAATGGGATCTCTTTTCGTAAGGTCGCGAGCCAATCAGAAGACGGTGGCTTGATCGCGGAGTGACCGTGTCGCACTCGCAATCGGTCGAAATCCTAATGCGAGAGGGTAGCACGGTAAGGTGATGCACCCACGGGATGACAATTATGTACCTCTTCGTATCATACTCATCGTAAAATTCGCGATGTGTATCAGTTCTGTTGAGATTATTGGTGGCGGCGCAAAACACGCCAGGCGGCTCTCGAGCAGAACCACGTCACATTGAATAATAAATGTCCCATTCGAAAAGTACATGTGTCGGCATTAACGAGACGCACAACCTTACATTCTCTCCGAAGACTTCTAAGTCGCTATCAGCAAGTCAGCCAGCAAACTTCTCAAGTATAGCACCCAGGCTCTGGCAACGTCGACCCTTTGTACTGACTTGAGCAGGATGCAAACAATGGAAGCCAACAGCCAAACAATTGTGATCGCTCAGATGGAAGCTCTCGAGCGCCGCAATTCCCTGCACATTCCGACGCCTGCGATACCTGAGATCCCACTCGGTGGACCCTGGACCCTGCGTCACACACCGTCAGTCCCGTAAGCAATTGGCTGCCCAAATTCCGCTGGCGAAGGTCTGACTCCTTTGTAGACCAAACACACCAGCAACATCACTCAACAGGAGCGATTACATGCAAGTCGAACAGTGTGACGAACTTCTTCCGGTGTACCATCGAGTGGTTGCAAATCTGACTGAGCTGTTGAACACCAAGTCTGTGCGCTCAGATGAGACGGAGCGCAGTCAAATACAAGACCAGCTGATGGAGGCTCAGCAGAAGTGTCGCGGGCAGCGTAGGCGGAGATCGTTGGACGATGATGACAAGCGGGATCTGGCTCGTAGTATAAGTAATCGTGTCAGGCGCGAAGTCAAGACCAAATAAATAGACAAAAGCATGACGATGTTCGCAAAACTCATATGCAAGTGACTGCAAGACGACTATCTCATCTGGGCATCTTCGCTTAGAACAGCCAAGTCTTCAGAAGACTTGTTTGACATTCGCGCCGAGGGTGAAGAGAGCGTGGCCAGATAGCTAAATGGGCGGAATCATCTCAAGCCGTGCATGCCCATTTAGACGAATCAATAGCGCAGGCAGTGGCAAAACATTGTGCAAAATATCCTAAGAGCTTTCGTTTAGGTTGCATAGGATTGGGACACTCGCTCCAGGAGGTCGCGTCGAAAAGACCCCAGATGAATCGTAGACCACTGTGAGAACTTAAGTTGATTTGTAGCCTATTCAAAATTCAGTGCAAGTAGATGTCATGTCCATTGTACGGGTTGAAGGGCGTCAGAGCCATGGAGCGTATGTCGACACCAGGTCATTGAAAGAAGGTTCGACACATTGCTGCATTGGCGTAATTTCGTGGACTGCACTGGGTGCACAAGGTCCGTGCACGCTCTGGCAACTCGGTACCGTGCCGGACGGTCATGTGCCTCGGACGGCTACATGCCCGATCTGCCCCACCAACTACTGCCACTACCACTAACTTTGCCACACAGCAATCACCCCAAATAGAGCCTATTAATGCTGCACTTGCAGCTATAGATGCTTTAGAACCTAGAGAAAAACTTATGTATGCTTAGATTGCAAAAAAGCATAGCATTAAGCCTATAACGCTTAGGCGCTAGCACTAAGGTCTCACCACCTCGCGCGCAGCCTACCATAAAAACTAGCAAGCTCTCTACCTATAACAGGAGATTAAGCTTATACAATGTATTAATCAGATCAGCAAGCAAGGGTTACTGCCAAGTAGAGGTATAGTGCGAAGACTTGCCTCACAGCTTGCCTAGAAGGAGCTTAGATACCACTAGGTTAATTGCTTTATTTAGCGCTATCCTGATCTTCTTAGACTAAAATTAGTTACTACTATAGATCACAATTGCCACAGAGCTAATTTAGAACTTAAGTACAAGCTCTGCTTTAAGCTTCTGCGCGACAAACTTAACTACTATAAAGTTAAGCCGCGCTATACCTATAATATAGATGAGAAGGGCTTTATAATTAGAGTCTAATTGCAATTAAAGCAGATCTTCTCTAGAGCCTCTCTAGAATCCGGAATTAGAAGGTCTTTAATCTAAGACAGCAACTAAGACTAGATAACGCTAATTGCTTATATTTGCGCTAATAGATCTTATCTTAATCTAAGCCTAATCTACTAAGGTTAATTAGGATTAATCTAGAACTTGTGGTTGCAAGGCTTTAATCTACAAATCTATTGCGCCTAGATAACCTTATCTCCTTCTAGCTAGTTAAACAACAATATTAGGCTTTAGTGGCTTAAACAGGTGTTTGATCCTGCTACTAAAGCAAAAGCTTAATTGTCTTACTAATTACTGCTTATAGACGGGCATTAATCTTACCTAACAAAAGACTTTATCGACTACTGCGATTAGAATAAGATTCTGCTAGCGATATTTCTGCCTCACGCGACCCACACGCTGCAGCCTCTTGACGTTGCCCTGTTCAAGCCTCTATCAACCGCGTACTTAAATGAGCTATTGAGTTTTATAGATTAGTGCTGTGGGCTGCTGCCTATTACTGAAAGCTACTTCTTTCTGCTGTTCTAGAGAGCATGGGAGGCCTCCTTTAAGGAATCTTTAATCCTCTAGGCTGTAACAGCCTAGTTACATGCACTAAGCCACATGTGCTATATATATTATACTACGCAAGGAATTCTAGCTTTAGAATTCTTGTGCTTACCTTTTGGTGAAAATAGAGAGACCTCGTAGTATAGGTATCGAAGGCAGGGCGCCTATCTATTACATAGGCCTTTAAAGTCACAGGCCTATCGCCATTTAATCTAGAAGTAATACTCTAGAAGTTTAGAACAGTAGCTGCTGAGAGTGACAGTGACTTGTCTAACCTTAGCGCTTCTGACTAGAGGAAGATCAGGCAGCTAATTAACCGCACTGTTAACTATAAAGAGAGTAGGAAGATGTTACAGCTTAATTAAACTATTATAAAGCTATCTACCTAATTAAAGCTTGTTTAGCGCAAGAATAAGAAGCTGCAAGAAGCTCTAGTTAAAAAGCAACAGCAGAAGCAGCGATCCTAGCCTAGAGCACTTAAGTGGCCTAAGGAATATTATAGGGGAGCAGTTTTCTAGTCCCTATAGAAGGTAAGAGAAGCTTGTAGCCTCTAGGAGCAGAGAGCTCGCAATGCTGAGCAGTTACAACAATAAAAAGCTGCTGCAGTCTAAGCTTAGGGAGAATTAAAGCTAATTAAAACGCGCAAGATTAATGCAAGGCGTTAGGCGCGAGCGGAGGCGAGGCTGCTGAGGGAAAGGCAGAGGGCTAATAAAGCCGCTGAGCAAGCAGCTTGTTAAGCAGCCCGCAAAGCAGTAAAATAACTTTAACAGGCCACTAAAACTTCTTAAAAGGGTAAAAAGACAAGAACTAAAGCTTGTATAAAGCCTGCACCTAAAAAATCTATTATTAGTGATTATAACGTACACAACGGGCGAGCGGAACACACGGGCGAGCGAAACACTTTTGCCAAGACCCCACTAAATCTTACCCTATTATGGCCTAAAACACCACAAACTGGCGCTGCACAAGGCAAAGCAAGCTATAATGTTACTTAGAAACCTCTTTTGCTTTATTCTTGCAAGTTCGCGCATTGTGCCTGCCCTCTCTGCACTGTCTACAGCGTTGTTGGGATAGTTCACCTCCTTCAGCGCGCACCCGCTTCTTCCCCCTCTTTCTATTACTACGCGCCCTAAACTCCTTTAGAGCAGTTAACCTCTAGCCCTCTTTAACTATAAGGCTTCCCTTAGCTTAAATATGCTTTCTTCTATGCAATTTATGTTGTGTAGTAGCCTCAGCAGCTGCTTTAAGCTCATAGATTCGTTTTTGTGCAAGCGCAAGCTTATGCGACAGGATAGCTCCCCCCTTTACGTAGTGCTTAATTGCGCTTAGAACAGAATTTAGTAAGCTACCCTACTCCCTCCTATACTTGTCTTAAATTAGAGTTAATTGCAACTTAAATTCTAGGGTATTGCTTAGGGTTTGCGACTGCCAGGGCTCGTTGTTTGTAGGGAGTAGTAGTAATAGAGTGCGCAGCTTCACATCCAGGGTTAATATAACCCGTTCTAGGTTAAACAGGACTAATCCGGCCCCTTAGAACCCTCCCTAGATGTTGCTAGTGTCACAAAGACGTCACGAGTAGGTCTTTTAGAGACTAGTCTGGAAGTCCTAAGTGATTACTACGTGCAGTATCTAAGTAGGTCAAGACGTTGTGTACCGAAATGAACTCTGATAGC